>JANBXA010000651.1:137870000-138240000 GCA_030556225.1 Cricetiscus sungorus
TTAGATCTTTGGAGGGAAAATGAAAGGTTGATTTTCTGCACTTGAGGAGTACAGACTGGCTAGGGCTCTGAGCTCTGTCTTGACCCACCAGATACAAGCACTGCAGGGGCATTCCTGCCACCTCACAAAGTGGCCACCAATCTGATTAAACCCTCCAGTTTCTGAAAGACGTTCCTCTAATGAATACACGGGGGAGGGAGGGACTCAAGTCTAAAACACTTCTCTTCTACCTCCACGTTTATCTGAATTTTTTATTACATTACTGCACTAGAAAATCTGCCCAGTCTGGACTTAGAGGAGAGCGTTGGGGTGCAGGTTTTGACGAGAGCAATAATGAAGGGATCTGTCAGCCTCAGTGCATGAAATACTTGGAAGGAAGATACTAAATCAAGGATGCACTTAGATGGGATGTAGAATGAGATAGAGCTGTGGTTCTCAACCTTCCTAATGCTATGACCCTTTAATACAGTTCTTCATCTTGTGGTGAGCCCTAACTATGAAATTATTTTCAGTGCTACTTCGTAACTGTTATTTTGCTACTGTTACGAATCGTAATGTAAATATCTGTGTTTTATAATGGTCTTAGGCAATGCCTATAAAGTGGCCATTCACCTTCCATGAGGGGGGCGACCCTCAAGTTGAGAACCACTGAGTTAGAGGGACAATTTGCCTCCTTGTGCAGATGATCACTTCCAAACTTGAAATGTTGACTTTGAAGAAGTTTATTGCTGGTCATCTTCCTGAAGCTAGGTTCAACTAACTTTTCTACGATGGATTTTACTCTGCCAGTCTTGCTCTTCTAACTAAACTCTTGACTACTTTGGCTTCTGGTAATTTCTCATGGCTTAGAAAAAAAATAATAATTTAAATATATTCTTAGGAAACCAAAAAGTAGTGTATGCCATGGGGACCATTTCTCAATCTCAAATTATAGACTGAATTAACCACCCCATTCTTATGTAGAGGTTACAGCCAGACGATGCAGTCTAGAACTATGGAAATATTTTTTTTTACTTAAGCTATGCAAATTGTTGTTATGGCAACCCCAGAAGACAGATGTGCTGCACTTCAGTGATGACCAAGTAGGAAAATTGCTCTCCTCAGAGGAAACAGCATGAATATGCCACTGGAGGAGGCAGGGCAGCTCCAGAGAGAGCAACCCAGTCATAAGCAATGATTTTTCTCTAGCTTCAAGTCAGGGTAGGAAGGCAGATGAGGACCTCTTTGTATTAGCACCTTTAGACCCTTCTCCCATAAACTGAGACCAGGTCTTGACTCGCTGTAAGATCACAAAAAATAAATGAAATAGTTCTAGAATATTCTAATACACAAAAACACACTATCCCTCAGTCCTGTGCTAATCACTAGTATGAAAACCTGACAAAGCAACTTGAGGAAGTAATGGTTTATTTGGGCTCATGGTTTTGACAAGGAAGGAGTAGCAGCAGGTAGCTCTTGCGGAAATGTGTGGCAGCAGACTGGTTACATGTCCACACTTGAGAAAGCAGAGAAAGGACGATAAACTGGATCAGACTATAAACTGCGAGACCCACCCCTAGCAATCCACTTATTCCAGCTAGAACCCCACCTCCTAAAGTTACCATAATCTCTCATAATAGCACCACGGGCTAGGAACCAAACATCTAATGAGCCTGTAGAGGAAAAACCAGCATAACGCCCAATCACACCAACAGATGATACTTATTAAGAAATCTAAGAATCTCAGCAGGTGATTACTACAGCTATGGACTGATTACAAATGATCAACCATGAAGCCATGTGTGGCAGTTTGAATGAGAATAGCTTCCATGGGTTCCCTTATTTGAATACTTGGTTCCTAGTTGGTGGAACTGTTTGGGAAGGATTAGAAAGTGTGGTTGTGTTGGAGGAAATGTGTCACTGAGGGGAGGAGTTGAAGTTTCAAAAGACTCTTGAAATTCCTAGTACTCCCTCTCCCTCTCCCACCCTCCCTTCCTATCCCCCTCCCCCTCCCTTTCCCCTTCCCTATTTCTGTCCCACCCTCCCTCCCTATCCCTCTCCCCCTTGTAACTTGTATGTTTTCCGCCAGCCTGCCAGCCCGCTGCCAGCCTGCCCGCCACTGGTCTGGTGTGCCGGCCCCAAATAACACTTAGAGACTCTGTATTTGATACAATCCTGTTGGCCAATTACCATTATTGTTTATGGGCTAGCTCTGTCTTAGTTATTAACCCATTTCTACTTATCTAAGTATTTCCACGTGTCATCTTATTGGGGAGCCGCGGCTGGCATCTTCCTTCCTCCCCGTCTACATCTTGACTCCTCCTTACCACTTCCTCTTTCCTCCTTGTCTCCTAGCCCCGCCTATCTTGCTTTCTCATTGACACAACGGTGCTTTATTAATTAACCAGTATGAGAAACATATTTACAGAATAACACCTCCCATCACCCCCTCCCCCTCCCTCTGTCTCCCTATCCCTCTTCCCCTCCCACTCCTTCTGTCTCCTTCTCCCTCTTCCTCTCCTTGCCTCTCTGTTATGGATCAGGATGTGAGCTCTCAGCTATATCTTTGATTCACCACCATAGATTCTAATCCTCTGAAACTGTAAGCCCAATTAAATGTTTTTTTGTAAATTGCCTTGTGCTTTATCACAGCAATAGAAAAGTAACTAAGACATTACAAGTAAGAAAAAAAATAAAAAATGATTCTCTTTATTGTTGATGCCATCCACAACACAAAATAAATCAAAACCAACTGAGCAATACCAGAAATATGAGATTTCAAAAGTGAGGAGAAACTGTCTTACATAAACAGATAAAAGTTAATGTTTTGCCTGTTTGGGGAGATAAGAATATAAACTATGGCTAATCCACAGAGAAAACAAAGCTTCAACCTGCTGTTTTCTTGTTTGATTAGAACCCTTATTTCTGTTCTTACTTGGCAGAGACCTCAAGAGTTAATGTTTGTATTATTTCTCTTCTAGTTCCTGGACGTTCAACCAGGATAAAAATTTTAGGTGTGTTCCACATAAATATGACTAAGAGTTTGCCAAAAGGCTGTGAGTAGAAGTGACATGAGCTACTATCCAATCACACCTGAGAAGCTAATTTATTTTCCTTGTCCATTGACTGAAATCAGAAAGTTTCAAGGACCTAAATGAAGGTGAAACCCATAGGAAAAGCCTTAGCCATTAGCTTATGGCACAGAAATGCAGCCTATTAACTCTCCAAACAGACTGGAATGATGTGGGCATGGAATAACATTTAATTTGTCAAGACATTTATATTCTGGAGTTATTAGTTTAAACAGCAAAGCCACTCTAACAATACTCAGGTAAATTAGAAACAGTGTAGTTTTGATATTGTCAAAGGTTTTCAACAGCTTTATCTGGTGGAATGAAAGGTAAACACTTCATTCTCACCCTGATCTTTCAGAAGCTGTGTCAGTGCCCAGATTGGGCTAAAAGACAACTAAGTTTGTTTTGATGGACTGCAAAGCAGGAGCTGGAGATCTTTCACAGTTGAGTGATGTCTTTCTCCAAAGCCATGTATAACTTGAACGTATCCCATAAGAGTTATTCTCTCCTCGATGGGCCTTACCAGAGAGACTCTTCGGATAATCTCACTATCTTTATAATAAGGGTGTCAGTGCATTTATGGTGAGAACTTACTAGCTATTTCTTGATAATGAAACAATCATACAGGTATAAGTCTGATAAGTTTACAAATGGTGGAAATAAAACTTACAAGTACCCTATACATGGCAACAGTCACAGCAAATTCTAGTATGCTGATAATTCTCTCAAGTGTAGTACTACAAAGAGTGTAATTGAACAATGTCTTAATCATAACCTCATAATTCACAACCTATGAGAAGTGTGGGAAGAATAACTGAGTATTCTCTAACAATCTAGGTTAGATTTCACTGTATATGGAATTTTCTTCTTGCTAAATTTTAATCACCTATGGTGACTACAGTTTAAGCTGAACTTCACTCAGCATAACAGTGGAAAGAAGAAGAAGAAATTAAAGTATCTATAGAATCAAGAACATGACACATTTCTGGTGATGAGATAAGAAGGTGGTATAATCATTTTCATCTTTTTCCAAAGCCCCTCATTTTCCTAACACATAATCCCTTCTTCTTGGGCAGAATACAACACCATGATCATTTTGTTGATGATTAGCACAAAGGCTATGATATTGTGAGGGTTGCACAGACTTTTGTTAAACTGCTATAGGAATAAGTAATTAGACAGTAAAAAGCAGAGAAATGCAATGAGTCTGTAGGCCATCAGAAACATCTGTGTCTAAGCTATTTAGATGCTGGAACAATACTTTTCTTTAGATATGAGTTAGGTGAATGCTACTAAAATCCCCATAGCGTATAGAGCAGCCCTTCAACTGATTCCCATCTCTTGCTATTTTATAGCTGATATACTGTAATTATTAATTTTGTCAAGTTAACACAATCTATAATCAACTGGAAAGAAAATCTCAATGAGGCATTATCTACATTGGTCTGTGTTCATATCTGTGGGAGATTGACTTACTGAGGTCCAGCCCACTGTAGGCAGCACGTTTCTTAGATAGAGAATCTTGGAATGTATAAGAGTAGAAAAGTGGAGCTAAACAAATGAGCACAGATGCAAGCATGTGTACATTCCTTTCTGTCTGCACGTGACTATGGATGTGACATGATTAGGTGTTCAGCATTCCTGCCTTGACTTCTCAATGATAATTGACCATAATCTACAACTAATATAAATTCCTTTCTTCCCTTAGCTGCTTTTTTCAGAGCATTTTATCTCAACAACAAAAAAAACAAACTTTTCTGCTATCATACTTTTACTAACATACTTTCTTACTATCATAATACGTGCCATTTCATCTGTATACTTACCTTGTTATCTCCCTCCAAGACTGCATCTCATAAATCTCCCCCAAGCAATTCACTCCTCCATGCCATAGTGTGGCTTCCAGAACTTTCCCCTCTTCCATGCCACTGATGACTGTGACCACCCTTTTCTATTTTCTGTTGCCACTCCCCAGCCTATCCTCCTGAGATGTCCTCTATTTCTCTGATGCAAATATCTTTGATGAAGTTTTATCTCAGTCCTCAGTGATAAACAACTACCCCCTCTTCTGTGCTCCCAAAGTGTCTTACACATATCACATAGTAATCTAACCATAATTACCAGCTCTTATTATAGTTTCCAATAATTCATAAGTGATCAAAAACTAAACTACAATAAGTTTACCCTTTTGGATAAAGTATCATCCATCAACAATTTAACATAACCATAAATATAAAGCCACACATTTAAAACTGTTGTCATAGTATACTATGGAGTCCTCTCAAACTTTCATCTCTATCTCACTAATAAACATCCCCCATCTCTCATTCTGACTTCATTTTGTAAACATGCAGCTTTTTAATCTAGGAAACAACAACAAAGCAAACAAATGAGCAGTCTGACATGAAACATGCAAAGCTCTGTGTTCCTGTTTACAGGATTGCACTGATGGCCCTTAATCCAGTTTACAAACTGCAGGAGTTGAGGGCGTTCATTGATGTCTGGGTTTGATTAAGGCATGACTATATATTTAAGAACTGGCAATATTATTAAGCCAGGATGTGATGGCTTCAGTAATTATAAATCTTAACACGGATTAGTACAAACAACTGTATAAAATCCATGTCAGTGTTAGAAACACAACTGATAGGGTCCAATTAAACAATTAAAGTAGTACAAGGTAGTTTTTTTTTTTGAGATGGGAAAAAATTTTGCTGAGAAGGACTTGGAAGAATGAATTTCCCCATATAATGGTGCAACCTAACACATAAGTTTAAAGAAATTGTCTTTGAGATATTATAAAGGAAGATGATAAAATAAGCAGGAAATTCGGGGGCCAGAGTCTACCTCTAACCCTCTGCCAGAATTGCTATGCCATATCCACAGTGAAGATGTTTAATTTCTTGGTGGGTCAGAGTTCAGCATTACTCACAAAGGGGAATGCAGCATCAGAAAGTAATTGATCTGATTGCTGAAACCACAATTGACCCCATCACCTTTCCAAGAACTTGCAAAGAGTGAGCAGCATCTACGTGAGCAATGCCACCTATATGGTAAGAAAGCAAAGACTCTGAAATAAATAACCTATTTTCAAGTCTCTGCTCTGCTTGTTAGACAAAATATTTTACCTTTCTACATGACATTTTATCCTCTGTATAATGGGCATAATACCTCCTTCATAGACACTGTGTTGAGAATGAAGTTTCATATGCATATAATTTTATAGGGAAAATTACTTGTATCCCAACCATTTATTGCACACACAGTGTTGCATGACCAAAACTGTGGTGTGGTATCTAAACTGTGACATGGTCTCCAAACTGTCATGAGGATTATGAGCAAGAAATGTATATAATTGTCAAAATAATACAGTCCTCTGCTGTCTCCATAATCTTGCCTGGTTATGATAGCTCACCAACAGGCTTCCAATGCCTTCTAGGGTCAGAAGGAGAACTGAACAACTACATAGCTAGTGGCTCTACCAAGACCAATGCTGGTCTCAGACAGTGGGGTGCTCTGGATAAATCCCTGTAGTCATTGGTGAGCTTAGAGGCAGTGACAATGTGAACCCATTATGTGTTGACTCAGCAGGATGTTGTGTGCTCATTCTGATCTTAACTAAGGGCTCCCAAGACTCAAAATTGGGTTTTTTTAAAGCCACTGTTTACAAGGAGCTGTTGTTGACTTTATCCTGCAAACTGTAGCCATAGTCTTACACTTGTTAATTGTAGGCTGGTGGAACCCTCCATTCCAAGGACAGTGTTCCCTTTTTTCTACCAACTCCACTTCCCTGAATAACGACACAATTATTAAAGCAGCTGTCTGCATTTCTCTGGGGATATTCAGTAGATTTCTAAAGGTAAATCCTATGGACAAAGAAGAAGAATGACAATCTATGTTACTATAAGTAAGGGACTCCCTATCAAACACATACCAGGGATCAAAACTTTAAACTGGGCCAGTAAGATGGCTCAGAGTGTAAAATCCCAGGAAGGCTTATAAGAACCAAGCACCAATCACCCTGAAAGTTTTCCATGAGACCTGTGTCCCCCTTCTAGTAGGTTCACACAATCTCCAAGCACTTTGGAACTATAGAACCTGGACTAGAGAGATGGATTACTGGTCAGTGCTTGCTGTGCAAGCACTAAGACCTGCCTTCAAATCCCCAACTGACTTTTGCTCAAATTTTGCTTCATAGAAAATGAGTTATCTATGAGATATTTTAGTGGTGATAGAACACCCAAGAAAAGAACATAAAGGAAGGGTTTGTTTTGGCTCAAAGTTTAATTCATTATGGCCTGGCCTCATCAGGCTTGCAACAGGACAGAGTATCTGAGCATGGTAGGCATGGTGGAACAAAGCTGAAGAGGACAGGGAGGAAGTGTTTGGGAATATGGAATGCCCTACAAAGGCTCATCTCCATTGCCATTTCCTCCAGTCAGGCCCAAACTATAAACATAGCCATGTGTTAATCCATTGATGAAGGCTGTACAAACTTGCAGAATGAACACATCCATGTGCCATGTGTTAATTCACTGATGGGGACCGTATGCCCCTAATGATGTAATCACTTCTCAGAAGCTTTTAAGAATGAGTCTTCAGCGAATGTGTTTTGGATACAAAGTTATAAACAGATGTCTAAAGGTCCTCTTCTAGACACTTAGAATTCCATCTCAGTGCCCAAACTGATCAATTTCTATCAAAGTCCTGTGATATATTTTTGTAGTGGGATATTCACTTTGTCTGCTTCTGTGGAACTGACCACGCCCATTGGGGTGGGGCCAGGAGTGGAAGTGGAACTAGGTCTGAGGAGGAGCCAGGGAACACTCTCTTGCTGGCGGGTCTAGGAGAGGAGAGCATCCGGTGGAACTTGCTGGTGTTCATCTGTCTAGGTTGGAAGTTATTTCTCCCTGAATAAACACCTATTCGGCCTATTTGTTTGCCTGCATGCATCGCTTTCAGAACACACGGTAATGAAACTACCTTTTCTGTGTAGCTCTGGGGAGGAAGACGAGAAAGCCAAGAAAGAATTTGGAGAAGTCCTGGCAGCCACTTCTTTGTCATCACTGTTGTGTTGCTACATGGTGCCAAGAAGAACTTCTGGGAAAGGCTCTTCCTGAGTCAATATCACATCGACACTATTGCAGGGATCACACCACAGCAGGGGAAAGTTTCTTTCAAAGAACCATAACTGAGTGTTCCTCATAGGGACAGGCTAAATTCTTGGAAGCAAGCTACTCTTCCTAAATGATAAGTATTTCTCTACCCTGTATCGTATTGGCCAGTCCTTTTGATTTATAGCTTACTTAATCATTGTTTAAAGCTTTATTATTCAATACACAAAAAAGCAACTAGTAACTTTGCATAATCTCCAAGCGTTCTTGACTGGAGAAATGGATCAGTGGGTAAAGTGCTTGCTATGCAAGAACAAGGACCTGAGTTCAAATCCTCAGGACCCAGGTTAAATTTGGGTTTGGCAGTACACATGTATAATGCCAATGCTGGAAGGGAGGTACAGGAGTATCTCAGGGGCTCAACTTCAATGAAAGACTCTCCTTCAAAAAACAAACTACCAGTCAATAGAGGAAGATGCCTACTGTCAATCTCTGGTTTCCACATGCACGTATACCCACATATAAAACAGACGCACACTCGTGCACTCACACACTCACATGCACACCACAACACAGAATCTCAACAAGAAGCCATTCCTTTTGCAGATGATTCATACTCACACTGGACTGAAGGAAACTATACTAGCAGAGCTGGGTCCTTAATCTTACACTAATATGCCTGTCCATAGCCAGACAAAGATGTGTGATCAGGCCATTGTCTTTACAAGAATCTTCTAGAGACTTTCTTGAAACTCAAGGCCAATGATTTGTATTGTTTTCCTTCTATAATAAGTTATGTCTTGTACTCCATTCAGCAACTGTTCTAGGGAGCAGAGATGGCACTGAATCAATGTGGGAGGGGAAGGAAGGAAATTTGGAAGAACTTCAGGGTAAAGCAAGATAATAACTTCTTATATTGTTCAACCCAAGAGAAACGGAACAATTTCCTACATGTGTACATATACTGGAAAGACCCTGCGTCTACCAGAATGTAGATTATTTAGCAGAGATAGAAGAATCCTTCCTGATAGGCATGGTGGCACATGCCTGTCATCTCAGCATCCTTAAGGCAGAGGCAAGCAGAGTACTGATTCAAGACCAGCCCAGCTACAAAATGAGACCCTGTCCTAGAATACAACAGCAGCAAACCAGTGACACATTTTTCCCTGCACCCTTTCCTATCTCTTTACCCTTCCCAAATTTAAGATCTGAAAAATATTCCATTTATATACCAGCCAAAGCAATACAGAGAAATTCTGTCTTGAAACCCCTTCTCCCCCAAAAAAAGCCCAGGAGTCTGCAGTCTGTATAATCCCCACACACCATTCTCTATTTCTGTCCTTAGCAAAGTTTTGAGGCAGGGTTTAGGGGGGTTAGTACAAAAACAACAAGAAACTTTTTTAATAAAAAGAAAAAAGACCTGTTCTGATAACTATATTTCATGGAAAATGACCAAGCAAGCATGTGTGTTTTACAGGAGTAACCCACTTCCCCCTATAACAAGACACCGTAAGGGACTATTCTTTGAACCATTAAAGAGACAGAGAGAGCCCAACATACCTCTAGGAACTTATTCCTTTCTGAAACCTTGAAAAATTCTGCAAAAAAAAAAAAAATTAGATGTTACAATAACCATTTAGTTTATTTTGTGGAAAATACTATGTGTTTATGGTTTTATATAACACCTATTTTGGATAAGGTTTGAAGAGTCAATATGGCTCACACTCCCTACCTCCTCTGAAAAAGCCAAGGGCATTGCTAAATGAAAAAGCTAAGTGCCAGGCTTCAGCTATGTGTCCTTGAACTAAAACAAACATATATCCTACTATGATTGTTTGCTTTTATTTTTGCCCTCAGAAGTTCCAGTTTAGATAATAAATTATACAATCACCCTTTCCAAAACTGATTGCAGGCACCCACCGATGTTTGCCTCTCCTGAAATGGTGCAAACTACTGACAGTCAAGATGCCACTGTCACCTAGACACCTACCCTTTGCTACCATGAATCTCTTTGCTGCAAAGCAATTGCCACTGCTATACAGATACATGTAGTTGACTCGGAAAACACCCCACTATTTTCTAGCTTGTAAAGAGTCCAAAAGCCTTCCCTTGAAATGCCTACTTTGGCTTTCAGTTAGGAGCAAAAGAAAGCTTATTCCCTGGTAAACACATCTCCAGTTAGGAAGGCAAGTGAGAAATTGCCCCTGTTTTGCCCTCCCCCACTTAATTTTTGTACCCTTGCCACATTTAGAAAACTCTGTCCAAGAATATTACTCTATGAAGAAAAAAAAAACATCATCTCAAAATTATTAAAATCTCTGTGGGAATTCATGATTAATTTTAAGGCCTGGCAGATTAAAATACATTATTATGTACACTCTGGTGCACCCTTTCAGATATTCTCAGAATCTGATTTTGCTCTCTTGATACACACCAATGACTCTACATGTATCTAGTAGATTGCAAGGAATAGATTAGCATTAAAGAGGCAGTATTGTGTTGTTAGGTTGTTATATGTAACTTGTGCTCATACATTAAGAAAAATGTACCTGGCATTCCTTGGGACATGACCAGGCCTCTTTAAAAAAAAAAAAAAAAAAGAGTGAATGAGGGAGATGATCATTAATAACGTGGTGACAATACAATGTGGCAGTTATTCTGAAATTCTGACCTTTGGAGGTTTTGCTTGCATTTTGATTCAGTTCCCAGACAAAAGACAGATCACAAACCACCTGCTGGGGATGCAGGCACAGGTTTCAGGAGTGATCCGATTTCAGCCTCCCAATCATAAGGCAAATGTCCTTTTGGCCTGAGCTAGGGAGGTCCCAATGGCAGCTGGAAGGAGGAGGTGAAGCTTCCCTCTGTGTTATGGATAGAAAGTAACCTCTGTGAAAACCAGGCCAATGGAATTCCCATGCACAACTGTTCTTGGCTCTCTCAGAGGTCATTCAAATATTCTGACAAGGAAATAGCTGCCTCTTTTGCTCCCTTAAACCATCTTCCTTCTTGCACAACCTCAAAAGATGGCGTGATTCTTGGTGCTGAGAAACAGGTATGAGTCACCCAAGCGTGGATTTCATTAGTGGAAATTGTACTTTCAGAAGCAGAAACACAAAGTTTTGACTCAGAAACTTCACAAAGCCTTGGGGCATAAACTAACAACAGATATGAATACTTTATCCCTAAGTCATAAACATCAGTTAATCACGGTTTACATTTCCCTTATTAAACAGAAAGACGTGGTCAACAAGCAGCTCTCCCTTGAAAGGTGTGCAATGTGGGCCTCATAGCTCTCTGCTTGTACCATGTTCAGTCCCAAAAAGATGTATCAGTTGATTCCCGTCTCCACTTACAAAATGTTCAAGAATACCGCGTGTGTAGGTGTGCTCTCAACATTCTGCTGCTCGGTGCTATCACTGCTCCTATGTGGCTGTCCTTCCCTCCTTCAGCCTTGATTATCTCCTACCTGCCCCCAGACTGTTCACCCTCCTCCCCTCTCTCTCTCTCTCTCTCTCTCTCTCTCTCTCTCTCTCTCTCTCTCTCTCTCTCTCTCTCTCTCTCTCTCTCTCTCCTCCTTAGCTAACTTAAAGAAAGCCACAAGAGAAAAAGGAATATTCTCCCCAGAAAGAAAGCCCTCTGCAATGGCTTGTTTGCTTCTGACTGCACCAGGGCACTCTTCTTAAGAGATTTGTGAAAATGCATGTGTGGCAACAGAGCTACTGCACCATTCCGGGCTCCTGCAAACAACTGTGGACATTCTGCTTTTGAAATATCTTTGGACATCCATGCACATTCACACTCACCACTCATGCAAACATGGTTGCTTACTATTCTAATACACAGGCTAGCATTTTGGAAAACATATTGTTTGGAATAAGGTGCCGCAGTGGAAGTGACCCCCAATTTATTTTCTACATTCAAACATCATGTTTTACTACCTGAGGTCAGCCTTCTGGGTCACCTTTTGGTTCCAATAGATCTAAAACATCTCCTAGGTTTTTACCTTTCCAATATTTCACATTTGGATAAAATTTTTCTAAAAGGCAAGTTAATATATTTTCTAAGTAAATATTAAATAGTGTTTCAAGGCTGGGAAGACAGTTCATTTCATAAAATGCTTGCTACAAAAGCATGAAGAACCTGGTTTTATCCCAATATCCCACATTAATAAGTTGGTAGTCGTGGCACATCTTTAGAATCCTGGTGCTAAAGAGGTAGGGTCAGGCTGATCCCTGGGCCTTCCTGGCCAGCCAGCCTGGCCTACTAAGTTAGGTACAGGTCAATGAGGCCCTTTCTAAAAAACTGAGGTGAAAATCTCTGGTCTCCACAGATACATGCAGGCACATACACAAGCACGCACACACACACACACCTACACATGCACAATCACTTATGGTTCAACTGTTAAGTCTCAAACCCAGGACAAACAACCATTTAACATATCACAGTGGACCTGTCCTCCAAGTTCTCCCAGAATCCCTCAGTCCCTATCTATTTCAGGGTAAGGCTGGCATACCCCCAATACCAGACACAAGAAACCTCCTTTCAAAAGATTTGTCAGGGTAGTACAAATGATTCCCACCACAATATAGAATATCAATGTAGCCCTTGGCTTGAGGGTGAGTCCTTATATCTGAAGAGATCATGCATTTAGGACACATGACTCTAGTGACTGGAGCTGGATCTGACCTGAAATCCTCTTCCTGGGGTCTAGCCTTCATGGTTCTGGAAAATAGTATGCAAACTGCCAAGAGAGGGAAACAATTAAATAGCCCCGCGCAGCTGGAATACCTATGAACCATGACAATCACTAGCATGGCAAGATATGCAAAAAGGTTCAAAAGGTACTCACATGTAGTTCACAACCAACATCTATCTAATTGGACTTAAGCCCACTCAACAGGAAAGAAGTCATGTCTGGTACTAGAAACCTACTTAGCTTCCTGGGACTAGTGAAGTTAAGAACGTTAGAAAAGAAAATACTACTGCCACTTTGCTTGACCAGCACAATTCCTTTCTACATTCTAAACTGTATCCTCAGATCCACAGACAAGTGTACCCATCACTCATCATCGAAGATGTGCTGTGGAATATTCCTTTATCCTGTGTGAAGATGTGTCACTGTGATGGGGATAATAAAGAGCTGAATTGCCATCAGCTAGGCAGGAAGAGGCTAGGCAGGACTTCTGGGGACAGAGAGAGCTCTGGGAAGAAGAAAGGTAGAGTCACCAGCCATATGGAGAGGAAGCAGGATGGACATAAAGGAGCAAAGGTAACCAAGCCACTTAAAAGAATGTAGATTAAAAGATATGGGTTAATTTAAGAAATGGTTAGGAACAAGCCCTAAGCTTGTTGGGCTTTTATAATTTATTATTAGACTCTGCTATTTTTTTGTGAGCTGGTGGAACACAAAAAAAATCTATCTACAAATAGTATCCAATGTCCAGCCACATATATCCACATAAGACCTGAGAAAGTGAAATGAAAGTTCAGACTATAGTCAAACATGTCTTCCTGGCTGGCTTCCTGTTGACCAAGATCTCCTAGCGGGCTCAGTGTACAAAGACTGCCTGCTGGATGGGGCCAGCCACTAAAGGCACTCACGAGTACTGTGCGCTAAGCTTAGTCACACCAGTGGCTGATGTAGCAGTTTAAGATTTGTCTCACACAGTCAGAAAACACTGCAGATGCTTAGCAAAGCCAGGTCCACACACAGAAAACCGCTAAGAAAGTACAATATGCTTTAAAATGTGCTTAGATGCTGAAGAAAGAAAAAAATGTGTATGGACAGTAATAGAAAAAATAATAGTTTCAAAATAATAAAGCAAAGTCTTAATGAAAATAAAATAGTATAGCAAAGAGTCATGTAAAGATGGGGCATACAGAGAACATCTGGATCCTACATGGAGCTTTATTGACTTTGAGTTTTTTAAATGCTATGAACAGAGAATGACGGCTGCTGAGAGACACTGGGTTGTGGAAGAGGTGGCTGCTAAATTAAACCAGCCTAGATTCTTTAGGGATGCCTTACTGTATCATGTATGTTTCCTCCAGCCCGCCAGCAGGCCAGTCTGGGCCCACAGCCGCACCAGCCACAAGTAACACTCTGAGACTCTGTATTTGACACAATCCTGTTGGCCAATTACCATTATTGTTTATAGGCTAGCTTTGTCTTAATTATTAACCCATTTCTACTTATCTCAGTATTTCCACGTGGCTCATCTTATCAGGGAGCTGCAGCTGGCATCCTCCTTCCTCCCTGGTCTACATCTTGACTCCTAACTACTACTTCCTCTTTCCTCCTCCTGGTCTCCTAGCCCCGCCTATCTTGTTTTCTATTGGCCACAGTGCTTTATTAATTAACCAGTATGAGAAACATATTTACAGAATAACATCTCCCATCATCTCCTCTTTTCTGTCTAAAATAAAAGGGTTTTAACCTTAACAAAATATATTACACAACAGTTATCAATTAAGAATCATAGTTAACAACATTTAATCCATTAACATTTTGTAAGTCTTAAAGAAAATATCATCTATCCTATCTTTGTGAATCTAATGTCCTATATGTAACTTATCATTAATCCTTACTAAGGAAAACTATAACCAAAACTATCTGTCTTCAACTCCTTCAAAGACCACAGAAGGATAATATATAAACTCTAGAAATGACAGAGACAATTCATTGCCCGAACTTCTTCTGTAATGTTTCATCTTCAGCCCATAGGCCATAGTGTGTGTCCAGACTCCTCAACAAGGCAGGAAACTTTAAACTGTCCACCTGTATTTTCAGTTTGTCAGTCATTTTTCTTTGTGTCCTGTAGACTGTCTGGCAGGCAGCCTCTTCCATGAAGCAGGAATCCTGTAGCAATGTCCATCTTGAATCAGCAGTTACCTTTTTGTGGGTCCTGCATGTCCAGTTTCTACAACATAAAGTCAAACAGTCTAGACAGGAGAAGTACCTTGCTCAAATGGCTAGTCTTGCCATATTAGAAGCAAACTTCGTAACGAGTTTCTTCAATGTCCATCTTCCTTTCTGATTCAGGTGGTGTTACCAGGAGCTGTTGTGCCTCACTGTCAAGAAAAACCCTAAACCATTTTAAATGCCATATTCTGTATGTCTTTGAAAGGTTTGAAGAATGCCTATTCATCTCAAATACATCTCTGCATATCTAGAAATCCTAACTAACTTAACTATAAGTTCTCATTATCATAGGTAATTATCTATAATCTGTGTTAAAGTATACATTACATTCTAAATGAGCTATATAAACACAATACCTAAACAAGAGGAGAAATATACATATCACAAAATTGACCTTAAATTGTATCAATAAAAGAAAATCCATTCCAAAGCAAAGTATTCATATCTATACCATAATTCCCTTTTTACCTTTAAAAAGATTGTTTGTGGTCATTAGCCATTTATAACCAAGCCCACTTAAATGAAAACAAATATCTATAAACAATATTTGGGAATTTGGGTGTTGTTCTTTCCAAACTACTTCCTGCTGGTAGAGGGCGCTGTCATGGGGGTCCAAAGAAGATGCAGAAATCTTCGGCTGTAGTCTGCAAGGCTTTGTCTCAACTGCTTTGAATGTTGGATCACCTGTTGGATCACCTGTTGGATCAGCTGTTTCAGGAGGTCTGGCTTGATCAAACCATATAAGTCTGGAAAGAATCCATAGCTTTTCATTTTCTGTGAAAACAAAAATAGAAATCCTTTTCCCCAGTAACTTGTCCTTAGGCTTAAATTTTGGAGTCAAAGCATTTTTAAAGTATATAAATTGAATTAATCCAGCAGCATTTCTTTTATCAGTAGTTGTTTTCTCAGCAATCAAATAATTTAAAGACAACAGAAGCGCGTATAGTATCCAAAATTTCTCTGTGCTTTCCATTTCTACGTGGCTTTTTTATTATCCTATTTCTCCTACTTCTATTTTTACATATTTTGAGACAGGGTTTCTCTGTGTAACTTTTATCTGTCCTGGAATTAATATGCATACCAGGTTTACTTTGAAATCACAGAGCTCTCTTTGCCTCTGTCTCCCGAGTTCTGGGATTAATGGTGTGCACCTCCATACCCATCCATTTTACTTTCTTTTTTCTTTTTAAACTATTGTATCCTGTTTCTTTTTCTCTCCCAAGCCAGCGTATTTTTTTAAAACACAGTATAAACCTTCATTGCAGCTCTTGTACACACCAATGAATTGTTAGCAGAGCTCTTTAAAAGCAAGGCGTTTTTTGCCGCTTATGCTAATTTTGGAAACTTTCCTTAAAGGAGCTGCACACATCTCTGTCTACAGCAAAACAAATCCAACCGAGAAAATGTTGCTACCAAGAAGCCTTGCTAGTCTCTGTTCCTTTGTTTTTAAAATCCCTTTTTAAGCTTTTATGAAGTTTTAAGTGAAAGTTCTTATAGCCACGATGGGCGCCAATCTGTAGCATGTATGTTTCCGCCAGCCTGCCAGTCTGGACCCATAGCCACGCCAGCCCCAAATAGCACTCAGAGACTCTGTATTTGATACAATCCTGTTGGCCAGTTACCATTATTGTTTATGGGCTAGCTCTGTCTTAATTATTAACCCATTTCTACTTATCTCAGTACCTTACCTTTAAAATGAGTGACATGTACAATGTATTGCTTTGGGGAAGAGGTTATGCTTTTGTTTCCACAGAAAATGAAAGACGGTGGATTCATTCAAGGTTAAGAGGATCAGGTTTGATCATAGGAAGACCCCCCTGAAAATCCTAGCTACAGACATAAAGAAATAAGCCTAGAAAAACTGCAAGACAGGTACCACATATTTTACCTGCTCAAACATAAAACAAAAAGAAATCATCTTTGGCTGCCTTGTGTACAATACACAGTTCATACTTGTGTTAACACAGATATGTATGTTAACCTTTGAAAATCTGAGTGTTTTCATAGGAAACCAGACACCAGTGATCAAGACTTAGAGTACCTCTTTTTCAGTTTCCTTAGACTTTCACATCCAGAACAGCTTTCATGGTGACTGGCTGAGATGACCCAGCCTCACAAACTACTCCAGTCAGTTTTCAGATAAGCCCTACATTTTCCCATCATACCTAGACTAGACAAGAGCCACTCTCCCAGGACTTGACCATTATATTAATTTTCTCAACATCCCCTAAAGATGTACTCCCAGACAACAGGAAGCAGTCAAGAGAAGAAAATGTCCACATTCCCAAGAGGTGGGGTAGACGTTTTTTCGATGGGTGGGTTATGTATGCTTGTCATCATTTAGGGAGTTGGTTACAAGTTGATATTGGTAATGGTCATGGAAAAAAAAGCATAAACAAAGGATATTAGATTTCCTCTTTCTGAAGAGAAAAGTGAGGATAAAATATAGAAATGAAGGGATAAAATGGTAGATTGTTGAGTCTACTTTTCAATAATCACTAGACTAAAATATTTTATATTTATAAGGATATTTATATATAAATACAAATTTAACTGTTATAGTTTATAAATATTTCTATTTCTTGTTGAAGGTATTGTACCTACGCAGCTCATGTAAAAATGTAATGTAACATTTTAGTCCTTGAAGGCAATTTAGGACAATTAAGAAATACAGGTTAGTAGTTAGTCACCTATAACAAAACTTAGAGTCAAGTTAGGTATATTTTCAAAGTTAATCAGAGACATATTTTAAACAGACAGGTGGTCTTAGAAAACTACGAAGACCTACAAAATATAACATTTTAACATTTTAATAACATAAGTTTTTTCATGACAGTGAGACATATCTTCTCCAGGAAGCACCAATTTACTTCAAAAAAAAAGGATGATGTATATCTAAGAACCTTCATGTGGGGTTTACTTTCTTTGTGGCAAAAGCTAGCCATTTGGCAAAGAAACTGACCTTGCCTCAACTACTAATAGTATGCTGTCCAAATTGGGCAAGCAGCACACAAAGAAAAACATCTGCCAAATCTTGCCAAGAAAGGGCAGATGTTTTTCTTTGTGTGCTGCTTTCTTTGCCAAGCTAAGGCCAAGCTTTAATTTTTTTTAACCAGTAATATCTTTATATTTTTAATTCCATCAAGTACTTGCTTTTTTGTAATTATTCTATTTATTGATAATATTTTTATTAATAATTTAAAATTTTTACATGTCAATCCCAGTTTCCTCTTCCTCCCTTCCTCCCATCCTCCCTCCCTCTCTCTCTCTCCTTTCTTCCCTCTCTCCCTCCCTCCCTCCTTCTCTTCCTCCCTGTTACTCTCTTTCCCCTGTGACATGCACCCTGGCCACCCTCCCATCCCCCCACCCCCATTCCATTTCTCTTCAAACCAATAATGGCTCCCTCTTTTATGTTCTCTCTCTCTCTCTCTCTCTCTCTCTCTCTCTCTCTCTCTCTCTCTCTCTCTCTCTCTCTCTCTTTCTGACATCTATTTCTACCCTGACTCAATCTTCCTAGTCGCATGTGCTTTCCTCTCTTCCCCTTCCCTTTCTCCTAGTTCTCTCTCTATTCACTGCCCCCCACTTCCCATGTGCCTTGGGGGACTTGTGCCTTCCCCCTTTTGTGAGGGACCATATATGAATCTCTTAGAATACACCTTGTATACTAGTTCCTTTGGTGGTGTGAATTATAGGCTGGTGATCCTTTGTTTTAGGTCTAAAGTCCATATATGAGCAAGTACATACCCTGTTCCTCTTTTATTTACATTTGCAAAAACCTTGTTCTACATGTCAATCCCAATTCCCTCTCCTTCCCCTCTTCCTCTGTCCCCTTCCCAACCCCCATCCCATCCCCTATCTGCTCCCCATGAAGAGTGAGGCCTTCTATGGGGAATCTTCAAAGTCTTTCACATAGTTTGGAGCAGGGCCTAGGCCCTCCCCCATGTGTCTAGACTGAGAGAGTATCTCTTTATGTGGAATGGGCTCCCAAAATTCATTCATATTCTGGGGATAAACACTGATCTACTACCAGAGGCCCTGTAACTGACACCCACATTCAGGGTGTCTAGGTCGGTCCTATGCTACTTTCCCAGCTATCAGACTGGGGTCCATGAGCTCCCCCTTATTTAGGTCAGATGATTCTGTTTCTCCAGCTTTGTCTTGACCCCTTTGTTCATCACTTCTCCCTCTTTGCAACTGGATTCCAGGAGTTCAGCTCAGTGTTCAGCTGTAGGTGTCTGCTTCTGCTGCTATCAGCTACTGGATGAAGGCTCTAGGATAGCATATAAGATAATCATCAACCTCACTACCGGGAAAGAGCGTTTAAGGTAGCCTCTTTATTATTGCTTAGATTCTAGTTGGGGATCATACTTTGTAGATCTCTTGACATTTCCCTAATGCCAGATTTCTCTTTAAACCTGTAATGGCTCCCTCTATTATGGTATCTCTTTTCTTGCTCTCTTCTATTCTTTCCCTGACTCAATTTTCCTGCTCTCTCATGCCCTCGTCTTCTCTCATTCTCTTTCTCCTAACTCCCTCTTCCCTCCCCCATGCTCCCAATTTGCTCAGGAGATCTTGTCCCTTTCCCCTTCTATGGGGGACCATGTATGGCTCTCTTAGAGTCCTGCCTTGTTTCCTAGTTTTGCTGGTGGTGTGGATTATAGGCTGGTAATCCATTGCTCTATGTCTAAAATTCATATATGAGTGAGTACATACCATGTTTGTCTTTTTGTGACTGGGTTACCTTTACCTCACTCATGACAGTTTCTTCTAGTTCCATCCATTTGCCTGTAAATTTCATGATACATGTTCTTTTTGTTTGTTTGTTTTTTGTTTATTTTTTTCTTCTGAATAGTACTCCATTGTGTAAATGTACTACATTTTCTCCATCCATTCTTCAGTTGAGGGGCATTTACATTGCTTCCAGGTTCTGGCTATTACAAATAATGCTGCTATCAACATAGTTAAAGAGATGTCCTTGTTGTATGAATGTGTATCTTTTGGGTATATGCCTAAGAATGGAATTGCTGGATCTTGTGGCAGACTGATTCCCATTTTCTGAGGAACTGCTATACTGATTTCCAAAGTGGCTGTACAAGTTTGCACTCCCACTAGCAGTGGAGGAGTGTTCCCCTTTCTCCACATCCTCTCCAGCATAAACTGTCTTTGGTAATTTTGATTTTAGCCATTCTGACTGGAGTAAGATGGTATCTCAGAGTTGTTTTGATTTGAATTTCCTTGATGGCTGAGGAAGGTTGTTGAGCACTTTCTTAAGTGTCTTTCAGCCATTTTAGGTTCCTCTATTGAGAATTTTCTATATAGTTCTGTACCCCACTTTCTAATTGAATTATTTGAGGTTTTGGTTACTAGCTCCTTGAGTTCTTTGTATGTTTTGGAAATCAGTCCTCTATCAGATGTCAGGTTGGTGTGTTATCAGTAGTTTTATCCCTGCCTGTCTGGTCCCACGCCACATCAGCCCCAAATAACACACTGAGACATTGTATTTTATATAATTCTGTTAGCCTGTTATTAGCATTGCTTATTGGCTAGCTCTGTCTTAAATACTAACCCATTTCTATTTATCTAAAAATTTCCATGTGATCTTATCTTACCGGAGAGAGGGCCCAGACCTCTGTTCTCTTCAGTCTCTACATTTTGACTCCACCTTACTACTTCCTTGAATCCTCCTAGTCTCCTGGTCCAGCCTATCTTGCTTTCCAATTGGCCAACAGTGCTTTATTCATTAACCAATACGAGAAACATATTTACAGATTGACATTTCCCATCATTGGTAAATATCTTTCCTCATTCTGTGGGCTGCTGTTTTGTCGTGTCCACTGTGTCCTTTGAATTGCAGAAGCTTTTCGGTTTCAGGAGGTCCCATTTATTGTTGATCTCAGTGTCTGTGCTACTGGTGTTATGTTCAGGAAGTGATCTCCTGTACCAATTCGTTTAAGATTAACTCCCATTTTCTCTTCTAAGAGGTTCAGTATGGCTGGATTTATGCTGAGGGCTTTGATCCATTTGGACTTGAGTTTTGTGCATGGCGATAGATATGGATCTATCTGCAGTCTTCTACACACCAGCATCCAGTTATGCCAGCACCATTTGTTGAAGATGCTTTCTGTTTTCCATTGTATAATTTTAGCTTCTTTGTCAAAAATCATGTATTTGTAGGTGTGTGAGTTAAAGGATTTTCTATTCGATTCCATTGTCTTAAACTTCAAGAGTCTGATGCCAAGAGGTTTGATGCCAGCATACTTAAACACAGTTCAATTAGTAAAGAGGTTTCCTGTTGTAATACAATCCCTGGTGTACAAGGAGAAATAATTACATTGAAACTCAACTCAAAGTACATGTCATTTCTTCCAAGGAGATGAATTCTAGAGATAGGCTACATACATTATCTTAAGGGCCTAGGAAAGAATCGGGAATGGTCTCAGTCATACAGATAGCACAGAGGTCATTTGGGCTATTAGTCACCTCTGGTCCTAGTTGCAAGAGCTTGATATGGCCTGGACCAACAGATAACACAGATACCAGGCTGTTAATCACCTCCAGTTCCCAGCCTTCTGGATGGATGAACAGATTTTTACATCCTTTCTTTTGAGACAACAATCTTCCTGATTTCCCTGGAGATCTGTGGGTGCAAGGACCTTCATGGGAAAGGGAAGGAGCAGAATTTTCTTGCCTATTTGGAAAAGAACTAAAGGACCCCTATAATACTGTGATGTGTAGTGTGGGACCTTATGAGATAATTGTACACAGTGTCTGTTCTGTGAAATGCTCTTAGCCATCCTCAAGATCCTTTAATGACAGAAATGATAGTATGACTACCACTTCCCCTTACATAATTACTACACACAATCTATATACGTGTGTGTGTGTGTATATACATATACAAACAAGTACATACACACACACACATATATATATACATATATATATATATATATATAGACAGAGAGAGAGAGAGAGAGAGAGAGAGAGAGAGAGAGAGAGAGAGAGAGAGAATCATTCGCCCAAAGTCACTTTATCACTTTCTCAGTTAAGGAGCTGGAATTCAAAGTCAAACATCCTGATTCCAGAATCCAGGCTCTTTGTCACTAGTGAATGTCTTCAAGTTCCTGACTACTGTTGTTCATATCTGATGAGAAAATGTGTGAGGAAGAAAGAAAGAATCCTAGGTTACATAAGCAAGGAATAGCAGCAATGGCCCTTGACCACTGCACTTTACACATAGAGTGCTAGACACTGGTGTAGAATGCCTCTTATGTTCCACACTCCATCTTCTCAGTAACCTACACAGTAGCCCCCATGACTATAAAGTTATTCAAGGAGACAGGCTGAGCACCAAAGATTGAACATCTTTCCAGTGTCACTCCTGAATTCTTTAGTATCCATGATCTTGAGTTGTTTCAGTTCCTGGCTCCAGATAGATTGTACGTGTGTTGGTGAAAGACTTATTATCTTGAAAGCCCACAAAAGACTGGTAAAACGGAGAGGAAAAAAAACTCCCTGTGAACATCTGTGTTTGGTGGAATTTCCCTTCTGTTAGTAGGCTCAATTGTCAGAAGATCCTCTAATCATAGAATTAAGTGCCTGTAATACTATACTATACCAAAAAGGACTGTGCCAATGGTCTAACCTAAGGGCATCCCTGAACATGAACACACACACACTTTAATTGACCTGTTCTCCTACTTAAATCTCATATTATACTTTAGGGCTAATATGAAAAGTAAAAATCTGGGTCCCTGATTGCTATAAATTTCATCTTTCACAGTAGTGTTGCTTAATACGATCCATAATCAGCTAGGGCCAGGATGAGCTAAGTTCCATTGTGTTAAGATTCCAACTTACACAGTCAGAGATAAAAGCCTACCTTGGTTTCCTAAAGCATCACAGTGTAGTGCTCACTGAATCCCAAATGTTCTACAGTATTAATTCCCCTTTGTATTGGGGACGGCTTAGCCAGCAGCTCTGGGCAGATCTGTGAGTAGGAAAAAGAAGCAGGGAGAGGAAGAAGGGGTGGGTAATCAGTGGGCCGTGGATTGAGGGAAGTCAGCCATTCATAAAAGGATTCCATAGTCAACATGTAAAAGGGTTTCTTTGTAAATTTGTCACTCAGTATTTTCTCTTCTATGGGCATAAAATCTTTTAAACAGTAACAAAAACTACTTTCCATCTGAAATTGAAGAAGGAAGTAGTAAGTTTGTCTATCATCAAAACCACTGTAAATAAAGTATCTTTAGCCTGACAGTGTCTGCCAGAGCATGTGTTTATTTGTTATGTTATTCACAAATAGCTAAGTGGGAACAAAGACAGGAATTGGTGTTATAATGTGAACAGAAAGAGACAAATGCCTTTGCTTTTATGGAGTTTATATTGTACTAATAGAGAAAGCCAATAAACTAGTACATGTTCAAATACACTTATATTCATACATATGAAAGAAAGTAGAAGAAATGGTAATAGCATCTTGGGACTGTATTAAATTGAATACCTGGAGTAGAAACCAGATTTAGAAAATCATATAAAGGAGCAAATTTTCCTATGTAATTAAGCCTTTTTTTTCTTTTTCACCAAGCATCCACACTGTGGATTCATGACTGTACCCCTGGGCTTTATTGCTACACTATCTAGATAGGAGAAATGCAGAGAAAGGCAAGATACAACCTTCAAATACCCTGAAATGGCTATTTCATGGCTAGGCAGAAGCACTGGAAAAGTCTTCAATGAAGAGAAGTGCTGGACTGAGTTGGATGGGTGAGTAAAAGTCAACGAAATAATAATGGACCAGGAGAGAATGCTGGGATAATGCAAAGAAGAGAAGAGACCCTCATGTCCTCTGAGATCACAATTTGCACCGTGGAAAGCTAAGAAACTTAATCAAGGCAGGAGATCTATCTCATCCGTACTTAAGAAAAGCCATCTTGGCAGAAATTCAGGAGAGAGGTGGGAGATGAAGGAGTCTGGTCTCAAGGGGGATGGTCTTTAGGCTGTGTCCTGCCCCACTAGTTACTCTAGTGGGAATTACAAGGGGACATTGGCTGAAGTCGATCCCACACTGCTGAAGAGTGCTGGCTCAAAACTGGGAGCTACTCTGACCTCTGCTGGTGAACCATCTGTGAGAAAGGCTGTCTAGCAGGTGTGAAAAGCCTTCGGAGAAAAGCAGGGGTGGGGGTAGTCCCTTCCCCCAAATCACTAACTTACATCCCCAAATCACTGTGTGACTTCACCCTGTTCGAACATAAGAAGAGTCTCCATCTGCAGCCCAGTAAGTGCTTTATCATTCATCTACCGAATGAAAGAACACATATACAATTGCAATGTTCTCCAGACACCTCTCCATGAAGGACCTCTTTTCCATGGGTAAGTAATTAGTCCCTAAAATTGAATCTCTGTATGGCCAGATAGCCCTAAGATAATTAGCCACATCTGAATAACAAATAAATGTGGCATCAAGGGTAAGGATTATGCAGATCCTCTTCACCCTTCAGTAGCATCAGACATTATTATTATTATGTTGTTGTTGTTGTTGTTGTTATATCTTATGAAGAATTGCTGCTTTTAAACTTGCAGCTGTCCTTAGGCTGGTTTTGTGTCATTTCCGATTTAAAAAGTAGGGCTTTGCTACAAGAGGACATAGGAAGAAGATGCATTTTAATAAGTAAAGATGACATGACTAATAAAATCAAGGTCACCCAAAGGTGATGGAACAAAATCCACTCACTTGTGCTTATCCCCATGACTGGCCTTTTCTTCAAAGGTAGCCTCTTTGTAGTTCAATCTCACCTCTACTACTGCTACTACTACTACTACTACACACATTCACATGTATTTCATAGTGTTCCCAGTTTCAAAAACCACATCTCACCTTGTGGTAAGAAGCTTGCATTGTCACTGAGAGATGATGGGAGATGTCCTTCTGTATGCTGTGAATATATGTTTCTCATATTGGTTGATGAATAAAGCTGTTTTGGTCAATAGACAAGCAGTATTTAGCCAGGCAGGAAATCCAAACAAGGATAAAGAAAGGTAGTAGGCCATGGCAGTGAGATGCCATGTAGCTGCTGAGGCAGCAAGAGACTGACCCAGGCATCACCAGTAAGCCAAGACGACATGGAGATACACATATTAATAGAAATGGGTTAAGAGAGAGAGCTGTCTAGTAAGAGGCCTGAACATAGGCTAAACAGCTTGTAATTAATATAAGCCTCTGTGTGTTTATTTGACACTAAATGGCTTGAAGACCAGACAGGACAGAAACTTCTGTCAACACAGAGAAAAACTTCACTGATCACAAAAGCTGAGAACACAGTTTTGCTGTGCCCTCTGAGGCAACTACCTACTCTTAGCTATGATAGTGGACTGGAGCCCCACCTTGGGAAGAGCATTTCCCTGGAGTGTCCCATGCTCTGAGACTGTCATGCTTTCCTCTGAAACAGGAATTATGGGGTTTTCCCCTCATGTAATTACTTTTTCTTAATAGTTTTTCTACTTTCTAGTTCTATGCTTGCCTCTTACCTCTACCTCAGAAAAGATGTTCCCAGATTCATTTCACATGAGTGAGAAATTGTCATCTCAGTCACTAAACTCCAGTCAGGGAGAATATGGAGTGAGAGATGGATAGAATTGAGGTACCTCTGTCATTTTGAAGGGGGAGCATCGGATGAAGGATTCAGACATCCAGTTCCCAGTATCATCAGGTTGGCACTCCATTTTACCCATCCTCAGAGATGATGAACCCGAGGGCAAGGAAAAACAAGTAATAAGGCAATCTTGTCATGCAGCTCAAGATTTTTAAAACGCATTAACTATAATTTTTAGATAGTCACAACCCAGTGAACCATTGAAAGTGACCTGGCTCACTGATCCAAGCTGAACTGAACAGATGGAATTCCACCCTTCCCATGCTTGAATGACTGCTCCAACAATGCAGAGGCTTCTTCTAATTCCATCCTTCCCAGGCCTGCCTCAGACAGACATGGGGATATATGACTGTCATTTTTACATTTGGCCATTCTATGGTGACACAAAACTGAAAGGTGACACCAACAGTGCTTTGCAGTCTGATGAAGTTTGTTGCCATTGTTGGGTTTTTTATTTTGTTTTCTGTCTAGCAGGATAGTCTCTTGATTCCGTTTCTTCCAGGGCCTGCGTGGGCCCCTTCCTAGTCTCCCAATAATCCCAAAACGTAAGACATACATAACAGCATACTTTTAGGGACCTGTCTCCACAGCAAATGATCTTCCAGGCCCATCTAATTATGGTTACTTTGAAAATTAAACACCTCTTCCTCAATCTTTTATGAAAAAAGATGAAGCTGATAGTCGATTTCTCATGAATCACAAATTGGCATCCCACTGTGCCAGAATCCTCTAGTAACTGTGGTCATCATTCTTGTGCAATTTTAAAATCCCAAATATTCCGGAGAGCAACAGTATAGAATGGTTAGAAAATGAAAACAAAAGACCTCTCAGAGCCCCCAGGCAGGAAGGAATCAGTGAGAATATCTCACAGAAAGAAATACATAAAAGGTTAAAATTGTGGCAAAATAAGAATAAAACCCAGAGACCAAAACAGAGCCATCTGTATCTACACAGACTTTAGAAAAATAGAGATTAGAGGGGTTTCATTATACTGAGGCTCACGTGACCAGGGAAGCTGTAAAACAAACTGTGTTCCGGCCTCCGGATGCGGTCTTGGAAGTGGAACCAGAATGGGTGCGCATTTGTTTGTTTTAGTCTGCAGCAACTTTAAGTGTTAATTAACACAATGTACTGTGTTATCTCAGTGCCTGAGAGACTGAGAGACGACCCTCAGTGTCTCCACTCCAGCCCCCACATAGCTGCCCGGAGACAATTCTGTCTGGCCTTCTGGCTTCCACATAGGGCAGCAAAATATAAACTTTACAAGCAAGGCAGAGCTTGGCTGATTTGCAGGAAAAGACCAGTCTAACCTCTGTATCTAGGCTTAGTCATCTGCAGGCAACAGGGAGGAAGGCGTGGCAAGGTGTAGGATGGGATGGAATGCTGGCTGATCTGTTCATTCTGACCCCGAGGTAGATTGCTGCTCAACTCTGATTAGAAACGAAATCAAAAACTATTACACGAAGTTTGATGCCCAAGATTTTCTTAGCTATGTTTCCCCCATTTCCCAATCTCCAGCTCTCTTCTCTGTCAGGTACCCTCTGTGAAATAGGAGTGGATAGCAATGAATATGCATGCTCTGTGTTATCATTTATTATTTTGTATTGCACTTATGTGTGTGTAGGTTCATATGGATGTATAGTTGAGGTTGGAAGTTTCCAGAAATTAGTCTCTACATTTATTTTGAGGGACAATATCTCCAATTAAACCTGGAGCGCACAGATTGGGTAGATGAACGATCCAGCCAGCTCCAGGCCTGTCTCTGCCTCTTTGCTCTGGGACTGTGTATTCTCAAAACTGTGCCTGGAGTTTGCATAGCTTCTGGAATCAGATCTCAGGCTTTTGTGAGCCATCTCTACCCTGTTTCTGTTCACCATTCTACCAATGTAGCTGGAGAGTCTGGGGCGGAGCTGCAGCTCTCATTTATTTGTTAGATTTTATATGCATGTAACTGATCTTTCTCTGGATAACATTGAAGTAGCTGAGTAATGTTCAATTAATTCATTAATTCATCAATTATGATAGCCTGCATCTACTATGCTGTTTGTAAAGTCTATGGTACTATAAGGAGACAAGATAATTAATCAGGCAACTCTTGCCTTAGAAAATTTCCAGGGCTGAGCGAGCACATGGAAGTAACAACAGCGCAGTGGTGTCTTCACTGGCCTGCACTGCTTGGTCTCTGTTCAGTTCCAAACAAACCAGGAGATGAAACGCTCTTGCCAAACAGCTGAAATTATACCAGAAGCAATTTTTGTACATGTCTGCCGTGACCAAGGAAGCCCCCTTCAACAAGAAGTCTTCAGAATTGGACGGGCAATTGTTTCTTTTTCTAATTATCTTTGCATCTTTGTCTTGAAATGGTCACAACTGCAACATTTAGATGTCATGTGGAATTCCTTCATCATTCTCCAGCTCCGGGATGAGAGTGAGGAGACATAGTGTGCGCTCTCCTCAGCCGAGCTGAAGGTTTCAGCGGGGATCCCACCAGCTCCAGATGCTGCGTTGTTTTTCATCTGCTTGATGGCTTTCCTCACCTCATAAAGACTTGGAGGGATTTTAACATTGCCACTGATTCTGAGTTGTCGGATGGAGTTGAAAACGCTCCCACTGACAAAATAACTCCCACAAAAGACCTTGGAATGCTCTTTTCATTGTGTGTTGACATTTTCTCTTCTCACTGAGCGGTTTTCTAGCACTCTTAGGATCTTGATAGCTCGCTCACCTTGAGCTTCAGAGCAACCAAACTTAATCCAGGTGAGTGCTGAATTGACTTTGCCATGACCTCTTACCACCAGCCCCGAGTGCTGAAGGAGTCTCGACCATTACTTATAGATAGAGTATCTTCCGTTTAGTATCAAAGATAATGACAAGAGATCATCATGGCAGATTTATGTTCTGGCTACTTGTATGTCAACTTGACACAGCTATAGTCATCAGAGAAGAGGGAGCCGCAACTAAGCATAAGATTGGGCTGAAGGCAAGCTTGTGCTTCATTTTCTTGATTAACCCATTGTGGGTGGTGTCATCCCTGGGCTGGTGTCCTGGGTTCTATGAAAGCAAGCCATGAGGATTGAGCCAGTAAGCAGCTCCCTTCCATGGCGTCTGCATCAGCTCCCGCCTCCAGGTTCCAATCCTTTTTGAGTTCCCATTCTGACTTTATTTGATGATGAACAGTGCTGTGGAAGTATTACTTAGGGTTTCTATTGCTGTGAAGAGACATTACAACCATGGCAACTCTTATAAGAAAAACAATTCATTGGGGGTGGCTTACCATTTTGGAATGCCAGCCCATAATCATAATGGCAGCAAGCATGGCAGTGAGCATGATGCTGAGCAGGCAGTCATGGTGCCAGTGAAGTAGCTGAGAGTCCTACATCTTGCAGGCAACAGGAGATGGTCTGAAAGTCACACTGAGGGAAGCAAAAGAGTCTGCAACGTCTGTCCCCATATTTACATACTTCCTCCAACAAGGCTATACCCACTTCAACAAGGTTATACCTCCTAATAATGCCATTCCCTAGGAGCCTATGGAGGCCAATTCCAATCTAACTACCACAGCTCCCAACTTGCTTTGTGGTCATGGTGTTTCATCATAGCAATAGAAGCACTAACTACGGCAAAGATCATTTAAAAGGAACCATTTGCATTTATTAAATATATTTAAAAGAGTCACTGGCCTTGAAGAGTAAACTAGCAAAATGAAACCTTATGTTGAATGCTGTGCAATTTGTTCACATAGGAATCCACTGTTTATATTTAAATGCCTGTTCTTACAGAAGATTGAATCCAGGGTGTTCTAATAATGCAGAAAACCTTTTTTTATATAAATTTTTCTTTCCTTTTCTCTCAGTAGATGTTCTTTTCCTATTTGTAGGAATTTTTTTCAGATTATAGCTGCAGACTCTCTTATGAGAATGGCATGGTCCAGTGTTGTGTGGATGCTCTTATCTTGTGCTCACTGAGCTTGTCAGAGGATGTCAGTAGTGAATGAATGATCTTGTAAGCATGCCTTCTGACCCTTTTTAATGTCCAGAAATAATCACATATATTATGCTCTAATTAATAATACCTTCACCTTTCAATATAAGAGCTTGGAAATTCCTGTCATTTGGCTTTTACTGGCAAAAGCTAAATCCCAGAGAAATAAAACGATTAACCCTCACATGGTGGTGTAGACACTAAAGCATCACTTCTAACAACATTGTTCTTTCTCTTGGCAATGGAGAAGATTGGTGTCATTAACTCAATAACACATAGGAGGAGAATCTTTTGTTGTTTTCCACTCATTCTGCTTCCTCTATTCCTTGGTTCCTGACCCCATGACTCTCCTACCCACCTCTGTTTCTGTCTTCCCATTTCCCGTTCTCCTACTGAGCCTCCTGAATCTTATAAGACATCTTCTGATTACATTGGGCCATTTGTATAAAATAGAACATTATCTCCCTTTCAGATGCTTGATTTAATCATATCTGCAATCTCTGTTGCCACATGACATAAAATATTCATCGTTTCTAAGAATTGGGACATGTGACATTTGGGCTTAGAAACAGCCAACTAAAAGCATGTGGAGATATGTAAGGAAAAGGATTATGATTTAATGATTAGTTGTTGTAGCCATAGGGAAATAGAGATCTAATAAGATTTGCTTATTTTTTAGTTTGATGTTAGTTTTGACAGTCTTGTAGCCCAGGAGCAGCCTCAGATGCTCAGTACTCACCCCTCAGCACTCAAGTGCTAAGATTACACTTGGTCAATTGGTTAGAGTGGTGTTAATATGTAAGACAGAGGTGACAAGAGCAGCAGAGGTTGGGGAGGGAGAATCCCAGCGGGAGTTTTTGACATTAATTTTGAGATGCCCATGAGAAGTTCAAGTCAAGGATGTCTGTCTGGCAGGTGAATGATTACACATTCCTCCACTCAGAAAAAGAATTAGAAGCTAAGCAGCCTCCTTTTGGAATTCAGCAACTGAAACAGGTGAAATCTCAGGAAGGAAATATGAAATAAAAAGAGATAAACATTCGTCAAAAGGGAATGCCAACATTTAAGATGTGTCAATCAGGCAGAAAACATGACTAATGCATTCTTTTCTGTTATCCATCTAAATGTCTTTTCTTCTTTCTCCTCTGTGTTATCATTTTAATTCTTGTGTTAACTACTGAGCCTTTCTATATTTGAGCTAACACTGACTGTGTGACTCCCAGAAATTGCTATCCCCCACCTACACACATAGTCCTCTTGAAACATTAATCAGTATCTCCAAAGAATGAGAAAGAAGGGAGCCAAACCAAGAAATACCCAAAACAGTGTTTAATTTTTATTCCTGATATTAATGGAAATAATCAATGCAAGTGGCTGTTAATGAGTCAAAGACCTATGTTTCTTCTAGTTTTACCGTTGTTGCTGTTTGCTCATTTGTCACTAGAGACCAGCATTCTCTTGTATACTTATCACCTCCACTGAGAGTATCTTACCTCATCCAGCCTTCTGCATTAAACATGATGAAGAATGGAACAGCACTCCAGCGATATGTCCTGGAAGTCCCTGTGAGCTGTAAAGTGAGGCCCTTTGGAATCATGCAAGATGTCACAGAGCTCACACAGGTGGGGCTGAGGCTGGCTTTGTATATTGGAAGAGGGGTTCTTTTGAAGTATTACTCCATCTTCTGACAAGTTTCAGATTGTTCAAGGATGAGTTAGAGTGCCCAATGTCCTGGGGAGTATCCTGGGAACACACTAGCCGTGAGGTGAGAAGTGAGAAAGCATAGGTGTCCCCGTGTGCTTCTACACACCAAAAGACACTCCTGGACTCTCAGCATACTGAAAAGTGAAATCAGATTCAGGCACAACTCAGCTCAAATTACATTACAACATGAAGGAGCAAAGAACATGCTGGTTTCTACTCACCATTTATCTTACCTCTATACCGGAATAGCAAGGGTTGCTGGGTAGTGGAAGGGTAGAGAAGTAGTAGTTAGAAGGACTTCTGCCACCTGGAATAATTTTCCACCCAGAGTAAATATCACCTATTTGGTTTGACACACTCCTCAGCCCTAAGTATACCTTAGAAGCTTTAAAACAAAACCCTGATGTTGCAAACCTATAGACTCCAGACCCCTCTGATTTAAGACCCAGTGTTGATTTACCTTTTCATTGTAGAATGATGCAAAGAGTCACTACAAGGACCATTACTGAGTCAAAGGCTCATGTTTGGCTGTTAATGTTGCTGTTGGATGATACAGTACTGGAGACCAACCTTCTCTTGGATGCTTAACATCTCTGTTCACCACAGCTATATTGGCTCAGCCCTCCTTAGATCAACCCTGTAAGAGCCAGGTCCATGAGTATACCTGGTATGGCTGATGACTGCATCTTGGCATTCTTTACCTCTCCAATAGCTGGCCTTTGAGCACGGGCTGAAGAGAAGGGGGAAATGCCTTCAGGATAGCAGCTAAGTGCTCCTCAGTGTGGAAGATTCCAGCCTTCTATGGTGCTTTCTTTCAACTCCCTGCAGTCAGCAGCCCATGCTACTTCACAAAATGGTGAAGATGATCCATCTCTTGCCTCTGTAATCCCTCTGTGTTTCCTCACTGATCCCGAAGAGCTTTGTGATGCAAAATACACACTACAGAATGACTGGGGGAAGAATACACGTTTAAACTCACCTGAGAGTTTCTTTCCATCCACTTTTTATAGATAAGAGAAAAGAAAGATCCAAGGAAGACCCATGAAGGTTTGTACTCCCTCAGGTTAGAATTAGGCAGAGCACCTGTGAGGCTAGACCTCTACATAGGGGCGTTGGTGAAGGATCTCCAGGTGTGGCTTGGGGAGTTGTCCCTTACAGAGCAGGGTGACTTTAGCTCGGCATGCTTCTGATGCACTTGCTCTTACCTCATCAAGATACGGTTTCCTGTGAGCTGTTGCTGTCCAAAGCACCTAGTGAGTCTTTTTACAAGTCTTGGATTTGTGGCCAGTCAAGAACAAACAATTCAGAGGGTTCGTATGCCAAGTGTTGAACCCCTTACTGAGGCACAAGCCAAACTGTCTGCCCTTTTCAGAGCTTTGTTGGGTTAATACGTAAACGACTCAAAGATGTGTAGGACAAACAAAAACCAGCACTGATTTGAAAACACTTCCCTTCATTCTGGGCGGATGGCTGTCATTTGGTTGACATTAATTAGCAGGAAGAAAATCTATCATCCTTTGACTCTAGCCTGCTTGTGAAAGCTCTGAGCAGGCGGCTGCCTTGAGGAGAGCTACAGCAATAAGCACATCCCATTTTGTTGTTTTCTGAGCTGAGTTCTTAGTCAGATGGATGAACTTGTTTGTACTAGTTAACTTCGCCGGAGTTTAGGAGTTGTATTTAAAACAGATTTTATCCTACAGTGATATTAATTTGATAGGATCCCTGATCTGTAAACCATTGGTTATCTTGGTCTCTCCTGATAAGGGAAAAAAGTGCTGAGGATTTCCGGTTGGTGAGCACATTTGGGCAGAATCTTTCACACGTCACAAATTGCAGATGGGAGGCAGTGATCTCGAACATGCAGTCACATTGCGTGACCATCTGACACCTTCCATTTAGAAAAATAATACTTTCCTCCCAGCATACGCTCCCTGCTGCAACCAGCACCAAAAATTATGCCTGGGAGAGCCGTTCCTCCTAGACCAGGCTCTTAAATATGTCTTGGGCGGTTTTTAAAAGATTCACACTGCAGCAATACCTAGCTCACACCCTATCACCCAGAGAAAAATCCCCCCAAAAAGGACTTCTGGCTGCTGCTGCTGCTGCTGCTAAACAACACACACACACACACACACACACACACACACACACACACACACACAAAGAACGCCACAAAGAACAAAAGGGCTGGGGGTGGGGAACTAGAAGGAGACAGGAAAATTATACCAGACACATTTGTAAGGTGATTTATTCTTGTCTTCTGTGTGATTCAAGCATATTCACGCTAAAGTCGATGGACTTCTTTGTCGGCTCATTTCTGAGCTGCTGCACGGTGGCATAGAATTTAGCAGTCCCCAGGAGGGGACTGGAGTCCCTGAGATTGTATATAACTTGTTCATCTGCCAGCATTCTGAGCTAACCCTTGCTCATTTGAGACAGGGAAGAGCATCCATGTCTTGCCTCTTCCCCTGTACATTTAATGACCTTTGACAATAGCAATAGCAGGGATTTCCAACAGACATCTTCAAGCAAAGAGCTTTTTAACCAGAAATTCAGAATTCTCACAGCAAATCCAAAGGGACACAGCTTATTTCCTGATTAAGGACGGTCATAGAAATTCACTATCCAGTCTCTTTACGTGTGTGTGTGTGTGTGTGTGTGTGTGTGTGTGTGTGTGTGTGTATGTACAATACTCATGTACACTGAGATTACATGATTCTATGGACATGGCCACACATACATCTACAAAGCATAGCTGGCTTCACACTGTCTTCTGTACAATAAAAATAAACACACTTTTCCAGTTTCCTAGGCTAATATCCACCTTGTAAGAACTATGAAGCCTGAGTAGCTGCCTGTCTCAAGAGAACCGACCTGAAATGACTCCTTCAGAATGGGCTGGGGCAATAGGGTGGAGGAAAGAGGCATTTCCTCTTTAATCTTAGAACAAAGCTGACCGAAACAGCCATCCACCTGCTTTAGAAAAAATTACTTTCTTCCCATTTTCACGCTGCCCTGGGTTTCAGGGGAATTCCCCAATAGTAGCGAGTGAATGGTTTGAGGCTGTCTATATGTCAGGATCCCATTATAAGTTTAAAAAGATAAATATATTTAAATTGAAGGGGTATTTCAGGACTAGCATCCCACTCCTTAATAGAGAAGGAGCATAACTGTGCTACACATAATATCACCCTTCACATTTATGAAGAAAAGGACTTGAGGAATTGCGACATACGGGAGGTAGGCCAGCAGGGTTTGTTCTCAAGAAAGCCTTAGCTTCAATGCAGAAGGGACTGGCTGGCTTGGCTGCAGCTTTTTAGCAAGCATGGGAGCAATAGCCATTTGCAAAGTTGTGGAGAATGAGCTCCATCCAAAGGACAACAACAGAAACTTTAAGTAGAAGACAAAGAGCCAGGCACCATGATGCCTGGAATCCTGGTGCTTGTAGGCTGAGTCAGGTAGTTTTACAGGTGGTTCAAGGCCAGTCATGGCTACTTGGAAAGAACCTGTCTCAAAACAAAGAAGAAAACCATAATCACTTTGTCCAGGGTTGCCTCTCAAATAATTTTTAAAGTATTAAAAATCTTCCAGAGATATCTGTGCAATTTTAGTCTTTTATACCTTGAATAATATTTTTATCATCTCTCTTTTTCTCTCTATTCACCTTCTCCCATCTCATCTCCACTTTCACATGAATTACCCATCATATCATATGCATATATATTTGTGCACATATAAGGAATTTGATCAGTAAGTACCGAACAACATGCAACTTCATCCAGAGATGTCTGTCCATGGCTACACACATGTGAGGGCTGAACAGAGCTCCACCACCTGATGGCTTCACTAAATAACATTTGTTAGTGTGACCTCAACCTATATTTCTCCTAAATTTCTATTAATCTTGATGCCAGAACTCATCTTACCTTGGTCATAAGACATGTTATTACCCATATCAGCTAAATAAATGAAATGTTTGATGCCCCAAACCTCCAGATTCTTAATGAACTAACCAAAAGAAACATTTGGCTAGTTGTCCCTATAACACACCATTGTCTACACTGTCCCTATAACGCCATTGAACTTAGATGGTATATCATAACTGGGAACAGATTCACTGAGTATTTATCACATACCAGTTATAGTCCTTAGAACTGTAAATGACTTTCTCGTAATTTGTGTATATGTGTGGTGTATGTGTACAAGTGTGTAAGGGCACCTGTGCACAGGCACATGCATAGATGCCAGAGGAGGACAATGGCTGTCTGGCCTTCTCTGCCTTATTCCCTTGAGGCAAGGTCTCTCACTGAACCTGAATCAACACTGACAGCCATTAAGCTCCCACAATCCACCTGTTCCTGATATCCCAGGCACTGTGCGTTATAAGAACACTCAACTACACCTCAATTTCTGCATAGTTGCTGGGGATTGGAACTCACTTTCTCCTGTTGTTCAAAACAATCACTGTTATCCCCCACTCCACATCCCTAGCTCTATAAACGCATTAGAGAAGCATCCAGAAGTGGTTTCTTCCATGTTCTAGCTCTTCACTGGTGGTTTGAGCAGAGGATTCTGCGTTAAAAGTTATGTTTATGGGTCCTACAGAGGTGGCTTAGTATTTCATAGTGCTTACTGCTCTTCCAAAAGGAAACAAGTTTGGTTCCCAGCACCCACATCTGGTGGCTCACAACCAACTAAAACCCCAGCTCCAGAGGAGCCAATCCCTCTTTTATAAATAGGAAAGCTAGAACACAGATAAATAAAGCAATTGTTCAAGATAGCATGGTTAAGTGAAGGGCCCATGTTTGAGCCTGGCAGATGAACTCCAACTCATATGCTTTCCAGACCTCTGTAAGCTCCCTCCTGAGGTTACTTCTCTAGGAATATTCAATTGTTAACACAGGACAGGCCATTGATCCAGTACAGTTCCAACCAGGAGAAAACCACACAGTACAGAGGAATTTCTTACCCAACTCCTATTAACTTACTGACTGAAACCTGAAAGTTTTGAGTCAGTAAGTTACTAGGCATTTTCTTTGCCTTAGGCCACACTAAGCATCCATAACCATCTATGTAGGTTATTTTTGTTAACTCATGTTACCAAACTATTAAATTTGAAGTTGTATATAACCCACTGAAAATTATAAATAGACAGGTAGGTAGAAAGATTGATAGATTATTGATAGGTATGTATATATCAGCATGATCAATTTAATATTTGTATATTGTCCATTTTGAAATATATCAATATATCTGCCAAAAATCTATGAAGCCATTGTGACATATGCCTTAGTAGAAAGAAGCTGCAAAAAGATTTTAACCATAACAAGAAAAAGATTAAATATTAAATGGTTATTAATAGGGACATTGTCGATTATTAAGGCAAATGTTATACTCCATTCAATGTTCTGAAATGGATCTTAAACCACAAAAGTTTTTATACCATTTGCATAATGGTTACTATTGGACAGGTCTCAAATCTGAAATGAAATATCTCAGTCAATTTGTAATGTCATTCTCACAAAACAACAAAAAAAAAGCTGATGTTAATGAAGAAATAGACTAATTACTTGTCAAATTTTGTCTTTAATTGAAGCCATTCATGGTAGCTTTTATGAGTGCTTCATACAGAGTTTGGTATTGTTCTCTATGTTCACACATAATCTGCCAAAAAAACACTTTCTCTGAAGAATGGGTAATTAAATATACTCAGTAATAACTGAGTGGTTGTTTTGCTGTGTTAGATCTCATTCATAGACTCCACATGATGTGAATTCTTGTTCAATACTTAAAATGTTTACATTTATATATGATGTACATATTTAGATATATAAAAACACACCTCCATAGGAATATTGATTATGTATAATATTTAGCAACAAATTATGTAATCATTTTTATATATCTAAAAGAATATGTGTGTGGATATACACAGAAAGATTTATATTTCTAATCAGCCATGTCTGTATAAAAATAAATCTTATAAATCACATATCTATATAGAGAAAAAGCACTAAAGAGTAAAATCTGTATGTCTATATGGACACAAGAAGTTGCTATCTTTTATCTCCTACAACGGGCTCTTACAGGTTAAGAAGAAGAGAAACTAAAAATAGAGATGTACCAAATAAGCCAATTCAGCTTTATCATTCTATTTAAAAAGAGTAACTACAATGCCCTGTGCCCTCATTTTTCTCTAATAGACTCTAACTGCTGCACAGACTGGCCTTGGAAAATACGAACTTTATCAAACATCTTAGGATTAAATCCTAACTCTGCCACTCACTATCTGTGTACCCTCTAGCAAGATATTTAACCCTACGTACTTCACTTTTCTTTTTCAGAAAATGGGAGAAATAGCAACAACCTCACAGACTGCTGGATAGGTTACATGGCATCATTATGGAAAGCACATGGCATGTGCCTAAACTAGAATAGAGAAATGCCAGGAAAGATGCTTTCCTCCCCACAGCTGGCTAAATTTTCATGTGCATTCTTATTTTCCAAGAACTGATTTCAAGTTCAGTGTACAAATCAGTACTCAGGAGTGTTTGCTGGGTGACTGCATAAGAAGCACCATTTCAGGATTTTAAATAATACTATGAGGAATCTTATTTTCTTCTATCGAGCAGTAATTAATTAGGCTTTATTTTCCTTCACTAAATAACTTGGACATAAGTGATATGTCTTCTCCAACTTTATACCCCTCTTAACAGAGGACGTAGCCACCAATATTTGGAGAAGGTTGATAAATCTTAATTGTCCTAACTTCTCTTTGTAGAAAACTGACTGGCCATTCAAAATTCAAATATAGTTTACACTTAGATCCTCCATGTTTGTCTGTAGAATTCAAGTGTTCTGAGTTAAGGAACAGTCACCTTACTCTATTCCCTTTTCCTAATTCAGAACCTTAGGAATCTCTGGGCAAACAAAGCTATGGGTACAAAAATTGGTGCACTTACGTGCACTGCCATGTTGCTGTGTGATCTCTTATGTAATTCTCCTCTTACATTCCTGGAACTAAAGTATCTTTGGTTGAAACCTAATTGGCTTGTTAGCAAGACTACAGGTTACAGAACACTAAGCTATTTCAAAATTTTATCTGTTGATGCTATGTCATCCTGTAGTTACTAAATTTACAGATTGTCATTGCTTTGTTTTGTTCCGTTTGGTGTTTTTGTTGCTTCCTACAGCACACAAAGAATAGATTGAGGACTTCAAAAGAGCTACACTGTTGCAGCTCTGTGCTTCAAACAGATATCTTATTTCTGATTTTTATCCTCAGGCTGAGGATACTTCAAATACCATGAGAAAGGGCTAGCCACCTTGAAACACAAATAGTATATCATGGTATTGTTCTCGTTTCATAATTCTACATTGCTTTGCAATTTAAAATTATCTTATGTGTGTTGTGTGTGTGTGTGTGTGTGTGTGTGTGTGTGTGTGTGTGTGTGTGTGTGTGTGTGTTTGTATATGTGTTCATTACTATGGAAGGGGGCATGTACACAGGTATACAAGTGTGCGTAAGGGTCAAAGGACATCTTTGGTGTCTTTCTCAATTGCATATCCATTTTCCTTTTTAAAGACATGTTTCTCATTGAGCCTGGAGTTTATGAATTTGGCTGCCAGCAAACCATAGTAATTCTGCTTTGCCAGTACTGAGACCACAAGTTCACTTTGCTGACTTTGATTTTAACGTGGATACCAGAATCCCAACCCAGGTTCTCCTGTGTACACAGCAAACATACTACTCTCAGAATCATTTCCAACCTCCAAAATTTTCTGTGGAATGTTTTCTAAAAACTAATACATGTCTTAATGTTTGTTTTATACAAAAATTCATTGACATGATGATAATTATTAAGAAATGCATTTTAATTGGACTGTAGTAGGGCCTTGCCTCGTCATTCTCTAATCCTCATTGTTAAGAGCAACGGTTTTCTTGAACTACATCTTGGGTTGCTCAGACTTGAGGATGGAGTTTCTGTTCTGCTGGTCACACAGCTGTTTAGTGCCAAATGAACACACAGAGGCTTATATTAATTATGAACTATTGCGGTTTAATAAGGATCAGGATAAACAGATAGGCTGAATAGGTGTTTGTTATGGGAGAAATAACTTACAACCTAGATAGATGAACACCAGCAAGTTCCACCCGATGCTCTCCTCTCCAAGTCCTGCCAGCAAGAGAGCATTCCCCGACCCCTCCTCTGACCTAGTTCCAGCAGTCATTTCCGCCCCAGGCTCCACCCCCAACAGGCATGGTCAGTACCACAGAAGGAGACAAAATGAATATTTCACTACAATAAACTGTTTGACTGTTGGCTTAGGCTTCTTATTGGCTTGCTCTCTCTTAATTATTAACCCATTTCTATTAATTTATGTATTTCTATGTGGTTCTGGCTTATCAGAGAATATCCTGGCATTCTACCATACTCGTGGCTACATGGTGTCTCTCTGGCAACTCTCCCTCTGTCTTCCTCTTCCCAGCATTCCTAATCTGGTAGCCCTGTCTATACTTCCTACCTGGCTACTGGCCAATCAGCACTTACTCACAAACCAATAAGAGAAACATATATTCACAGCATACTGAAGAACATCCCTTATCACAGAGTTAAGAGTTAAGAGTTACTTATAACTCTTAAATTCTTGATGCCCACTCCTCATTCTCATATAATTAAGACAAAAGTTAGTCTAATAAAAATACTCAGTGTTCACATTGCTATTTACTTGAGTATCAAATAATCACTAGGTTCACATTTCCTGTCCTGTCATCTCTGCTTTCTGGAATTTTACTATTACTTACTCATTTTACTTGAGTAGTTGGTTATTGTTGTTTAGAAACAGAAAGTCTTAACATTTTCAAAGGTTCTTTGGACCCATCATTTATATAAACTGTCATTTCTATTTTTTTATTGCTCAGACATAGCTAATATTCATAGCAACTCTTTATCCCCATGACCAGATATTTTTCTGAACCTATTTTTGATCATAGGTATCAAAGTTTTCTTCTTATTCTAGGACTGGTTTCTGAGACCTATTGGGTAGACAGTATACAGGATTTCCTTCGCACACACATGTGAAATACATGCTTTTGTCTTAGCTCTGTGCCTCTTTCCAACTCCATTTAACACTTTATTCTGCCAAAACATGCATGTGTATGTGTGTATGTGTGTGTGTGTATACATATGTGTATCTCATTAATAAATAAACACAAAAGACACTGCTAGAAATTGTTTATTACATATTTGAGGTCTTTACTGATGACTTGAACGGAGTATTCTGACTTAAAAATTATCCTTATTCAGAGAATTTGAAGGCTTTCTGTCCTTAGAGTATTGGTCTTCCTAAGAGTTCCAGATGCATTCATTTTGTTTGAACCACTGTACTTAGCATCTAGAACCTACAATCTTGTGTTCTTCATGATGAACAAATACTATTTGACTTAATAAAGTCTTCCATTTGTCTTCCTTTGAAGCTCTTCTTTCTTTTGAATGATTCTGTATACCTATTTCTGTATCTTTTCTTAATCCCTCATTAATGTTATCTTATCATTCTTTTGAAAATGTTGTGCATGTGATTTTATCTTTAACTTCTTTTTTGTTTCTCTTATGGTTGATTCATGATCTTCTATGTCTAATGAAATTGTTAGTTGGTTGCTTGTGTTTTGGCTTGGGTTTGTTTGTTTGTTTTTAAAATACAGGTTATAGTGTAGTCAGTTTGCAATGGGTAGATAGATTGGTTGGTTGGGTTGTAAGTATTATCTTCTCTTTCCAGCATTAAGCTTGTTTAAGGTTTATTTTTTAATTTCTCCATCTTTATACCATCATCAAGATGGTCTTTATGTTGATATCCTTATATTCTTAAGAATCAATTAGTAAAGTGGTACTATTGATAAACAAGTATTGACTTTCAATTCTGAGGGCTGTCCTCCCAGTTTGATTTGCTCACATTTATTTATTTATTTGTTTATTTATTTATGCATGAGATGAGTGGCAGTACTCTAGCACCATAGCAGCATGTGTGGAGGTCAAAGAACAACATTCATGGGTCATTTCTCTCTTTCTACCATGTGGGTCTTAGGGATTGAACTCAGGTTACTCGTCTTGGGACCAGCTGCAAAGCCATCTTACAGGCTATGTCCTCCAAGGTTATTCAAAGAAAACCTTACAGTCTTCCACTAGAAGTAGCAGAAGAAGCTAACTTTAACGAGTAAGGAGAATTTTTAGTACTATACTGCTATTCTTTCTCAAACTCTCCTGATAATGCCAAGTCCTGAGCTTGGTGTTAGAAACCAACTCACTCAGCTACTATTTAGCATTACAAGACCTTTAGATTTTAATGTTCTCCAGGCTCATGAACTCAAATGTCTTTTTCAAAATATTTTTAAAATCTCTCATCTGCATCTATCTCTTTTCTTCCTTTCTTTGGCCAGATATGGATCAGAAGGGAAAAAAGAAATAACATGTTCATATAATCTTTCACTTGTCTCCATAATTTTGATGTTTTAATTTTGAAAATTATTTCTACTAACTTCCTCCCTGACAAATAACAAATCTGAGAATATGTCACTTTGATTTGATTTCCAATGAAATAATGCCTGATGGGGCAATTATCCATAAACATTATTTGCTGGTAGTGAGCATAATAAAAATAGCTTGCAATTATTTAATGATGGTAGTATAGGATATTGATTGGCCAGTTAATGAATTAAAGCTAAAGTCCAGGGTCTTAGTTTGGGATTTTATTGCTGTGAAGAATAAAGGATGATGGCAACTCTTATAAAGGAAACATTTAATTTTTTAATAAAGGCTTTAATAAAGTCTCACAGTTTTAGAGGTTCAGTCCATTATTATCATCATGACAAGGATCATGGTGGCACACGGGCAAATGTGATGTTGGAGTTGCTAAGAGTTCTACATCTTGCAGGCAACAGAAAGTCCACTGACTGTCACACTAAGTGAAGCTTGAGAAAAGAGACCTCAAACCCCACCCCCACGGTGACACACTTCCTCCAACAAGACCACATCTACTCCAAAAAAACCACATTTCCTAATAGTGCTACTCCCGTTTGGGGTTATTTTCTTTCAAACTACCATATTCTACTCCTAGGCCCCCAACAGCTTGTAATCATATCATAATGCAAAAATTCATTCAGTCCAACTTCAAAAGTCTCCATAGTCCCAAACTTGTTTCAAAGTCCAAAGTCTCTTCTGAGATTCGTCCAATCTCTTAACTGCAATCCCCTTTAAAATTAAAATAAAAACGCAGATCATATACTTCCTATATATAATGGCACAGAATATATATTGCCATTCCAAAGCAAAGGGAAAGGAGCAGAGAGAGAAAATATTGAACCAAAACAAGATTGAAATTCCACTGGACAAGCTCCAAACTCTGCATCTTCATATCTGGTGTCAAAATGCTCTTCAGGTCCCCAACTCCTCTCAGCTTTGTTGAGTACAATACACTCCTTTGTCTTGGGCTGAGTTCATTCCCTGTTAGCAGGTGTCCTTGGCAGGTATCCCATGACTCTTTAACATCTTGGGGTCTTCAAGGCAATCCAGGCTTCAACTTCACAGTGATTTCTCTACTAGGTCTCCATTCAGGGACACCCTACCCCTGACCCATGCCTGGCCTCAGTAGCTTTATTCCATAATTCCTTTATTCTATCCTTAATTCCAAAGTCAGAACTACATGGCTGAAGCTGTCAAGTTCTGTTGCTTGCTGGGGCTAGAACATGCCTGACTTATACAATTACATCTTCACCACCCCTCTATCTTTCACAACTTGGCTTCTTTTCATTATAAATCTTCATTAGAGTTACCACTAATAAACAGACAACAATGTCTATACCACTTTATTTTGAGATTTCTTCTGCCAATGGAATTAATCCAAAACTCTTCACTTTATCCTCAGGTAGACTCTTTGGACAAGGGCAAAAGGCACCCATTCTCTTTAGCAAAATATCACAAGAATGATTTCTAGGCTGTATACTAAAATTCTCTGAAATCTCTTGAACCAGCTGCCAACATTTCAAATCATTATCAGCAATATTGTCTTCCATGCTCCCACCAGTATGCCCCATTAAGCAATGCTAAAAGCATTCCACTGTTTTTCTAACCCAAAGTACCAAAGACCACATTACTCCAAACAAAAACATGGTCTGGCCTATCACAACAATTCCCCAGTAACTGGTACTAACTTTTGTCTCAGTTAGGTTTTTATTGATGTGAAGAGACACCATGACCATGACAAGTATTATAAAGAAAACATTTAATTGGGGTGGCTAGCCTACAGTTTCAGAGATTTGGTCCATCATGATCATGAAAGGGAACATGGCAGCCTGTAGGTAGATGTGGTGCTGAAGAGACTCCTACATCTTGCTGGCAACAGGAAGCCAGCTGAATGTCACACTGAGAGGAGCCTGAGAAAAGAAGCCTCAAACCCCGCCCCCACAGTGACACACTTCCTCCAACACAGATACACCTCTTAATAGTTCCCCTCTCTTTTGGGGGCCATTGTCTTTCAAGCCACCACACCCAGCATTAGGGAAGTGTTTTACTTTGTCTGTAAGAAGCCTTCTCATTTTCTAGAGCAATCAGTATTTGTTTTGTTTTGTTTCTCCCCTGTGGAAGAGGTCTGTCAGTCAAGGCTTGCTTTTATTTATTTTTAATTTTTATGCGTACATTTTTATGTGTATGAGAATTTTGCCTGTGTGTATTGACGACAGGGGACAGAAGAGGGCATTGGGTCCCCTGGAACTGGAACTGATGATGGTTGTTAGCATCCATTTAGATGCTGGGAACCAAATCTAAGTCCTCCAGAAGGGCAGTAAATTCGCTTAGCCACTAAGTCACCTATCCAGCCTCTCTCAGTTTTTAAGCTTCATAAAAATCAATTATCTTACACCTAAAAAGCTATGCTAAAATTATTGAAATAAGCACCATGATAGAATCTGTCAGCTCTGGGTTTTATTGGCATTCATTAATTGTACATACTACTGGATTTTGTCATGGCATCCTTGTAGATGTATTTTGATTTTATTCATCACCTACTACCCTACTCATCTCTTTCCTCATCTTAGCTATTCTCTGTACCATTTTCACCTTTCTTTTCTTTTTTTTCTGATGACTCATTGTGGTTCACTAGGGTTTCTTACAGGATCCTGGATGAGGGATTATTTGTGAGAGCACAGAATGTTTACCAGTGGTCACACTTCCCCCAGTGACATTAACTATCTATAGATACTCATGTCAAGGTTGAATCCCAAAGGCCCTCACCCCAGGCACCATTATCTGCCTATATATCCCTAGGAAGTGGTAGGGCTTCATGGACACTTCTGCCAGCCATGACAGGGTATAGACAGAGCCCATTTTGTGGAGGACTTGTAGAGGGCTATGAGATCAAGAAAGCAACTTTAGCATACTCCAACTTTAGCAGCCTTCCATTTCACTCCACTCCACCATCCTGCTCTTGTATCATTTCTACTCTCTATTATATGATGTACCCTGAGCCTTGAATGAGATGATATAAATACACCATTTATGTCTAAGAGCTCAAGAGTCTCTTGTCCCCAGCACATTGATCAGTTATGAATTGGCAGCCACCACTGTTCACTGTAAAAAGCAGCTTCCCTAAGGAAAGCTGATGGCAGCACTAACATATGGGGATAAACACATCTTTTCAGAAGATGATTTAATGGGTAGAACATATCTGTTTAACAAAACAAGAGTAGTAGCTTCCCTACCAGAGCTTATGACCTCCATTTCCCGGACTTTTGACCAGGCTTACAACACAAGCTGTGGATTCCCACTATGAAGATGGCATTAAATCCAGTCAGAAGGCAGTTGGTTGTCTCTATTACTAACTCACCACTATTGTATCAGTAAGCACATCTTTACCTTCTAGTCAGTAGTGTAGCACACAATGTTCTAGCAGCATGCCTTAAAACTTCCAGTGTTAGAGCCAATGTCAATGGGGGGGGGGGATTTCAATCTCAGATCCAGCTTGATTTCTCTGTTTTGAGATCAAAGCATCTGATGATGATGCAGTACTAGGATCTTACTATCTAATTTTGATGAGCAACTGTTGTGGCAAGTGCCTGTATTGCTTGAGGGGGGGGCCTCATGCTATCCCTAACCAACAACTTGTGGGAAAGTAGCCTAGTCCTGGCATTGGGATTTTCATTTAATGACTTATGGCTTCTGGGAGCATATATTACCACCACATAAATGCTCATAAATTGAAATAAATTGTTTAGAGTTTTCTTCCTGAAAAAATTCCATTGACACAGCACTAGAATCAGGGACAATGGGCCCACATCTTGTTCTTGGTCAACAAAGCCCATTATACACTCAAATTCAAGGTCTGAAGTATAAAGATCTTACCACCAAAAGAGACACAGCCCAGATATTTTTCCTCCTGGCTGACCACAGATTGCTGTTGTTGCTTTTTTTTTTTTTTTTTTCCTGGCAAATTGTAAGTGTCCTTTGATATGTGATTAAACAGGATAAGTCATAACACTGACAAGTTGCCTTGATAAATTTCAGAAGCTAAATCACAGTGCTGGCCCCTGGGAATGAATTCACTGGAGGAAATTAGACTCCTATTGAGAAGTCGCTGGAGATTTCTGAAGTGCTCCATACAATGAAGAAAACTCCTGAAAAAAAAAAAAAAATAGAAGAACAAAGGCAAAAACTTACTACCAAAATTGTGTTTGCATCAGAAAAGACATTTTAAGAAGCAATCCGTGTGAAACAAAATTGGCACAATGAAAGAGTATAATTTGTGGCTTTTTATAGTAGATTCCAAGAGGAATCCACTACCTCCTTTCTACATTTGGGGCATTTTATCACCTCAAAAGGAAAGGCCACACCCATTAGCACTCTCCTTTCTTCACCTCAGCCTCAGAAAACCCTTAATCTATACCTGGCAGTCAGTGGATTTGCCTATCGTACTCGTTTTATGGAAATCCTTTTAAAAAGAGCATCACTTAGGAGGTTGGTGAGTTTCAGGGCAGCCTTGTGTACATAGTAAATTTAAGGCTAGCCTGACCAGCATATTCTGTCTCAAAACATCAAAAGAAGACAAAAATGAGGAAAGGGGAAAAGGATGGAGAGAAGAATGAGTGAAAATGCACAAAGGAAATATACAGTATTTTGTCTTTTGTGACTGATGTTTTTCACTTGTGTCTAATGAGTTCTTCATTCACTTTTGCTGCCAGGTAATATTGCATTCTGTTTTTTCATCTCACTTTGTTTTTCTGCTCATATGCTTTGGACAGTTGAGTTACTTCAACTTTTCTATGTGTTGAACTTCCATGTACAGATTTACTGTTGCAGACACAGTTCTCTTTTCTCCAATGTGTAGTCCAAGGAGCAGAAAGGCCACTTCAACATTTAAATTTTGGAGGAAATACAAAACTCAGTTTGCAAATGGCTTCGGTGTTTTACTACCTAGGCATTGTACTCAGGGCGAAGACTTTTCCACATCTTCACCAGCACTGCCATTCTCTTTATATCTTGCTGCTGTTAACTGGTTTTATTTTTATTTCTATTGCCTATTCCAGTGAAGATGAGGCAGCAACCCACTGAGGCCTTCATTTACATGTCTCCAATGAACGTTAGCATCATGGAAGACCTTTCATGTGCTCCTCGGTCACTTTATGAATCAAAATCTAGAAAAATCTTCATGAACAAGTCTTGATTATGAATACAATTCCCCTTTTTATGTTGTTGTTGTTATGGCGATGTGTGCGCGCCTGCCCTCGCCAGCAAGGAAGACGCGACTCGGGGAAAATCTTCTTCATGCAGTTTTAATCAGGATCCTTGAACATGCTTCTTCTGACCCGCGGTACCCGGGGGACCCCTGCACAGGCTTAAATCCCCTTGCGCTAACCAACCCCAGTGAGCTACGTGGACCCTGCAGATAGACTACTCTAACGGGGAAGCAGACAGGCTGAACAGACTTAACCAAATAAGGGCTTGTTTACGCCAGAGAGTGCTCACCCTCAGGGAGGTGGAAGGCAGAAGCCAGCGCCATCTTTAAGGCGTGGCACTTCGTAGCTCTCTACAACAGTGGTGGTGATGTTGGCATGTATATGTACACATGCACACACAGGTGTGGAAGCATGTTTATGTGTATGTGGTTGGGAGGATCAAATCCAGGACTCTTGCATGCTAAGCAAAAGCTTTAACATTGCATGCACCCCCAGACCCTCTGGAGTCTTAATTCCATTCTGTTCATGTATGTATCTATGTTTATGCTGTACCGTGATGTCTTGCTTATTGTAGCTTTTATAGTAAGTTCTAGAATTAAGAAGTATGAGTGTTGAGGCCTTCCCACCGCCTTGAAGTGTGTGTGGCCAGGTACCACTACAATGAACAAGATTCATTGTAGAGAGGCAGAACTGTAGACATGATGGTGGTGAGGCCATGCTATGTCTAGTCAGTACTGCCACCAAGAGCCATGTGTGGGTCCCTGGTCTGGGCTGCTGTCTGAAGCCACCTTGATGTCTGAAGGCCAAGCAGAGATGAACCTTCCCCTCACTGACCATACAGGTAGGAGAGTTAGTTGACCCTGGTTATTTGGAAAGCTGGCAGGCTGACCAACTTGTCTACCGCCCAGGCCCATATCCAGGGCTTTACCTTGGTCTACTTTAACATCTACCTTACCTATGAGCTACTGGGGCATGTGAAGGAACCAGTCCTGTGGAACCATAGCCACAGGACCTCCATGAGATGGCTGGGTAAGTAATGGTGATTTCCGAACAATCCTAACCACTTGAGGAAAGCCCAAGAAACCACATAGAGATGCAAAGAGGAGGAAAAGAACCAACTGCACAAAAATTGTTCTCTGGCCCCCTTAATCTGCTGGGCCCAACCCCCTACCCCAACACACACACACACACACACACACACACACACACACACACACACACAATTTAATTTGTAAAAGATGTGGTTCTAAGGCTTTAGTCTGAGTCTGTTTTTAAATTGTTTTAAAATGTATAGAAAAATCCCTATGAGTCTTAGCACACTAATGGTATTAAATATTTCAATTCATCTCCTCATCAGCATTGCCTAGATGTCTTTTGCCAGACCGAGATAGTCCTTTCTATCGCTAGTTTACTGTTTTTGTCTCAAAGGAGTACTGCATTTTACAGAAGTTTTCTCTTACATCTGAGATACTTAACCATGTGGTTTTTCTCTGTTTCCTATTAATATGGTGCATTATACAAATTGGCTTCCAGATGCTAATCTGAGTTGGCATCTCTGGGACCAGTCTCTCTTCACCACAATGCACAATCCTTTGGTTATATTGCTACCACATTGACTTTAGCTATGACCAAATATTCTAGAATGCGGGAACTTGATGTGAACATTGCAACAGCAGTAATGTGTGTCTACATGTTTTTTTCTTTTTCAACTATTGCTTTATTTCTCTTAACACGGGGACTGAGAATCTAAAATCATATGAGTTTCACAAAGTATGAGCCCTGTTCTAGAAATTCTGTGTAACATCCACAAGCTTGTAAGCTGCTGAGCAGAAGTGTCAGCATACTGAGCAAAGCAACCCAACTCCATGCCCTGTTTATCTTATATATTCCATTCTGTCGATTCCTGTTGACTTACTGGTCCTCTTCACCCAAAACTGCCTCCTCTCTCTCTGCTTTGACTCCGTACCTGTGTGTAGATCCTACTTTTTGACCACTAAAGATGAATATAGTTGTTTTTTGGCTTTTTTGTTTTGTTTTGTTTTCTTGGCCAGAAGTAGAAGTTTGCTCAATTTAGATTCAGGCTGACACTTGTATGCCATGATCCATAAAGCTGGCTACAAATGGGATGACTGAAAAAGGGTCACCAATACAAATTGGATTTATGGAGAAAATGTCCAATTTCTTTTCCTACAGTACAGAATCACTAGCTCACTAATGTTTGTATAATTTCTGATTCCCAATGTTTGAGAAGACTCCCTCTCCTGTCCCTCCTGATCTGCTGCTGTCCCTCAAGCAATGGCTGCATTAAGGAGGTGAGTGTACAAAGGAAGGGTCCTAAGAAGGCTACCAACACATGGACTTAGCAGTGCTGCATCTGCAAAACACTCTTCCTTTTCCAGAACGTGGATAGATAAAGGATGTAAAAGTGTTGAACATGTCATTTAGAACCCTATTTGAAGAAAAACGGCCATCAAAAGGACAACTTCAGCTTCTAATATTTTGTTTTCCTTCTAATATTTTTCTATTTTGTAGCAACTATTTTCCAGGGTCACTTAAATTTATCATATATAATTCTAATTTTTTTTCAGGTAAAAAATATCTAAAAATATCAACAAGACAAAGAGAGCTTTGAAAAGATCTATATTTAAAAAAAAATGAAAAAACAAAAACCAGAACAAAACCTATGTTCTGCAAAAGACAATGCCATTCCAATTAAATCTGAGTTAAAATGAATTAATCCCCTCAGTTGTTTCTAATACATTCCTTCATTCTTACCAGTCACTAGTAGGTTTTGACTGAATATTTAGGCATCCAAAACCCACCCCAGTGAAGCATGTCAAGATTCCAAATCTGAAAAACAGTGGCTAATCTTTCAGGAGCCAGGCCACCAACTCTTCAAATCTACATAGAGTTTCGGGAAAAACTTTCCTCAGTGAGAACAGCTGGAAGAAAGGAGCCAGGTTCAACTCTCCTTGCCCTAAATCCCTGTACTTCCTGCTCTGCTGTGTCGCCAGGTAGGAAGGTGACAAGTAGAAGCCCCATGCCCCTCCCTGACTGCCTTTCTGCAGCACTGCATGGCTTTGCATTGCTTAAGGATAAACAGGTTGGAGCTGCATATGGTTAACATTTCTTGTTTGAGCTGGTGCAGGAAGAGGCTGCTGAGCATCTGCAGGTCTCACATGGTGTCACGGGTAGTAAAGGAATGACTGGAGTCATTGCAGACAGCATGGAGCCTACATTCCTCTCTTTGCCTAAGAAATCATGGATAATTAAATTAACATGGATTGAATGCAAAGCATGAAAACAGACATTAGAACAGAAACCCCCTTCTCCACATGGGATCACCATATTTACCTATATTTCAGGAGGCAATAAAAACCAGAGGAGAAAAGGTAATAAAAAGAAAAGAGTAATAAAAACTTATATTTGCATAATTTCTTCCTGCCCCAGGATTCCAAAGCATATATTTAAAATAATACAGGAAACTCTGGCATGGGATATATGACATGTAACTAGTGGAGTGCATTAGTATGAAAGGGTGACCAAAGGAGCAAAAGACACTTGAGCAAGCTGGAATTTAAAAAGCCAAAATGTCCCTTTAGAATGGCAGGAACACTCTGTTACCCTAAGAACTGTAAATCAGAATGGTCGATTTCGAATCTACTCCCACTATAATTTGAAAGTGGTAAGACAAATTAAAAGAGCATTGATTGGCTACATTGCATTAATCTGGAAGGATGAGATTCATGCTGACTTGGAAAATTGCCAAGTAAACACTGGATCCCCTTTTAGTCCCTCCCCTTGCCAGTTCCCATCACAGAGATGAAGGACAAGGCCTTTGTCTTATGGCCCCAACATCATTAGGTTTCCCAGGCAACTCTCTAATACCCAGACTGAAATTCACACTGAGGGTATGAAATAGGGCAGCCTTTTGTTATGACTTTGGAAGATGAGCACGGCACAGATGTTAGCTCCAGCTGTTTCCAGCGATGATCTGCAGGCTAAGATGGTCCCGGGTAGGTTACGCTCTTACTCAAAGACATCCTGCTAGAGTGAATCCTGCTACTCCTCACACCAGAGCAAACTCAACGGATAAACTTCTCTTAAAGCAAACAAGACTGTAAAGATCAGACTGACAGAGAATGGACATTTCAACAAAACATGGCCTCTGTGATGTATCTATTACTTTTCAACTCAACAGAATCTTGTGTATGTATAAGGCAGATGGTTGCTATTACACTAATGGCATGGCTTCAACAGTCCTCACTTATTGGCAGATAATATGCCACAATACCGTCAGAGGAAGCCAGAAACTACAAACAGTCCCTAATCCTATATGTAATATGCACTTTCCTAGCAATGCATACTCGTGATCAGATTTTACACTTTCACTGAAAGGAAGGGTTCTAGGAATTTCCTTTGCCCTATACAGCTCAGGTGGGCCCCCTGTTGAATAAACTATGGATTGTGAAATTTATGCACTGATATCTGGTGGTTGTCACTTGTATAGCTAAGGTGAGAACTAAGTGATTGACAGGTAGGTAGCATATACTGTGTAGATATCCTGGACGGTATGAAATTTCACCTTTCTACTCAAGAATGACATGCAGTTCAGAACACATATTATTTTTGAAACTTTCCACTTAATACTTGCTGCATATTTTTGACTATAGTTACCTTGAATTTATGGAAAACAAAACTAGGGCTAGGGACAGACAAATCTTCTCATAATAATCTTAGTGAATGCACACATGTGTCTCCTGTAAAGCTTTTAAATACATTACCTAAATTCAGTCTCAGCAACTTAATAGTGAGGTCCCACTTCCATTCCCATTTCAAATAGCAAACACAAATTCCAGACTGTGTATCGGTTGATAGCATCATCACTAACAAAGTGTCGGTGCTTCTGAAGTCATGTCACAATGGGCCGACCCACTGTCTTTCACTTGGAGCCTTATCTCCAGATAGAAACTCTCAGGACCAAGGAGAGAAAAATATTTTCAACTCCTAATTTCATTGAAAGAAAGAAGAGAGACCATCTTGAAAGTAGAAAAGAAAAAGCACAAAACCAGTCCCATGCCAGAGATATTTGTATCTGTTGTCACTATTTGTATCAAGTTTTTAACAAAAAAAAATATACTATTTCTCCTTAGTGGAGGTCTGGGTTTAACCATCTTAATACTGAAGTGTTTCTGTCCTGTTTACTATTTCTTCATGAGATAGGCTAAATAATACTAAATAATATTTTCTACAGATAAGCCTCTGCAATGCTGGTGTCACTCTCCCACCCTGTACCTCATTTTCTCCTCTAAAATCCTCCCATTTCTGCAATTCTTAAGTCTCCAGTTTTTGAAAGCATGCTTGTTTTTCTGAGTTCCAGTATGCCAGTTATTATGTTACAAAGATGTCTTCTGATATAGAGGTACATTGTTGGGTGACTATGATTCTAACTTGCCTTCTGAATTACTGGCTTTGTGTTTTTAAATTTACCCTCTGTCTTTCATGTCCTAATTTCCTCATCTGCAAACTGAATGTGTTAATTGTGAACTAAAGGAATAGTAAAATAAAGTGAAATATCAAGTAATAAAACACATATAAAAGTGCTTGATATGTACTTCAGATGCAGTGATCATTCACCAGTTACTCATTAGTAGTATTTTCCTATGTTCTTCTTCCAATTGACTTAGAGTGCTGTGTTCATCTTTGTCCAGTAAAAAGTTCAAGATGATGCGAAAATTACTTCATAGTCCCAACTATAACATCAGACTCACCTTAGCATCAAATGAGCAAATTGTATACTATTTAGTAATCCACTTCTAATCATTACTAACAATAGAGGTTAATCAAAAAAATTACCTTGATAGACTTTAAAGTAATACAACCCTTTCATATACTTTTTTAAAATGCATTTTAGTGAAAACAAAGTACCTACCACATCTCAGGCATGGAAGATAAAGACATGGCCAAGAATTGTTCTTTCTGCTAAAAGGAGACAGACACTGCGAAGAGTCCAGTTGCATCACTCTCTGCCTGTGAGTGGCAATGGCTTCCTCTTCCTGGTACTTTCAGTGATCAGGTTGAGTTTGGACAGACTCTTAATGAAATCTGGAGCCATAGTTGATCCCAAAAAGGACCACATTTATGTGTGGAGCCTGAAGAGGTCAAACAGTAGAGTTGAAACTCTCAGGACTTGCAGCAAGCACCTTCATCTACTGAGCCATCTTCATGGCTCACAGGTTAATTTTAAAGAAAGAACATACATTTCAACACAGAGATGAGCAGATGACATGAATAAATTGACACAAACACACACATACACAAAGACCAGACAAGATTTTAAGTTCTTTTCTCTGTATTCAGTGAGAACCAATGAATTTTTGAACCTTTGTTAAATCACCACTGTTTAGTAGAAGTAGAAATTTATATCATTATACTGTATGAAGTTTGGGGGAAATGTGTGTATTTTGCACATTCTGTGCAAGTTCTAGCCCAATTAATCATCTCCTACAAATCTCCCCTGAGTAAATGATTACAGATTTGCCGTGATTTACCACCATTCTTTGTTGTATATTTGCTTAAAATTGCCAGAAACATGACTATAACCTCAAGCCTTGTGGTCAGGATCCAAATAAATAACAGTTTATAAATACATATATATCCACATCCATAAAAATTATGAAGCCATTGCCAATGACATTGAAGATAATATCTAGAAAGTTAGAAATATATTTGTAAGACCACAAGAAATTCCTTTTCTGGCTTTTGTATAAAAGCCAGAACTCCCTCAGGAATTCCTCAGACATAGCCTGGAGTAATCATGTCCTCACTTTATACATCTGGTGTGGAAACCCCTACTTAATACAATATTCACATTAAACTGTAAGCAAATGTACAAAACAGTTACAGTGTGTAATTTATTGCTGTGATAATGAGAATATGCATGGGAATAAACTGTGTTCCAAGCCATGGCCATAGTCCTTGTTAGTTGAAGGTATTACCACAGCTTTTATTTTCTCTTCACCTCTTACCTAATTGCATAAATCAAGTACAATAGATATCAATCATTATCATAAAAGATTATTATTTTTAAATTTTAAAGCCAGTGGTGAGTAAATAGGCCACCAACTAATCAAGTAATGAATTTTGATTTTGATACAAGAAAGTTGGCTAGAGGTAGGTGAGGTGGGGTTATTCAGAGCATTTAAATCCAAACGGGAGAATGAAGGAAGTAGTTGTGTAAACAAAACATCTGTGCAGAGAATTATTAACTGAAAATTGAAACTGAAACTGAAAAAAAAAAAAGAATAAGAAAGAAAAGAAAAGAGAATCAGATGATTTTGTGACCAGTAGTGATCAGAGAGGAATGCAAACAAGTGATTAGCGACAAGCTTCCCATCATGAGGCTTAATCATGTGTTTTTATTTAGTGCAAATGTGGAGATGGCCAAAACACAGCCAGTGGGGCTCCAGGATCAGTTAACTGATCCCCAGCATGACTGGGATTTTCAGGCTGGTGTTAAGTTTAACAGTCTTGAAAGGTGTTGTGGAGTTCAAATGCAAAATAAGTCCCTCCCTCGGAGGGACTTCTGTGAATTAGTTGAAGACTCAGGCATTTACAGCTCACAGGTTCCCTCATTTGCTAGAGGGTATCATTATCTTTATAGTTCTATATAGAAAACAGGAAAGTGTCCCAGGTCATGCCTCCTCCCTTGAAAACTTGGTCATGCACTATGTGGTGAGATGAGGAGAGACCCAAAAAAAAAAAAAACTCTACAAAAGGACAGAAATACCAACCCCACAGAAAACCCAGATGCACCTCAGTTTTTGAAGTCTTATCCCTAATCATAAAGGAATTTCTTAGAGAGGGATTATTAGTATTCCTGCGGACTACTCCTGAGGTCTCTATGCTCCAGGGAAACCACTCCAGAGACCTTTCCTTTGGGCAGGCATGCATGTGTGCCAGCACACAGATTTACAGAATGCTACACAGGCAAGCTTCATACTGAACACGATGTTCTGTGATTTGCAAAACCAACTTCCCATGAGCACACTTCCTTATGGGCACATACGAGGTAGTAATATCTGTTTAGGAGCAGGAAGTCAATAATACACACAAAATATCTAGTTCATAATGAATAAGAGCCGCCAGTAAGACAGGAATACCTTTTTATTTTTCTTTTCTAGGGCAAACTTAGAGAAGGCTTATCCTGATAGTAACATTTCAGCTGACAACATATTATCTGAAATGTCACAAAAATTCGGGAGCAAACGTTAAGTGCTTATATCTGTAACAGTGTTTGAAATATTCCAAAATGTCATCAATTGCTTTGGCTTTTTTGATGGCAAATTATAAGTGCATTTGTATCATTTAAGGCAAATTATTAATAATGTTAGAAAGCATGTTTATATGAATGTCAAAAGATTTGTGAGACTATTTCCCTGAAAACAAAATTTAAGATTTGTAGATCTAGGCTCTAAGCCAATAAAGGATAAAACAAGAAATGACATTCTTTAGCTATTCCACTAAAGAATTTCTTCCCCTCCTACCACCACAGCCCTGCCTCAAGAGTAGGCTTTGTTGCTTTGTGAGATAACTAGTAAGAAGACCTCCACATATAGTAATTGTCTAAGGAAATGGAAATACATTATGCAATTTATTTTTGTTTGTCCTTCTCAAAGGCAACTTCTAAGCCATTGACAGCATCCTATAGTCAATGTGGTATGGCAGCAAAAATAGCAATTGCAAGTTCAGTTAATCTGTAGTAAATTAATTTTAGTCTAGCAAAAGTCTTTACGGCTTAAAAGTAAAGTAGGACAGAAAATCTGAGGAGGTGACTTGGATGGTCAATCCCAACCACACAAACATGAGTAACGTTCTGATAGCAGCACCCACATAAAAGTTGCACATGGCTCTGGAGGTGTGAAACCCCAGAACTAAGGGTGGAGATAGGCCCACATATCTCCACCTTTCGTTGGCCAGCTAGTCTAGCCACATTGATGTATGATAGGTTCATGGACAGACTATGTTTCTCAATAGACAAACAGGAGAGTGATGGCAAAAGGCACCTAATGTGGACCTCTGGCCTCCATACATGTGAATACAAATACACGTGCAATTTTGTATGTGCATGAACACACACATACAAATATAAATTTTAATGAAGATTTCAATCCATCCTGTCTGAAAGTATGTGTTCTTTGGCTGAGGATTCAGTCTGTTATCATCCAAAAATGCTTCTCTGAGGTACCGAGTAGACTTTGGTACCCAGCTTCTAAACACAGCATTATAAAATGTCCTGAGTTAAAGATACGTCTGAACAAAATTGTTTTTGTGATTTCAAAAATTCTGAGTACAGTGTGGGTAAGTGAGATGATAAATGTTTGAATTCAAGCCCTGCCCTCACCCCCTCAGCATGAACTTCTCCACCCATAAAATGAGGATACTACCTTTCTCATGGGCCTGTAAGAAGGACAAATTAAAAGAAATTGCAATAGTAAAATCAATTTGTCAGTAGTAAAAATGCAAGGAGACAGACCTGCCATTGCTTATAAGCCTGGCTTCTATTGTCAATGAGCTAGATGCCTGGCTTTCTCAGCCACGGCTCTCAGACTCAGGATACCAAGGATATTTAACCAGAGGAATTTTCTGCTATGCAGTAAGAAAATATAAGTAATTATCTCAAGCAAGGCTATCTAATTATATGAGGGGGCTCTGATAACAGCATAAACCATGAATGTGGAACCTAAGCACTTTATTATCAGAATCATAAAACACAAATCTAGTCTGTTATCACATTATTGCAAATTCTTTGTTTTATAATATAAAATTGGGAATGCATTCCAAATTGACATTTTATACTCAATGTAGTACTGATAATTTCTCATATTGATACTAAAATTATTTCACAATATCACACTGTTTCACTCATGAACTTTTTTTCCAGCATATACTGTAGTTTACACATACAAAAACATATTAGCATTGAGGTTCCTGCCATTATCATTTAGTTTTTTCCAAATTACGTACCGATTAGGCATGTAACATATCAGTAAAATACACACAGGACCATGTGGACATAATTCATACCTGTACCTAACGAGTCTCTCACAAACTGTCTCCTGCTGTTGAAGCACATATATGTTTAACTTTGAGACACACAGCCCAAAGAATGCCTTCAAAAAAAAAAATCACACTGCAGACAACGTCCCATCAATTGCTGCTTTTTTTCCACTGTATACTTTATGAATTGCCTCATCATAATTAACTCCAGCCACTGGAATTAATTACTCCAGATGATTTGGAAGTCAGTCTTCTCCATTCCTCTGAAATTCTCTGACATCATCTCACTAAGCAGGCGATAGGATACAGTCAAAATTGTATCTTTGAAAACAGAGCATCTTTTAGCCCTTTGGAGGGGATGGAAGAAACACAGGGACTTGAATCTGGGGAGATTTTCTTCATATTTTATTTTCAGAAAATGATTTATGCTCCAGTCTGTCATGTCACATACCTAGAAAAGTGTGCGACATGTCTAGGGTCTCACATGGAGTGACGGCTGAGCGGCAGAAAGAAGCTGTGCTCTGGAAGCCAGGCTCTCTGCTCCACGGAATACTCTTCGTACGTCAGTGTCAGGGCCCATGATCTCAAACACAGGCAAGCATTCTGTTCCACAGTAAAGTCAGGAAGAGAAACAAGTCTGGCATGACTTTCCTAGGGGACTGGGGAGGAGCTATAGTCAGTTTGCTATGCAAACACAAGGACCAGAGTTTGGATCCCTACCATGCATGCATGTACAAAGCTGGGCACCGCAGCATGTGCCTGTGAGCTCAGCACTGAGAACCTGAGACAGAAAACCTCCCATTTGCTGGCCAGTCAATTTAGCTGAAATGATGAGCTTCAGATAAACTGGAGGAATCCTTTCTCAGAAAAATTAAGGAGGAGAGCAACTGAGGACAATGCTCAGAGTTGACTTCTGACCTATATACATACATACCGCATATTTTTTTAAAGACTTGCTAAGGCTTTCTTGTACAGGAATCACACCAGGACACTAGGGACTCCTATGCGTGGGTCCTCGGTGAACAGGTCTCTGAAGACCTCACTGCCCTCTTTTGAAGAAAGATTTACTTAGGATGAACTTATCGTAACTCTGTCCCAGTGTGTACAGATTGCCAGCCTTCCCCACCCTACCCCAACTAAATCTGTACAGTTAGAAAATGAATGCTTGTGTTCAGTGGAAACCCTGTTCTGTACCAGAAAGCTACAGAAAAAACAAAGTGGGAACTGCTTTGTTCCAATTTAGGTTTGGTTTTGTTTTGCTGTCAGAAAAAAAAAATCACCCTTAAATGATGTACATACTTTTGGTATAAAAGAAAAAACATAAACAAAAAGGATAAAAGTAGTCCCAAGTAAGCTCACTATCTCCCTGGATCTTCTCTGGGGGTGTTCTCAATACAGCAAAGCAAAATTAATAAGATGCTGTAACTGAGTCCTCCAGGATGCAGATACCAAGAAAGACTAGAAAGGGAATTCGGGTGAATCACTACAGAACATAAAAAGGAAATAAAGTGAGGATAGTCATGGAAAGCCTTCTGCCCGTGATATAGCCCTAAAACCTAGAAAGTGTGTGAGGAGAATGGAGGGTTTGGAGGAAAAGCTTTCCTGAAGACTTGGCAAGCATAGGGAGGAGCTACAGTACAAAGAAAACAAACCGTTCAGAAACTATAAGCCCTAGTGCCATTGTTTTGCTTGGTCTCAGTTTGGGGACTGCATTACAAATGTTTGACATCTGCTCCCAAGCTCAAGCAGATCCTGAAATCACCAAAACCAGAATCTGTTGTCCTGTCCCCTCTGTGACCCCCACAGATCAGAGAGGGCCCACTGACTGTGGCAGCACCCAGGCCACAGTCACTATGTCAGCATTGATCGCTGTCTCAGTCAGGATTTCTACTTCTGAGATAAATCACCATGACCAAAAGCAACTTGTGGAGGAAACACTTTATTTTGTTCATGCTTCCATATCACAGTCCTCAAGACAGAACTCAAGGCAGGAACCTAGAGGCAAGAACTGATAAGGAGGCCATGGAGGACCGTTGCTTAGTGGCTTGTTCCTCATGTCTTGCTAAATTTGCTGTCTTATACATCCAAGTCAGTACCAACTCCCCAGTGATGGCACCACTCCTGATGAGCTGGGTCCTGCCACATCAGTCATTAATCAAGGAAACTCCTCCTCAGATCCTACTACAAGCCAAACTAATGAAGGCAATGTCCAGATATGTCTAGGTTTGTATCAAGTTGACAGAACCCATACAGATCAATCCCCATCCATTGGGTCATGTAGAACCAAGAAGATATTCTCACCCACAATGCCAAAGGTGGGCTAGGTCTCTCTCTCTCTCTCTCTCTCTCTCTCTCTCTCTCTCTCTCTCTCTCTCTCTCTCTCTCTCTCCCATTAGTGTATTAAGCAAGCTAGTCCAAGCTTAGCCTCTGAGATGAGATAGGTACGCACAGAGTGACGTGCTGTAGACTAGGATAAAGTTCTTTCTAAATGACTTATTCAATTGTTTTTGTAAAGACATTGCTTTGTGGTACATTTCCACACTTTGCCAAGTCAAAAACAAGCAAACAAAACAACAAAAATAAAAACACAGCCCTACCGTAAGAACTTGGAAGTCTGTCTCATGTATAGGACCAGTAAGAACTAAAAACACTGCTTATCCCAACACCTTTTAAAGAACAAAAGGAAAGTTTTTTTGTTTTAGAAAAGTGCTATATCTAAAACCAGCCCCTTCCTATTCAAGAAAATGAATTCTCTCCCCTGAGTATCCATAGGACGTTTACTCAACCTTGATTCTTCTCATTGATTTCGTCTCCCCACAGAAAAGCAACTTCACTTCTTGTCCTGCTGATTTGTTTTAATCAAATTGCTCAGTGATATAAAACACAAAATAAAGGAAGATAAGTTTTGCTTTGTTCATTCTGGGTGTGTTCTGGAGTTTTGATTTCTGTTTCCCTTTTCCAGGGCCCAGGTCACTGTATGTCACATTCATGATTGCTGGCCACCTCCCATCCCCACCTCATTCTCAGAGGACAGCCATACACGGACCAGTCCATGAAACAGACCCAGTGTCCAGAGCCCCACATCCTCAGCACTGCAGAGTCCTAACCCAGAACGAAACTTTTCCTCTTTTCTTTTCTTTTTTACACGTATTTATCTTTTGTATTTCCATGCAGGCATGTGTGCCGCAGAACATGCATGGAGGTCAGAGAATAGCTTGCAGAAGTCGGTTCTCTCTTTCCATCATGCTCCTCCTCAGAGAATGAACTCAGGTCATTAGGCTTAGCAGCAAGCACCTTTATCCACTTAACCATTTCACCTGCCCCAAATGTTTTTTTTTTTTCAATGTAATTAAAATCCGAGTTATTTTGTACGATTATAAGCTACACACATAACGACTTTATTGGACAGTAAAGAATGATATTCTTTTAAATTTAGTCCTGAACACCTAATCCATTCTTGGAATTACAAAATCATGCCTCCAACTGTCAGCACTTCACTTTCATTTGAATGACGATTAACCAGGAAAGCTCCTTGAACTTAACATAGTCACATCTGCCTTCCCCTCCCAAGCATGATCCTCTTTCAGGCCTTCCTAGCTTGGGAAATGGTAGCTCTACTTCATTGCTCTGGCCAAAGGTCTTTGGGCAATATTTTTTCTTTTTCCCCAAGACAGGGTTTCTCTGTAGCCTTAGAGCCTGTCCTGGAACTCATTCTGTAGACTAGGCTGGCCTCGAACTCACAGAGATCTGCCTGTTTCTGCCTCCTGAGTGCTGGGATTGAAGGCATGTGCCACCAATCTTCAACTCACTCCTGGTTCTTCTACTTAACCTTTGTATCCAGTCCATACACACATTATTTCATCTCTCCCTACAATATCCATAGCCACTTCCACCATTACAGCCCTAGTCCAGACCATGTCTTCTCTCTCCTGGGTTAGAGCTTTACAACTGTTTTCTCCATCAATGCTTTCTTTCACCCCTTTGATGTCCTCCTTGGGATCACCAAATGTCCCCTTTAAATTATAAGACATAACACCTGACCACCTTCACAAACACACTCCAAGGATTTGTCTCCTCCCTCTTTCAAGATAAATATGAAATCCTTGACCCGGAGTACAAGTTTACCCTATCTGTTCCATGGCCACTGCTCTGACCAAAACTCAGGCCACCATCCATTTCTTGTCTTAGTCTCTGGGCCTCACTTCTCTTCAAGAAAGTCAAGTGTGTTCTTGCCTTGGTGTCTGCATTTACTATTCATTCTGCCTAGAAAACCATCACTCAGGAAAGATTACTCAGAGTACAAATGAGAGTCAGAAACCAGAAGAGGGGCTTGAGTATATTTTTTCTAAGCCTCAAAGCACAGGCCATCTAGTAGCCAGGATACCCTAAAACATGGCGAACAACTCTCCTACAGGGTACCACCTAGAAAATGTTCAATGGTAGAGTTCCTAAATCAGAGGTCTTCTCTACACAACCTTCCTTGATGTCCAGAACAGTCTGAAACACAGATGAGTGTCATCAAATACATACAAATACAGAAACTGAATGTCATGTCACACAGCCAGAAGATAGAGACAGGACCAGAGTCCAGTCAGGTGCCCACCCGACCACCACCTTGAGCTCAGCTCAGTATGCCATGAAGGATTCTAAGGAAATAAAGTAAATTTTCAGCACGCACTAGAATATGTTCCAGTCTCTAAACAATCAAATAAACCTGTAGTGCCCTACCTCCCTGATAACTGCATTTTTCACAAATACCCTCACCATTATTTTTTTCCAGTCCCTTTTAAACTCTGACTTATGCTGCAAAATTAGCTCCAAGGATTGTGTAACTTTCCTCCATCTAGCCTTCTCCCTATCTCAGCTAAGAATCAGAGACAATCTCCACACAGCCCTGGGTCTCGTACTTATATTCTGGTAATCCCAAGCCCTTCATCCTGATAGCTGTACCCAATCAGTTCTAAGCTCCTTGGGATCAAAGTCAAACATACACACACACACACACACACACACACACACACACACACACACACACGGATTTGTTGTTGTTGTTGCTTGGGGTTTTGTTTGTTGTTGTTGAGACAGGATTTTTCTGTAACAGTCCTGGCTGTCCTGGAACTCCATCTGGAGACAAGGCTGGCCTCAAACCTCAAACTCTTAGAGATTCACCTGCCTCTGCCTCCCACATGCTGGGATTAAAGGTGTGTGCCACCAGCACCTTGCCAAAGTCAAATTTTAATCCTGTTTATAATCTCAACACATAGAACAATGCCCTAGGAGGGTAGATACTCAATTATATTGTTATAGTAGGAAGGCCATGAATGGAAATAATTCTACAGAAGTCCATCAGCAACTTGTTCTTGGCCATTAATCCTGTATAAGATGGACCTCTGTTTTTTCATCAACATTTTTATTTATTTTTTACATTCCAATCCCAGTTTCCCATTGTTCCTCTCTCCTCCCACTGCCCCCACTTCCCTCCCACCCCACCTCCCATCTGCTCCTTGGAGATGGTAAGGCTTCCCCTAAGAAGTCTACCAAGTCTGTCCTATCATTTGGTTGAGGCAGGACTTGTTTTTTTGCCTTTTTCCCCAAAATAGCTCTTTTGTCTGATAAGTGTAAAACTGACAGCAGAGAACTTGGCTAACTTCACAGATAGCCTAGAATCTGGGAAATATTAGAGGTGGGATTTACACCTGGACCATGTTCATTGAGAGCCATGACAGATGCACAGCCCTGTTGAGCAGTGTACCTTGGGTTCCCACGAAGGCTTCTTTCATTCTTATCCTTCCTGCGGATGCTGAAATCATAGTGCACAATCTGCATGCTTGTAGGGGCAGGTACAGGCTAGAGAGAGTGATTTGCTGGAAGACAGGGTGTGTTTCAACCTGCTCCATTCAAAACAAACTTTTGAAATCCTTCCTCCAAGACATCATTGTGACACCATGATGTGGGAAGCCACAGCCCCAAGATGGCACCTGGCTGGATGCCAAGTAGTTCACGCTTAGCTGTAAACAAGCCTTATTTGGAAGTGCTTGATGGATCTGGTGCGCTTCCTCCTTCTGTGGCCTATCCAGGATTGCCAGGTGGCATGAGCTGATTGGGCTGTGAGTACATTTAAGGGCTTGCTGGGGCTGGGAGCAGAGGAAGCTGATGGGAGAAGAGTAAGCTGATGGGAGAAACAGAAGCTGATGGGAGCAGAGGAAGTTGATGTACAAGGATCCTGAATAAACTGCTTGAAGAAGAGTCATGGTTGTGTGTTTCCTTGCCGGCCTAGGTAGACGCGCAACACCATGAAATCAGTATCAACCTCAGCCTGAGAACATCCCCCTTCTAAAAGGTTCAGCGACATAGATCAACTAATGTCAGCCATGATTCTGACTTTGACCTGGGGGAATAGACACTATTGACAAGCATGATGAACCTACATGGGCAACACGCTCGCCATTAAGCCTTTGGCTTGTCTATTGATGGCAAGCCCCACAGACAACACAGTGGTGTCTCAGAATGAACTCTTACACTCCCCAAATCACAGGGCATGTTAAATAATAAAAAGGCTCTTAGATCCTTGCTAAAAAGTTTACTGGTTTGAGAGAAATGCCTACATTTAAATCTAGCTCTCCTTGAACATTTAGCTGTCTGGTTTTCTGTGTCTTAAAAGAAGAAAGCTTTTATCCCCTAACGATGAGAATTAAATTCCAAAAACAGGAGATAGGTAACTGGTCACCCTGCAAGTAAAAATCATTTTTATTTTTTGCATCTCTGGTGCACAAGATGGACTTCAGTATCGATTCTAGGACATATTGTCCAATTCCTAATAATCATCACCATGGGAACAGAGGTAACACATCTCAGATTCCAACTGACAATGTTGACATTTGTCACTAACAGAGGGATTAAAGCAAGGCTCCCCCACTAAGGGGGAGCAGGGTTTATAACGAACAGTACAGATACAAAACAGAGAAAATAGGAGGGTTGCTCATCTGAGATGAAGCAAAGGGGAGGGTTGGTGTGGTATAATCTGAGTCAAGTATCAGAAAGTCTGGATTTCAGTGTAGCTCATTTGCTTTTATTACCGAGTACACTAGGAAATCATGGGGACTCTTTCGTTTGCCTGTGCCTGCTGCTGCCCTGCTTTTGGTCATTCAATTATTTGATGTGACACCCGCCACACAGAAAGGTTGTTCCCTTCTGTTCCTGTCTCAGAGCTGGTAGGAGAAACACAGGGAGAAAGATTGCACAGCTGGTAGTACAGTGAACCCAAAAATACACAGAACCGTACCAGAGGGAATAGTCATCAACACGAAGTAAGCAAGCACCCAGGCTCTCCATTACATGCGGCTCACAGAGCTCCAAGTGCTCCTGCCAACTCCCTTCTACCCGTGCACTGAGCTGCAGACAGCATGTTGTAGCTTGCATCATCAGTTTTGATGAATAATGCACTGATAAGCACTGCAGCCAGTATTCCAGGGGAGCGGGAAGCCAGATGTCATCTGGACCTCCAATAGTTTGAACCCTGGGTTTCTGACAGACACTGTTTGTGCACTGCAGAGTGGGCAAGGCCACTGTGAGATTCTGTTGTACTGTATGGCATTCTGGAAGATGAATGGGGATCAGCTTTGTTCCCAGCAGGAGTCGGGGGACTGACTATTCCTAAATTGGATTGATCACCAAGTCACTCAGTGGTAATTTCAGGGAGGTGAACTTGAAACTGGGATTGGTAGGGAAAGCTCACACAAATACACACAGAGAAAAAGGCTTTGGTGTGTGTGTAGAGGGGTGCTGGGTATTTTTACAGAGTTCAGATCCACATGGTTCCAAATGGGGATTGTGACAGACAGATGGAATGTGTTCCCTCCACAATGGAAGTCAGGAGCAGTTATGACAGATTTGAATGTCGTTTTAGTGACAGCATGCAAAAGATTCCTCTCTACCCCTCAGCAACACCCCCCATCACATGCTTCAAGAATTGCAGCAGGAGGGCTGCTCTGATCATGTTTAATTCCATCATTACAGGTAAATGTTCAAAAGGATCAATTAGACATGAGCTTTCCTCCACTCGCTAACTGCAGACCTACCCCACGTTGTTTTATGAGTGAAACCTGGAGTTGGAGCAACAATTGTCTTTGCTCTATTTAATTCTTCATCTAGACAACAGATTTTTCTGACCCTAAATTCAACAATGGTCTCTGGCTCCACCTCAATTGCTCCATCTCTGCCTCTTACCTCCCCAGCAGTCTGGTACTCCTCTGTCATCCTAGTTTTTTCCCCACCGCTGGGTCCTCTTCTGCCCTGCTGCTACAGGGTTCTTCCACGCTATTCTCAGCCACTTATACCCAAGCTGTCAGTTTCCAACACTGAACTCTGGCAAAGCAGCGAAAGACTCAAGCTACAAACATGGCAACACTCAAGCCGTTACTCCAAAGCTGTCTCACTTGGGAGAAGATGAATCATGATACAGAATTGCCCAACAAACAAGGTGTTCTTGTATATACTAAAACCCATCATATTTGAATGGATTGTTTCAGTAGGCTGAGGGTCAGGGGGAATCCTATATTGCTACTGCTGGAAATTTGCAGGCCAAAGGAAGCATGCTTGTGAAACCAGTACAGGGGAAACAGCAAGAGAAGGACCTCTGGAGCTGACAGGCCAGCCCGCCTGAGACAATCAGTGAGCCCTAGTCATAGTAATGCAGTCTGTCTCACAAAATAAGGCAGGAAACTCCTGAGAAAAGACACCTGAGATTGAGACTACATTCACCTCCCCATCCACTTGGTAATGCACACACACACACACACACACACACACACAGAGAGAGAGAGAGAGAGAGAGAGAGAGAGAGAGAGAGAGAGAGAGAGAGAGAGAGAGAGAGAGAGAGAGAGAGAGACAGAGACAGAGACAGAGAGAGACAGACAGAGAGAGAGAGAGAGAGAGAGAGAGAGAGAGAGAGAGAGAGAGAGAGAGAGAGAGAGAGAGAGAGAGAGAGGGAACCAAACTATCACTTTGGTCTCAGTTTGAACAGCAACACAATGAACAAAACTCGCCTGACATCAAAACAGTTTCAAAATCCACTCAAGAAACTCAGGAAATAAAATTTAAAAAGTGGTCTGTACCCAAACAGATGAGTGATGGGAGATGGAATTCTGTAAGTATGTTTCTCTTATTGGTTAATGAATAAAGTTTCCTGTTGGAAACTAGGAAGGCAAGATAGGCAGGACTAGGACACAAGGAGGATTCTGGGAGGGATAGTAAAGAGTCAAGATGTAGGACATCAGAGGAATAAGAAGTCCAGACTCTCTCTTTCTCTGGTAAGACCACATGGAAACACTTAGATTGATAGAAATGAGTTAATAGCTAAGACAGAGCTAGCCAATAAGAATCTCTAGCCATCGGCCAACAGCTTTATAACTAATAGAGTCTCTATGTGTTATTTTGGGGCTGACACAGCTGTGGGACTAGGCTGTTGGGAAAGTGCTTATGACAGATGAGGTACAGCCAGTGAGTGAGCACAACACAAATAATATCACTCTATGGAGGGCTTCCTCTCAGCAAGGCACGCTCCATTCTTCACGTCCCCTCACATAGGTGTTATCAGAATGCAGCCATGCTCTCCTTCACTCTTGTTCCTTAACTCCCTTTACAAAACTGCAAGCACTGAAGAGTAGGAAAGAATATGACATACATGCAATAACTCTTAACTAAGTGTGAGAAGTGCCCATTTGCATGTTTGATTCACTTGGTAGATTGATTTGGAAGATAAATTACCAATATTATATTTTATCCCCCAAATGTTAGCAAGTTCTTCTTCAAAAGATAGGTGTGTGTGTGTGTGTGTGTGTGTGTGTGTGTGTGTGTGTGTGTTTCGTTTGTTTGATCTTTTGAGATAGGGTTTCTTTGTGTAGCACTGTCTGTCCCAAAACTCCCTCTGTAGACCTAGGACAGAGGTCCTCCTTCGACTGCCTCCTCAGTGCAGGGATTTAAGGCGTGTGCTACCACTGCCCAGCTAAGAGTACTTTTATCACAACTGGCATATCACATCACTCCCACTATCACACATCACGTCTGTGTGTGTGTATGTGTGTGTAGGATGTACATGTATGTGATGTGTATGTATTATGTACATGTACATGTATGATGCATGTGTGAATGTATGATGTACATGTGTGTGTATGACTGTGCACATATATGTGTTCACTTGTTGGGATGGGGATAAACACACATCATATCTGTGGCAGTCATAAGATAACCGGTGACATTGCTTGAAGCAAGGTGTATTGCTTTCTACTGCATAGGCCAGGGCAGTTAGAACTAAAGCTTTCATGGGTTTTCCATCTCCTCCCCATCTCACCATAATCCCTGGGACTACAGGTAGATACTCTCTTGCCTTGCTTTATGTGGATTCAGGAAGTTCAAACTGAACCCTTTGTGCTTGTCTGGCAACCTCTTACCCACTGAGCCCATCTCCCTGACCCTTACTAGGAGTTTTAAGTTTTCAGTATCACCTATAGCTCATCTACATACAAACCTCCCTTTTCCCATGGAATTCTACACACTGCCTCTTATAGCTAGTTAGTGCTAACCTGAATACAATTAAGTAGCATGGCATGTATGTCATTTCCCCTACACCATATACAGTTGCTATTTGTTACTGCTCAACTTTTATAGTGTGGAGGAAACAAAAGGCAGACCCAAGCCTGGGCCAGCACTTCCAGCCAGACCTCAGTGTTATTTGAATGGCAGCTGCTTCTTTATGTACCAGACTCAAGTCTGCCCTCCATATGGATAAGACTAATTAATAGCACCAATTATTATGTTACTCCTGCCCTCTAACAATATCCATCTAGAATGAACCCCGCTTCTTCTGATCTTTCTCTGAATTATCCAGCCAACGCCTGGCCCCTGTAATGAATTCTAGCACACAGCGGTACATACTCTCCTGGTTGCAGATGGTATCAACTCAGATCTTAGTTAGACATGGGAGACCGTAATGCAGAAACTTTTATGTACTACTAAGGCAGGTTTTCTTTTTAATTGATGAGGAAAGGGAACCACAAATATAGCTCATTTGGGGAAGTGCCTGCCTTGCAAGCATGGATTCTGGGTTCATTCCCTAGGAGCACATAAACTGAGCATAGTGATGCACTTGGGAGGTAGAGACAAGAGATTGAGTGTTCAAGGACATCCTCAGGTACATTAGGAGTTTGAGTTTGAGACAAACCTGAGGTACACAGGACCTGTCTCATAAAAGAAGAAAGAAAAAGAAAAAGGAGGGAAGATTAACTTATGAGCAAGGATTATCTCTTGAGGAAAATGGCACTGTGGCCTGCCCAAAAAGGCACACACATATACTATAGAGAAACCAATAAGAAAATCAGAAACGCATCTGCATAAGAGGGCTAACGTTAGTTAGATGGTTAATAGTGATGACTGAGTCAGGATGTTGTAGCCAAGGATCCATAAAGAAATACCTGCTTACTACTGTGTTTTATGGAGAGAGCTCAGTATACCCCCCCCAGAAAACTCACTGTCCATCTACCCTTTCACTGTGCTTCAATTAATGGAGTTACTTCTTCTCTTTGTCATGTATTCATATAGTAAGAAACTTTTGAAACAGGTAAGTAATCAAGGAACTTGAAGATATGTCTGCTCTATATTACTATGGTTCACATCAGGCTAAATTGTGAAGTTCGATGTCAAAGTAAGATGAATATCTGTCTGAGGAAAGGTCCCTGGGTGTCACTTTTCTCTATTAAATGGTGCTTTCCAGAAATTCTGATCCCTAGAAGCAACTTGCAAGTATCAAAAGCCACCATTGGATGCTAAAAGAAAGCACATGTCTAAATATGCTAACACAACTAAGTGAAAATTAATATGGCTTTTCTGGGAAATAGAAAACTGTTATTTCTTATGTCTCAGAAAAAATATATTACTGAATATGTTCATGTGTGTGGACAAATGAAGTATTTACTTAAATGGGATGTATAATTGCGGGAAAGTACATGCATCTTATTCTAAAATCAGTAATAAAGTATTTTTAAGGGATCAAAACATTTGTTGTTAAGATTAAAAGTTATTAGTGCTATGAATGAAAGTGACATTTTCTTTATGCCACTGGGAGTAAACCCAGGCCCTCAGCCAGGGTTCTGCTGTTCTGATACTCTCCCAAGCCACACAAGTCAATACTAACGCCTGATGTCACATGCTATATATTATCAGCTTCCTTTATCTGTTGGTGGCAGCTGCTATTCTCAAAGTTCTTCATGATAGTTCCCAGACAGGTTGAAATGCTTATTTTTGCTCTAAGGTCTATTTTCCAGAGAATATTGTCAGCCTGTGGAACCTCTCACAGTAATTATAGGACATGCCCAGGCTTCATTCAATCTACCCTGACCCCAAATTCTGGGATGCTTTCTAACTTTGCTTTTTAATCTCTGAACTTTTCAGGAACATGAGATTTCGGATCCAGTCATCAATTCTTTCCATGTTTTATACCTTCTCTTTTGTAGTCAAACCTAAGAAAGATCTCAATGTGCTGCTTGTAAAAGCTGCCTTTTAGAGAATTGGGACCTAGCACGCTCAAGACCCTGGTATCAATAGTCAGCATCACAATTAATTGATTAAAGTTACCAGTCACAGTGGTCCCACTGTCTCATGAGTAATGAGTGAGATAAAGTTACACAAACAGAAAGATCTGAGACACCCAGACCAGACGAATCAGTACCCTGGGAAGTCCCATCCTGTGCCAGGTCCCAGGGACCTCAGAGGCTCCACTTCCTGCCCATGGATGCTGCAACACAATACTCACAGAGCACTGGGGTTTTTGGTCTCTAAGTACTCAGATGTCCTTCACTCTTCTCTCACATGTTCACAATGTTAAGTTCATGTGATTAGGCACTACCTTTTTTGCAGTACTTATAACGGAGAACTTATAATGAAGCAATTGTAATGATAAAGTGGAGAATTTATAAAATTCTCCAGTGCTTAGTTCTCAGTGTCTGCCCATTGCTCCTTCTCTGCCCTGTTCCCACAGCATGCACAATTCTGTCTGCAGGGCAGAATAGGAATACTATTTCATCCTTGGGGATAGTCCTTCACTGCCACAGGTGCCAGCATAGCAATAACTCCAGCAGGACTTGTTTAAAACAACAGTATGTCACTGCAAGACAGGAGTTCCTCAGAGGGCTCTTTAAGGGTACAAAAGATTCCTCCCAAGTTCTGTCTACCATTTTTGTCTCTGTAATAAGTTATTGTGGTAGGGTTTTTCAAAAAAGGACCTGTTTATTCTAGACATAGAATTTTAAGAGTGAGATTTTAAATCAGCCAAATAATTTTTAAAATTAAATACAAAAGGGTTAAGACCAGGCTAGAGAAACCCACAGAAACTGCTGACCTGAACAAGGTGGAGGGAGCTCATGGACTCTAGTCTGATAGCTAAGAACCCAGCATAAGACTGACCCAGATTACCTGGAGGTGGGTGTTAGTTGGGAGGACTAAGCAGTCTCCTAACTACCAGAGTAGTGGATCAGTATTTATCTCTAGTATACAAATGGACTTTGGGAGCCCATTCCACATAGAGGGATACTCTCTCAGCCTAGACACACTGGGAAGGGCCTGGGCCCTCCTCCAAATGATTTGACAAACTTTGAAGATCCCCCATGGAAGGCTTCACCCTCCCTGAGGAGCAGAAAGGGGATGGGATAAGGGGTTGGAAGTGGGAACAGAGGAGGAGGGGAGGGTGAAGGAACTGGGATTGACATGTAAAACAAGCTTATTTCAAATTTAAATTAAAAAAAAACTTATCAAAAAAATTAAATACAATCCCATCGGTAGCTGAAATCAACCTTAAGAACACTAACTATTGCTGGCCAAAGGAAAATGAATAGAATGTTCATCTAACATAAAAATTTGTTGTGAACTCTGCTGATTTATAATTCTCTTAATAATTGTCTTGATTATTCTCTTAATTATTCTCTTAAATAATAAGATCCCTTGCTGACTCTCATTCAAATATCAGGCTTATTGTGTAAGAAAAAAAGGTACCACCACCCACAATATAAGACACAAACATCTGCTTGTACCAATTGTGACAAATGAGGTGTGAGAAAACAAGCTACCATTTTCCCGTACTTGGGCAGGAAACTTACGGTCAAAAATTTGGGAAGACTAGAAAAATGACTCAGTTGGTCACAAAACCACCCGACTCACTTTCCAGAACCAATGATTTAAAAAAAAAAAAAAAAAGCCAGGAGTGCTTATACTGGTCCTATTGCTGGTAGAACCCTAGAACGCATTGGCTGGCCAGCCTAGCAAAATAGACAAACTCTAAGCAAGAGAGAAACCACGTCTCAGAAAACAAGGTAGACAGTTGACTTCTGGGATTTATTTCACTGCACATAAATGAACATGTACACACATGTCCATATATACACACATGCACACACAGAAAGAGATCTGAAAGTTTATGGCTTGAACATGCATGGTTTGCATTTGAAAGTGTGTTTTGCTTATTTTTACATTAACTTTTACCTCACTCCAGCCAATTCATATATTTTTGCAAAGAAATACTTTCATACATATATAATTTTGTGTGCAAGTCATGAGTGTGAAGCTTAATTGATAATCACACAATGAACACACTTCCACAACCATGAATGAGACAGAGAAATTAAGTATTATCACAAATAAGAAGACCTTCTTGAGCTCCCATTCATTCTCTGTTTCTACCCTGATCTCCAAAAAATAACACTACCTGAACTTTTTTTTTTATTTTGTCTGACTTTTATGTTACATAAAAGAAATTATGTAGGATCATTTATAATAAGGTTGTTACATCTGCAACCATGAAAAAGATGAGTCTGTAATTCCTCCCTTTGTTTATCAAGATTTGGTCAAGTTTTGGTACCTTAGTCTTTTATGACTAATAGAAAATGAAGTTCTGAATGTCAACCTTCTCAAAAGTTTGCTTTTGTGTCTGTAAATAAAGACTTCATGTTTTGGGAGTTGGAGGGGTTATTGAATGTGTGTGTGTGTGTTGTGTGTGTGTGTGTGTGTGTGTGTGTCTGTCTGTCTGTCTCATAAAGACACTCATACAAAAAACACATACTCCTCTTTTTATTGTAGTGAAAACTACTTGTGAAACGGCAATATACTGTTTAAAAATATTTATCCTTTGAACACAAAAGGTCTTACACATTCCCTGAATGTTTACAGCAGTCAGTTGTTTGGTATCTCAATTACCATGCCATATCTCCATGACAATACGTAAACAGACTTAATAGTTTTAGTAGAACAGGCTAGCTTTTCTTCTTTTTCTTACGTCATGTTCAGTAAGTTGCAGCTTTCAAAAAGCTCTTTTTACAGTGTGTATGAATATTCAATCTTATTGGCTTAATCCTATTTTTTCAACAGTTTTTTTTTTTTAACGCTTCATCAGTACAGACTGATATATGCACTATTCCATTTAGTCTGGTTTACAGTCTCCCTCTGTCTCTCTCACTGGCACTGTTGAGTCTTCAAACACTTTTGTTTCTCTGCTTGTTCTGTTCTTCTTATTCTTCCCTTTTGTTTGTGTTTTGTTTGTCATGCTTCTTTCATCATCTTGAAATACTTCGAAACTCGTTTCTTCTTTCCTAATTCATTTTTTTTTAAGATTAAAACTTTTTTTTCTGAAAACAACACTTTCGAGAAGTTGCAGATTTTAACACATAATGCTTTTGTTATCATTGAGGCAAAATGTGTTTAATTTTTACTTTTAGTATTCACTTACGAATTTTGGAAGAGAACTTAATTTCTAAACAAAGGGAGATTTAGATTTTGGTACCTGTTTCTTTATTGAAGTTAAACTTAAACCAATTCTAGTTAAAAAAAAAAACAAAACAACAACAACAAAAAAAAAACATTCCTTGTGTTTTAAAATCTTTCAGTTTAGGTGAAGTTTGCTTCACAACAGCCTATACTCCATTTTGACAAATCCACTGCCTGTATTTGAAAGGCTGTGAGTCACACAGCACTGCTCAAGGTAACTCTCCAGTCACAAGTATACTCTACAGTTCCACTGAGCAATGCTTGATGGGTTAGCTGAGCTAAAAGTGCTTAATTATGTAGTTCAATTTTTTTTTAGTTTGTTTTTATTCTTATCCTCTGTTACTAAAATTATTGTGTCGCATATACCAGCATTATGGATTTCCCGTTTCTCCCTTGAATTTTGTTAAGCTGGTCTTACACAGAGGTTTGGTATCAGATGCATTTCTGTCTTAGCCTGATGTAACTTTCCCAAGAGCCCATCCTCAGCCCCATCCCAGCTGCCTTTCTCTTGAAGTCCACTGTGTCTGACATGAGTAAAGCTCCTCTGGCTTTCCACTAGCCCAGACACAGTATTATAACCGACGTTATATAGAGTCTCAGCTCTATGGTGTTTGCTGGGCTCTTCCTGCCTTACCTGGCTCCCAAAGTCTCCTCGCTTTCTCTCCGTGTTCTGCTTCCTCCTTATCCGTTTTTTAAATACCGGATACAGTTCGGGGAAGTGCAAAGCTCCAGTGATGCAGTCCTCTGACGTGGATTGATTTCCGTCAATTAATCAGAATCTGGTGGTTTACTCTCATCCAGTCTTGATGGAAAGGAGATGAAGCCGATTTTTGGTTTCTAAGATAACCGTCTTATTCACCGCTCCTGGTAGAGCATAAACTTGAGGGTCGCCTGTGAAGTCTGGTATAACTCCCATGAGAGCCGTGGATTTTGATTTGTTTACTCGTCTCCCCACATTCTTGACTAACAGATCCATTTTGGTTTTTTCAACATAGTAGGGGATCTCAGAAATTGGCATTTCTCTTTGAGATTCCCATGTTTTCAAATTATGGCTTTCATCATAGTTCTAAACACCAAGCTTAATATCCCCACCATTATAATACTACCCCAGTCCTCTGCTCAGCATCTCGGTCGTTCTGAAGCTTCTCTCCTGCACGAATCCATCTAAGAACTGCAGTAAAGAAATCTAGAACAGGAGACTAACATAATCCAAGTGCACTTGTATTTTCCTGAGTTTATGGTTTGGCAAGTATATGGAGCCTTGGTATCTGGCACTGACCCTAACCCTCCAGTTATGGGATTGATGTGTTCTATTAAAAAATTTTAAAGCTCTTCCCAGTTTGATACCTCTGCTTGACAGAAGTGCCAGTCTAGTAGAAGGGGCTTCTCACGACCTGAAGCAAAAACGAAAGCCACAACACCTCTAAAGTCACATTTCTAGAAAAGTCCACACTCTACTCACAGTGCTAAAGGTGAATAGGAAGTAAGAAAAGTTCTCTCTCTCTCTCTCTCTCTCTCTCTCTCTCTCTCTCTCTCTCTCTCTCTCTCTCTCACTCTACATTGCAGAATATTCATCTATTTAATGTAAATGGGTAGGGGGTTCAAATGAGAACACCCTAAAAGAAAACTTAAATCAATTTCTGTGTTCCAGCTCTGTCCTTCCTGGTGCAGATTCCCTTGTTTTAAAACAACACAATAGCTCTTACTTTGCAGGCATTGTTACTGAAGATGGGAACAGGCGAGACCGTGTCAGTCCTCCTTAGACCTTATAAAGGAAATACATAGAGATTGGAAACTGCACAGAGTTTTCACTGAGCAGGCAGAGTTAATACACGATGATATTTGCAAAGTTAGGTCTTATGACCCTAAATGTGCAGCTTCCACATGATTTTGTAGGCCTCACCTCTGCTGGGAAGACGCTTACTCTAACATGACTTTCTTTTCCTGCTGCCCTGTATCAGGGTCCAGTTCAAATATAAAAGCTGGGGCTTCTGCCTCCTCCAAACACCCGTTTCTGTTTCCTGAACAGCTTTTATGGAGCTGAGAACATTGTCTTCAAAATTGACGGTGAATTTCTTCTATTAAGAATTAAAACAGCCTGGCATGGTGGTGCACACCTGTAATCCTAGCATTCAGGAGATAGAGGCTGACAAACCTCTGTAAGTCTGAGGACAGCCTGGTCTACAAAGTGAGTTCAAGGACTGCTAGACTGTTACATAGAAAAACTCTGTCTTGAAAAAAATTAAAACTCAGTGACAGCAGACTGAAATACTTTCATCTGCACTTATGTGAAAGTCTTCGTGTTCTAAATAGTTGCTGACACTGCTTTTGAGGCCCGAGAGCCTGGCCTCTAATTCTCTATGTACCAAAAAGTAACCTTCAACTTCTCATCCTCTGGCCTCAACCTCCTGCTGGGATTGCCAGCTGGTGCCACCAAATCTGGGTTTCTTGTGATGTTGGGGACTGATCCCAGAGTTTAATGCATGCCAGGCAAGCTCTCTACCAACTGAGCCACATCCACAGCCTCCAAAGCAATTAAGTTAAAAACTAAACTGTATCATTATGCTATATAAACAAGTGTTTATATAGCATTTTGTATAAATAAAAGCACAAGAATAATTCTCCCAACTTATGGCTATAGACAGTTTAATATATGAAAACGTAAAAAATATTTGATAAAAGTAGAGGTAGAGTAAGAGCATATCACAACCAGTGTGTGCGTGTGTGTGTGTGTGTGTGTGTGTGTGTGTGTATAAACATTATCCTTGCCAGCTAATAATGGAGAGCCAATTATTGATGATTAATTCCAGCAAATTCATGCTTCATTTGCAATTAGTTGTGTTTATTTGCATACAAGTAGTTCAAGTAAAATCCATAACCATTGTGATCCTTTCAGCCTAAGCTGAAACTCTGTACTCTGAAAATCATACAGAAGTGTAGATCTCAGGAATGAGCATTCTGAGGCATTAAGACCGTAGCACATTGATCAAAGCAAAAGTACAAACCAAGATTGAAGAGAAATAAGCAAACAAAACACGATTAATTTTTATGATAATTTGTAGAGGCAACCAACCATTGCTTTGGGAATTCAGTGCAGGGTAAGCACATTGTCAGGAAGCAACAAAACCCATGAAGAATAATACGTGGCACCACAGGAAAAAACCAGTGAAAGCCGAGGCCAGATCAGCTAGAACACAGTCCCAAGACCTCTGCCCCAACAGGCTTGCTTCAGTCCAACAGGGGAAGTCATTTTCATCATTGACAAAAATGCATCACCCAAACTCACAGGCAGAAATTTACAGACTTAGAAGTTTAACAAAATATTTGTAAACCAATGTAATTTTTAGCAGTTTTTTTAGATGAAATGTATCAAAACTATCTGGGAATTATCTGTATGGGAAAGTACAGTGTTTAGGGGGTGTTATGGGATAGTGACACATGGGGAAGACATTGTTATGTATATGTATGAACAGTATTAAAATTCAGGCTACCAAAGGACTCTGGGAGCACATTCCCCATGGAGGGATATTCCTTTAACCTAGAGATAGGAAGGGGGGCTTAGGGAGGAGGGGCCTAGGCCCTACTCCAAATGACTTGACAGATTTTGATGATCCCTCCTGGAAGGCCTTACCCTCCCTATGGAGTAGGTAGGGAATGGGATGGGAAAGGGGATGGGGGCATGGGAGGATGGGAAGGAAAGGGAACTAGAATCGATATGTAAAATGAGAAAAATTTTTTTAAAAGTTCAGACTTTATATTTTCTCTGTACTTAAAGCCAATGCTTGTTTTCAGGCAGGTTACAGGTGATTAATGACTTAGGGACATTTGTCCATTGCAGTACAATCACCAATATGGAGCAGTGAGAGCATCTGCTCAGAGAATCCCACTGGGGTGCCACTGTAACAGGCCAGGCATGATGAATAAAAAGTATGGTCTAAGGCAACAGAATTGGAATTGAAAGAAAACTGCAAGAATTCAAAATAATTGGAAGGCTAAGATTAAAATGAGAAAATCTGGGGAAGAAGAGATTTAGACCACAGCCAAGATTTTTGTTCAGAGTGTGTGTGTGTGTGTGTGTGTGGTGATGTGTCATATGTTTTGTGTCTCTGCACACATGTAGAGTGCACATGTGTAGGTGAGCATGCACTTAGATGGGAGGACCTGGGAAGACCCAAGGTTAATGTGTGGAATTGTCCTTGATCACTCTTCTAACTTGTTGAATGACGCAAGGTCTCTGGGTCAAACCCAGAGTTCTCTGATATGGCTGACCTCAATAGCCAACATGCTCTAGGGATTCCTGCCCCCTCTTCCCCAGTTCTGGAATCACAGGTGCACTCTGCAATGCCTGGGTTTTTACATGGGTTCTGAGGCTCTGAACTCCAGTCCTCACACTTGTGAGACAAGCCTTGTTTTGTTTTTGTTTTTATGGTTTTTTTGTTTGTTTTGTTTTGCTTTGCTTTTTGTTGTTGTTGTTGTTCTGTTTTGCTTTGTTTTGAGACAAGGTTTCTATAGCTTTGGAGTAACCACTGAGCAATCTTCCAGGTCCCACAACGAAGATAGCTTAGTACTTAAAAGCAAAGTTTCTTCTTTGAGTAAGTCTTTTAATATTCCCTGAACTAAATTGCTCTTTTTTTTCCTTAATAAAATGAACACAGATTTCCCCATTGCTTGAAAAAAAAATCTCCAAGCTGTTCTTTGAGGAATAAGGGTTGAGGCTCCACAGTGTTGTATGAGGTTGCCAGCATGACATCTGGAATCAGACCTTTTGGCTTAGTATCACAGTCCATCACATACTAATTACATGGCTTCAGCATATATAAGGTATCTGGTTTCCTGTCCTAGTCTCCATAACCTGTAAGAGAAGAACAGCCATTGATCTCTTCACTACATTATCATGAGCAATGAGTCAGACCTGGCCACAAGATGCTAAATGTGTGGCTAAAGTTTCTCTTAATAATCTTTTATCTACAGTATCACAGGGAGCTGACAAAATGTCTATAGCAAAACCTCCAAAATGATGTTTCTTTTTCTTTATATTTTTTCCCAAATAATTCTGGAAATCATATTCAACTCCCTAAGTTGCCAAGATGGCCAACCCTCTTACACTGTCAGTGACTTGTGAAGGAAGGGATTCTACAGGCCTCACATTGGAGGCTCGATGCCACTACCACTGGGGACCAGATACATAACAATGTGTCCAGTCCAACACTGAGGACTTTGAAAGGACACCATTGACACCAGCCACTGTTAGTGAATGCCATCTCTAACACAGTCCTAACTCCTGTGGTCATCACTAACGTGGCCACTGACATCAATGCGTCCTCCATCTTGTGGTCTTTCTTTTGTGTGATCTTCCCTTTCTGTTTCCACAACCTAAGGATTCAGGCTAAAGTCTTGGTAACCAGCCTACAGACTCCTTCATGGGATGAGCTCCCTGCCATACTCAGAATCACCCTCCCACTTGACATCCACCTCTAATGCTTGGAGATCATTAGGGAGAACTGTTTCAGATATTACTTCATCATAGAAGACAGAGAATAGATTCTGATAACTATGCTTCCAGAAACTTGTGAGTTGTTCACTATAGTACGAGTGGGTAGTTAGGGACAGAGATGGGGCAGAGAAAGAGCCAAGCACAGTGGTAATCTTGGTACTTGGGAAGGCAAGGAGAGAGTACCATGAGTGTGATGCTAGCCTGCACTACATAGCAAAATTCTGCCTCCTTCTAATGCTGAGGAAATGCATATAAAGAAATATAAATGTGAGAGTATGTATTTGCTATGACAGAAAGCTAGGCAGTGAACAGAAGGAGGCGAGAGTGGAGTGTTCAGGTAAATAAAAGAAGTTAATGTGGTACAGTTTCAATCCCTGGAGTGAGTGATAGATCATGGGGCCGGAATCAGATGGTTGGTCGTCTCCAAGTGCCTCATGAAAGTATTTCCTCACACAGCTTGTGGAACCATCAACAGGGCCACAGGCTATTCTGGACTTAGGCCAAGAAAATGAAAGTAGGTAAAAATGAGTATTGTTAACATGAAAGCTAATAAACCCCTAGGGGAAAGTTATAACATCATAGATTGGAACACACTTCTGAGAATATTTGTGAATGGTAATAGAAGTATAAAAATATCAGAAATGTGGAATGAGGTTTTTTTTTTTTAACTTGATTGGAATAAGCTATAATGGAAAGGTGTATAGGGCTGAGAGAGAAGAGTCCATGTTCTCCATCCTGAGACTTGATTTTAATAAGAAAAGTCAGTGCCATCTCAGAGAAATGCAGCAGCAGCAATAAAAAAATGTCCTTATTTAAAAATACTATTTGCTTCTTTGATGTGGAGTTTGATTCCAGAGAATAATATGAGGGAAAGTTGTCATAGAAACTTTAAAGATGTATTTAAAATGTGGCTTCAAAAGAATCTACGTAGAATTACAGGGAGAGGAGATTTGGCCTCCATTTCTCCTGCTAAGCAATCACTTTTTCTCGGAGCCTTGTCTATCAAAGGTACATCAGTGTCTATTTTAGGAGAGCCACTATCATCAGTATCCCGACAAAGTGTCCACATACCTTATGGCACAGGACAGGGGCTCCATAAATTAATTTCCACTCCCTCTGTCCTCTATGTTTCCTTGGCTAACAGTGTGCAAGCATTAGTTCTCTATTCCCATGTTCCTCCTCCTATCATTAAAACAGTAAAATCTTCATTGCCAAGCGAGCTGTTAATATCCAGTGTGACCACTAAGGAAGTTGGGAAAGTATATGTGCCCTAGAGAGAGCTCTTGCCATAAAACAACAACAAACAGGAACATAACCTACAGTGTAGAAAGCTGTTACGAGCATGTTTTCCCACCGGCCTGCTCCCACAGCCGCGTCAGCCCCAAATAACACACAGAGATGCTGTATTAGATATAAAGCTGTTGGCCTGTTACTATTATTACTTATTGGCTAGCTATGTCTTAAATATTAACACATTTCTATAAATCTAAGTATTTCCATGTGGTCTCATCTTACCGGAGAGAGGATCCTGTTCTCTTAGTCCTACATGTTGATTCTCCTCCTACCTCTCCCTGAATCCTCTTTGTATCCTCGTCCCACCTATCTTGCCTTCCTATTGGCCAACAGTGCTTTATTAATTAACCAATAAGAGAAACATATTTACAGCATGGAATCTCCCATCAGGAAGCACTTCTCACCAATGAGAGAGCATCAGTCCACACAGGAGTTGTAGTTCTAACATTTAGACCATGCAAGAGTAGGTGTGGGGGCTGGAGATGCAGCTCAGATGGTATAGAATGCTTGCCTAATACACTTGAAGCCCTGCATTGGATCACCAATACTGCTTAAAAACTGGTCACGGTAGCACACTGTACTCTCAGTGCTCTATGCTACATAAGCTTGAGGCCAGTCTGAGAGAATGAAGGCCTGTCTCAAAGAAGAAGGTAAAAGACTGGGCTCAGGTCCCAGTGGGATGGAGATTTCCTCAGAGTCGAATGGGGAGAATGCACACATCCAAAGTCCAAAGGATTCCTAAGTGTTTTTCAACCACTTTCTTGTGGAACTAGCCAATCCAGGCACCCAGGAAGCACAGCCTGGAGTTTGAAGGCATCTAAATCTCTGGCACACAGGCAGCAGGCAGAAGCGATCCCGAGAAGACATCAGAGTTGTAGACTTTTAAGGCAAGAACTGTGCTTGTACTTTGTAGCAAACACAACGACCTCACCAGAACCCCGTATCTGCTGTTTTATAAGCTGTAGGTAAAATCACAAAGTATGCTGGACTCCTTCATTGGTATAACACATGCTCAGCAGTGAAAGTTTCATCTTCCACTATGAACATTTTTCACCAGTTCTTTCCCACACCATTTGTTGTTTTGTATACGGTACTCTCAAGACATATCCTACTGATAGCACAAATAAATAAATAAATAAATAAATAAATAAATAAATAAATAAATAAATAAAGCCACTCCTTGTAGAGAGCTGCGAAGTGCAGCGCCTTAAAGATGGCACTGGCTTCCGCCTTCCACCTCCCCAAGGGTGAGCTCTCTCTGGCGTAAACAAGCCCTTATTTGGTTAAGTCTGTTCAGCCTGTCTGCTTACCCGTTAGAGTAGCCTATCTGCAGGGTCCACGTAGCTCACTGGGGTTGGTTAGCACAAGGGGATTTAAGCCTGTGCAGGGGTCCCCCGGGGTCCCACTAGTCAGAAGAACATGTTCAAGGATCCTGATTAAAACTGCATGAAGAAGATCTTCCCGGAGTCGCGTCTTCCTTACTGGTCATGGTAGGCGCGCTACAACTCCTCCCCATCAGATGGGCCCTTCTTTGTCCACCCTCACTCTCCTCCTTTGGCTCTGTTTGCTGGCCCTAGTTTCTGAACCCTTTCAACCAGAGACAGAGGGGTATGTGGGGAATTCTGATGGGTTTATGTTGTTATAAGCTGGCTTCATGCTACCCGGCCTGGAAGAAGCTTAAGCTGCTCCTCCTGTGGCATTAGTGGCTACATTTGGTGAGAACCCCTGGTCCCTTCCAACTACAGCTCTACCTTGTACTTATCCTCGACTGCCTACTCCCTCCCTCCCTGCCATCCCCACCCCTGGCCCATTCCCACCCTATTCTTTGCCATTGCTTCACAGGCAATCCATTCTTCACAGGTTCTTTAGTGCTGGAGCACCATTGTCTCACCTAGGACAGATTCTTTGCCACATAGGATAAGTTCAGACCTCTATTCCTATGGCATTTTCTCTCTGATCCCTTAGAGGTCTTCTCTCCACAAGAGGCAAGAGACAGCAATGGATACAGCAGCAACTCACCTCCTCTCACCAGCTAAGTTGTCTTCTCCAACACACCTCTGCATACCTTTCCACCTTCCTAAGAGCTTATAAACCTTTCCATCAGCACTCTCTTGCCAGGTCCTAAAATCATGAGAAGAACTTTGCTTCAAAAGGCCCATCTCAATACAGAACTGCATTTGGAATACAATGCTCTTTGCTTCATAAAACTGTGCTGAAAACTGGTATTTGTTTATTCTGTTTCATCACATGTAGCTAAAAGAAAGACTGGAATTAGAAATAAAACATTATTTCAGTTTTCGAGGAATGTTGTGACAGGTTTGGGGAGCTATTCTACTACTCATCCACTCATTCAGTGAAATCGATGAGTATATATCACATGAAGGTACTAAATTCAGTGGTTCTAAAACCATAACAGTGAACGCAGAGGCATAGGCCCTGATAATGGATTCAACATATCATCTACATGGAAGACATCTGTTCTATCCCTATCTTCTTTTACCTCTCTATTTGCCAGAGACATCGAATTTGGAGTTCAACATAGAACACACAATGCTGACTTCAACAGCAGCCTGTCCAAGTGTACAAGACAAGTAAGGCTGTGTATGTGTGAGAGAAAGTGTGTGTAACACACATATGTTGGCAATCAGTTCTTGCCCCCAAAGAACGGAGTGTATGCTATGAGATTGTTACTGAACCAAAGTCCTTGCCAAGGTTCTGTGTTATTGAAACCTGAAAGTTCACTTCATCAGAAATGTTCCTTGGTGGAGCAGCACGGGTCAGTAGGTGAGGCAATGGCATGGAAAGGACACCGGGAACATGAATTTTAATTTGCTTCTGCCACTGACTGTGACCTTGATCAAGTCTCTACACTTGTATCTCAGTTTCCCTGCTATAAAAGCAGAAGGACTACTTTTAAAATGGGTGAATGTTTCTGTGGTGCCGATTGCTTTTTGTCTAGAGAAGACTGGCACATGCTTTGTAGCTAGGGAAGCTAAGGAGGGGGCATAGAGAGAGGACAGGAACGAGCAGGAAGGGGAAGACACACACACACAAAGCAGGGGGTGGGGAGAGAATATTTCTGGATTCAGCCAGAGATCCATGAGCCATCCAAAAGCTGGAACTGAGCATGTATAACTCTAATCTCTTAACTTGTTAAGTTCCTGGCAGTGTTAACTGTTTTAGTGTTTCTGATCTCATCTCCCTTCACAAAACAGTTCTGTCCTGATTTCTCCTATCCTACAAGAGCAGAAATGCACACACACACACACACACACACACACACACACACACACACACACACAGAGAGAGAGAGAGAGAGAGAGAGAGAGAGAGAGAGAGAGAGAGAGAGAGGGAGGGAGGGAGGGAGGGAGGGAGGGAGAGAAGAGAGAGGGGGAGAGAGGGAGGGAGAGGAAGGGAGAGAAAGAGGGAGAGAAAGAGAGAGAGAGAGAGAGGGAGGGAGAGAAGAGAGAGGGGGAGAGAGGGAGGGAGAGGAAGGGAGAGAAAGAGGGAGAGGAAGAGGGAGAGGGAGAGAGAGAGAGAGAGAGAGAGAGAGAGAGAGAGAGAGAGAGAGAGAGGAGAGAGAGAGAGAGAGAGAGAGAGAGAGAGAGAGAGAGAGAGAGAGAGAGAGAGGGGAAGGAGAGAGAGAGAAAGAGACCGAGACTCTGAGACTCTTCATTTTGGTTTTTCGAGACAGGGTTTCTCTGTGGTGTTGGAGCATGTCCTGGAACTAGCTCTTGTAGATTAGTCTGGTCTTGAACTCACAGAGATCTGCCTGCGTCTGCCTCCCAAGTGTTGGTACTAAAGGTGTGTGCTGCCACAACCCATCCTGACTGAGACTTTTCAAACACAGGCGGAAAAAATACAAGACCTTACAAAGGATGGATAAACCCTCTACAGCTGAGTTGCATCTTCATCCCTTTGTTTTCTGACACATGGGATCTAGGCTGGCCTCAAACTTGCAGTCTTTCTTCCTTTATCCTCTGGACCACACCTGGCTCTAATCTACCTTTTGAATTGCAAAATACAAAAATTCAGTGTTTTTGGTTTGTAGTTTAAAGTCAGCAAAGAAAGGTGAAATAAAATTTGTTCTGAGACTCAGTTGGGTGCCAGAGACTATGTACAAAACAATAAGATAGGCACTGAATGTACAAAATACTAAGATAACCACATTATCGAAGGTCTACAATGTGCAAGTTATTTTTGCAAATTTTTCTTTTAACTCTCAAGGTAACTTCTCAGAGACAACAATTGCTTAGAGTGGTTAAAAATCTCCCCTAAGCTTGTACAGGTAAAATATGCCGAGATTTTACTCCAGTCTTCCAACCCTAGAGTCCATATTCTTAACTACTAACTTACTCTGCCTTCCAAAGATGAATAAGATTAGATAGAACCTCCTGTGAAGAGGTTCACGGATGGATGAAGGAGAAAGATTCATAACTAACTGCTAAGGGAGTACAGAGAAATGCACAACCAAATTCATGCAGGGCTGGAGCAAATGGGTCTGCAAAAGTGTCACAAAGGAAGGGAGACACTCGAACTTGGGAGAGAAATGGCAGGTGGTAAATGGACATCCACAGAACCCAGCACAGAGGTGAAGCTTGTAAAGCATGTGACTTAGCGTGACTTTGCTAAACAGCACAATCAGTTTCCTCTTGCTTAGGAATCTCAGAGTGACCTAGAACCTGTGTGTGGACATGAGGGGTCCCATCCCTCTGTCCACAAGGAAATCTACACCAGTTGCCATTATATCAACCTCTGAGAACACGCTCACGTCATGTGACCAGGTCTGTGCACCCATAGTCCTCCCCCCCCAACCCTTGCTTACGTTTAAATTCCCAAGATGGCCTTTGTAATACATACATGGAAGAGTTTTCTTTGATCATGGAACCGGTCACAGACTGACAGTATCACTTAGAACAATCCTTTGTCTCCCAGAAACCCAGTTGATTCTACACGCCAGACGATGCCAACATACAGGCAAGCGATACATTAGGGTTCCAAAATGGAGCTGAAGCCCTGAAGGTCAAGCAAGGGGAATGTGAAGGAAGCGTCAGAATGCAGGTGTGATGGCTGGGATGGGGAGACATCACTCAAAAGTACTTCCCCCTGGTTCATAGTGGGCTTAGGCCTAGGCTACAAAGTGGTATTTCATTCTTTAGTTGATGTTGTCTTCACATTTTTAATAAAGTGTTGTAGAAGACTAGTGTGAGGAGGAAAGAAAACAATTTTATTTTTATAATGACATCCATCAGCTTCTGCTCCAGTCTTCAGTTATAACTATATTTCAGTTGTGACACAGGAGAGTAATTATAAAAGCAGCTAAATCAAAGCATATTCAGAACAAACCCATAGTTGAGTAACTTTTTAGTGTGTGTTTCTTTATGTGTCGTTATGTGTTTGTGTTGTGTGTATGTGTGTGGTTTATGTTCGTGTGTGTGTGTGTGTGTGTGTGTGTGTGTGTGTGTGTGTGCACATGCCCATGCATGTGTGTCCATATGGCATATGTACTTGTTAGTGTAGGTGTGTTATATGTATGTGGTTACAGATGAACACGTGTGTTTGTATGTATGTAGAAGCCAGAGGTTGAAGTTGAATGTCTTTCCATAGGCAATCTGCCTTTTGAGATGGGAACTCTCACTGAACCTGAACCAGAATACACCCAAAATAAGAGCTATTAACGTGATTTCTGTATAGGAAATCCAACAACTCAGACAGGCACTGTTTTGTGGTTTTGAGGGTAGTCACAACGAAATATTTTTATTCCATCACAAATCATGCTTTAAACAAGATAAACAAATATTTAGATTTTTCTGTCCCTAGACACTCAGTCTCCTGCTGCTTCAACTCGGGTTACTGCATAGACAGACTCTTCAGAGCAGAAGCCTAGAGATTTGTCTATAGGATGCTTATATATATTTTCTCATGAGCCTGTGTTTTGCAGACAATCAAGTTTAACAAACAAAAGAGATCAAGTGATCTATTCTAAAAGAATAATGCATCAATGTGGTACCAAGCTGTTAATATTATAAGGGATACTCTTTGCATTCTCAAAGGGAAGGTGTTTGGGGATAAAACTCCTAGCTGAAAATAAAAATCCAGCTTTATAATGAGGATGAGAAAGATAACTAATAACTGTTATCTTTGAATATTGAGTATTTTGTGCTTTGAAATAGGTATTGTCCTCATTTTTTGTTTTGTAGAAACTGTCTTTAGAGGGTTAGTGTAGAGAGCCTGGTAGTGCCACGCCTTAAAGTGGCTCTGGCTTCCACCTTACACCTTCCAGCTGGTGAAGGCTCTTTGGGTAAACAAGCCCTTAATTGGTTAAGTCTGTTCAGCCTGTCTGCTTCCGCATTAGAGTAGCCTATCTGCAGGGTCCACGTGGCTCACTGGGGTTGGTTAGCTCAAGGGTTTTTAAGCCTGTTCAGGGGTCCCCTGTGTGTGTGTGTGTGTGTGTGTGTGTGTGTGTGTGTGTGTGTGTGTGTGTGTCTTTTGCGGGCCAGAAGAAACAAGTTTAAAGGATCCTGATTAAAACTGCATGAAGAAAATCTACCCGGAGTCTCGTCTTCCTTGCTGGCGAGGGCAGGCGCGTACAGGTTAGGTGCCTTATTCGTCCATGTACATGCAGTTAAGAAGTAACATAGCAGACTCAGACTCCAATCAGCACATGTTTTAAGACTGGCCTCTAGTATTGTACTTACTGTCTGATAGTAAGCAGGTAATAATATGTACACTCAGAAATATAAGTTTACAGACTGCTTCCAAATACTACATTTTACTGCAAACCCCTAATTCTCTGCCTGATTTTCTCACAAGCTGTCTAGCTGTGTACTCAGAGAAATCCTTGCCTTCAGCCTTACTTCAGAACTGAGAGCCACAGGGACCCACAGGACCCACAGGAATCGGACTTATGCATTGCATTCTATGTTTAAATAGCTTTATTGACTCCTAATCTTTAGATGTGTGTTGGTGTTGGTGTGTGGTGTGAGTGAGTGAGAGAGAGAGAGAGAGAGAGAGAGAGAGAGAGAGAGAGAGAGAGAGAGAGAGAGAGTGTGTGTGTGTGTGTGTAGGGGGTGGGTCCTGACCTGGACATGTAACCCCCATGTTACAAAAGAACTCTCTTTTGTACCCTGTGAGTTTGCGTGTTCCAGAATCCTAACCACACTGTTTGACTCTGGTGCTCGTCTCCCTGGATTCCGGGCTCCTTCCTTACTAATCTCTGATTCAGCAGACCTCACTAGAATTAATCAGTGATCCACCTGCCAGGACCTTTTGTGCTGAACCAATAGCTCCCAGTCTTGGGCTCCCTGGCTTTATCTTTGGTCCATTGTCTCCCAGGCTTTGAAGAATTGGTCTGATTTTTCAAAAGCTCCAAACAGTGTGAAGCTTTTTTACATGTACTAAACTCCCAAAGTGAAGATGCTGATATGCTGATTTCATGTCCACAGATTATGTCATGAGTCACAAGCAGACGGGTAGTAGTGGGAAGCAATGAACCACTTGGATGTCATTCATTGTCAAAGTTATCTGTGTTTGGCTAATCACTCCTAACTTGAATCTCTTTAACAGAGATCTGTGCTTCTTTCCATCTTAGAATCTGTGCAACACTCAACACAGAGCCTGGTCACTTAACCTCATCATCTACTGAAGTAGTGAATTCACTGACCAGTGCTGCCGCAGTTGACGAGTGAGCTTTTCACCACTGGTCCTCTTCATCCTGCCCATAAGCAGGCAAATAATGTACCTGTTGCCTTCTATAAACAAGTATTGACTGTCTCTGAGCTTTCTGGGTTTCAAAACTCTGGAAATGATTGGCTTGGGGGTCTGATAGTCATTGGGACTCTATGAAGGGAAAAAAGTAAGTAAGTAAGTAAATAAATAAATAAATAAATAATCTAAAGACAGTTAGAGAGAATAACAGGTATCCCTGCTGATTAAGCAATTTTACAACAATCTTCCAGCTGTATCTGGACAAATAAAAGTGAATTACAACTCACAGCAGCAGGAAAAGAGCAAAGAACATTCTTGATTGTAATATGCATTTAGGAACTAACAAAAAACAGTACTGAACTTGGCAAACGATGAGGTTGGCCCTGAGCACATCAAGATAGACTGGGCTTCCTCTGCCTGAACAATGGCACCTGACCACCAAAGAGCGAAGGGGGGAGGGCATATGCATCCTTAGAGTCCCTGATGTATGCCTGAGTGAAGCAGGGGGCTTTGAGGAGGGACTTGAAGACTTACATTGTTCACAGAGCCTTTCAAGCATGGGAGGGGTGGAATTCCATCTGTTAGTTCAGTTCGGTTCACTGAACCGGTTCAGTCTGAATGGTTCACTGGGTTGTGACACTGGGTAGAAATTACAACTAATGTTTAAAACAACCTTTATGCTATCACTTATGAAACTCTGTGGCTGGAATCACTGTAAAGTTTTCAGCTCCCTATCTTGCTATATGTTTCCAGAGAATCTCTCCTCTTATTGAAAATAAGTAAACAAAAGTTAAAAAAAAAAACCTGAAAAGGGGGACTACATTTGTTGAGCTCTGTTTTGCACAAGGAATTGATTTGTGCATGCTCTCAGACAAGCACAGGAAGTCACTAAGATTTCACCGGGGTTTACATTTAACTTGGCCTCCTGACCAAGAGTTTTTTGCATGTGGAAGGAGCTAGGGGTGCCTGACAGTCTTTGCAGCAGTTTAGAAGATACTCTCTACCTTGAGGAACAGGTAGAATTCCACTGATTTCGCTTGAATGACTCCCTGAACAATACCAACGTAACACAATTTTCAGTACTGGGAGGGTGATAGGGGAGGGCACCCTATCTGATATGTGCTCAGTGGCAGCTACCCAAGGTTCGTTGCAGGCCTTTGCAGGTGGCCAAAAACTGATCTGAAACAAGTCACCTCATCATTTTCATTCACCTGAAGAAGAATGGCATAATACATCCATGGCATGAAGCAGAAGATAGTCACTCGTAGTTCATTTTGCACACAGCAGGCCCTGAGTGTGAAGTTTGACACGTAGCATCCCCACTTCATTTTGTAGCCCACCTCAAAAGTACCCGACCCGTTTTTAACATGGTAAAGGAAGCGTGTGACCTGTATAGAAGGAAATAATGAGCAAGGATGGCTTGAGGACAATGTCTGCTATGTGCACTGAAGATCTAAGCAGGGTAAAAGGCAGTGTCTAAGCAGATATATGGCCAAAGGAAGTCCAAAGGCCTGGCCACACACGTGACCAGATAGCCACCATAACCACATGCAACTAAGGCTTTGTGTTAATTGGTAAAGTGTTTACTGGTACAAGCATGAGGACCTGAGTTTAACCACAGAACCAATTAATAACTCCAGAGTTAGGAAGCCAGAGACAAGTAGATACCTGGGGCCTGATAGCTTGGTCTGTGATGCCCAGGTTCCAGGAAAAAACCCTGTCTCAAAAAACAATGACACCAAAGGTTCTGCGAGTGTGTGTACGTGCCACACACACACACACACACACACACACACACACACACACACACACACACACACACACCCTGGATTCCACCAAGTAAAAGATCTTTCTGTTTACCAACAAAAGAATGATTGAAATTCAAATGGAGAGTTTGTAAGAGCTATTTTGCCATTTCTCATTTCGTATCCATCTCTGAGATTGATGTATATATTCTGATGTTGACTTTCCTCTACTACTCCCAAGACTTGACCTATTCAACGGTGTCTTGTCTTCCTTCACATCACCTCAGGTACAATCACAGCCATATCAAAGAATGTAGGCTACTCCATGCTCACTGTAACGTGCCCGCTATCTGAAACAGTGCTTTCCTGGGGCTTGTTCATATTCCCATGACAGCTCTCTCCTCTGGACTTCTGTTGTTGGCTGTCAGACAGTTTTGCCTTGGCCATGTCTATTTGCATTTGTCTCAAGCTCAACTCTCTTAACTGTACTCTTCTCCACCAGAGAGACTGGCTGAATAGTTTTTAACATTAGAAAGACAGCTCAACGGCGTGGTCTTTATTAACACTGAGAGCACTCTGCATTGTGTGAGTCTTAATGAATTCTTACTGTATTTTCTCTCTTACCTTTCTCTCATCTTCCCTTCCAAAGCATCTCATTTCAAACAGCATATGGTTGGTCAAACTAGTTTTTGTGTGTACACTTCTACTTTTCTTTTATTAAAAATATTTATTGTATTTTACATTTATGTGTGTATGTCCACAGGTGTGTAGATGGAAACCAGGAAAGGGAGTTTCAGACCACTGTGCATGCTGAGAACTGAGCCCAGGTCGTCTGCAATAGCAGCAAGTGCCAAAATGCCATTAACTGTTCAGCCATCTCTCTCCAGTCTCTCTTAAAAAAAAAAAAAAAAAAAAAAAGACGTAAGAAATATTGTAAGATGCTTTGCATGCTAATAATTACTCCAGCAAACAATAAATGGTAAAAAATCTGTTAGGTATGATTTTGTATTAGAAATTGCAACAAAAGGAAATGCTTCTATAGCAAGGACTACAGGGCTAACAGAAGAAACAGACAGGCCAATGAAACAGTCGTGGCAAGATGCTGAAAACCCTCTAAAAAACACACACCAGACACTGAGATGTCTGCTGGTCAGCTCTCGACTGTTTCTAAAGCTGAACTGGTGACATTTAGAAAATCACAACTTGTTCAAAGATTGCTGGCAAGCTTTACAAAACGAAAGGGGGAATGAAGGAGGAAGGCCACACATCACTAGCTTCTTGGAATTTCTGGGAGACAGGACTGACCATGGTGACCAAGAGAAAACAATGAACACTCTATCCTCTGAATGTGTCTTTTGTGGGAGAGCATTTGATGGTGGCATGTATTAAATATTATACAAAGATTCAAAGCAGCTAAACTCATTAAGGTGTAGTGAAGAGGCTAGAAAATGTTGGATTGTTTCCTGAAGGGGGAAAAAATGGGCCCTATTTGCCCATTCAAAATATAGCACATGTCAAGATGTCTGAAGCCTTCCAAATAGAAAAGGGAAATAGACACTTAGTGGACACCTACTGTGTTCAAGGCATGCCACACACTTGCTGTCATTGAATCTCCACTCAGCCCTGTAAGGTAGATATGATTGTCCTCATTTGCTATGTGAGGAGGCTGATGCTCACTGAGATTAAACAGATTGCCTCAAGTCACTCAGCTTGAAGCAAGAAGGGTAACGGAGGCTCAAACTCAGTCCAGTTGCCACCGGTGCCTATGTTCTTGCCATCTCAACACTGGGGCTCCTGAAGAAACTACGGCAGCTGTCTCTAACCCTCACATCTTCTGGGCTTTTCTTCTCCGTAGGATGGACTTCTACCTCTGAGCCACCTTGAAATTTCTACCTCCCTGCTTTACAGATCTCTACAGAGCAGGTTGTGGATTTCTTCCTGCACAGCAAGGTACCAATTTTCACATTACCACTTTGTAGATATTTGGATTTCTCCCAAGTGTCCTATCTTAAGCTGAAGGGCCTGGATACAGGGGGAAACTCTGGAGGAAAGAGGTTTCCCTGCTCTTTGACCCATGCCTGGCTCTGCACAAGATATCCCTAGTGCATGTGTACCTTTAAATATGGGTGTGCGGTGGACCAAGCAGAGTTCAGCACCATCTTTTGGCTAACTAGCTGACATTCTGAAGCTCAATAAAAGTGGACAGAGCCTGGGGGAGTCAATTACAATAAAGGTACTGAGCTAGAACACCACAGGAAAGGGAAAAGGAAAACAAAACAAAAAATAAATAAATAAATAAATAAAGAGTTGAAGAAACAAGCTTGCTTCAGTAGCCATTAGCACCTGTCTTAACTAAAGCTCCTGCAAAGAAAGCTTCTCATGTCAGAAAGTCCACATTATGACAGATAGTATATTTTATACACCATATATAGGCGCGTATCTACACACCACACACACACACACACACACACACACACACACTTGTACATGTACATGTCTAAAATGAAACCGTAAGTTCAATGTTAATAAATATTTTCAAAATTAAAGTATATTAAAGTTGCGTGACACTAAGCTTTTTATAATCATCCCTGGAGGTAGTTTTTACATCCCGAGGTATCGCAAAATCAGAGCACCTCGTGCTCCAACGGCAGAACTACTTTGGCCTTCAGAGAATAAATGGCCCGAGGAGTTCACCAGAGGCACTTGCCCGTAAGAGAGTCACTTCCTGGGAACCCACATGAAGCCCATTGGTGATTTCCATCACCGCCCCAGAGGGTTCCTAACTGCAGCACCACAGTCTTGTTAGGCTGTCACATGACATTTGCCCAACATGCTGAGATTCTGTTGAGAGAATGTGGGAACTCTAAATGTGAACTGGGGATGTAGCCTACATTTCGATGGCATTTCTTTCAAAACATAGGAAGCCCTGGTTCAGTCCCCAGCAGCATACAACCAGGTACACTGTAATCCTCGCACCTGAGAGGCGGCACATCCTCTCTCATGCTACATAGCGCAATTTGCAGGTCAGTCTGGATACATATGCATGAGATATGACAGGAGGGTCAAAATGTTACCAACTGTCATTTTCTTGTACTCCACACTACTGCTTTTCCTTCCTTTTGCTTCAAGAAGTTGTTATACTTTTTTTTCTTTTTTTAAATGCTAAGAGTCTGGGTGTGGTGGCACAAACCTTTAATCCCATCACTGGGGAAGGCAGATCTCTGTGAGCTCCAAGCCAGCCAATGCCACACAGTGAGACTCTTGTCTCAAAAAGGAAATGAAACAAAAGTTGTTTCAGAGTCACTTTACTGTGTGCCTACTGATATTTACTAGAAATAGAAGGGAGATGTTTTAAAAAAATAACTTATCAATTCAGTTAAAGGCAATAAACCTATTGTATGTTAAAATAAATTACACTTTTACGAAAAATTATTACATTACTCGAAGAAGTTAATCAGAATCACAGCATTGTTTTCTTCTGATGGTAACTGGACTGGATTTTAATATCCACTTATATATTTGCTTTAATATATTGCTATAGTAGGAGTACATAAAGACACACAGAAATGGCCAGTAAATTTTAGATATCTTAGTTATATAGCTCCAAAAGCCAGTATGTTGTCACCTCTTCAACATCCCACATCATGTGTGTGCCAAATCACAGCATTAATACTTTATACCCTATTTTTTAATATATTCTTATAACATGGCCATGTTCATGTATTTGCATTACACATGTGCTTATGTATAAATATGTTTAACTTTTAGGCCAGCTTTCCCCCCAGAAAAGTCAATCTATCAAAATCACAATAGTATTGAAGAATTTCACCTGCCTCAGAAGTGATAGACAGATAAATGTTAGTTGGGATATTCTTTAGGAATTTTGGGGGAGTTTTGTTATTGTTGTTGTTGTTGCTTCTTAATATATATGTATGTATGTATGTATGTATGTATGTATGTATGTATGTATGTATATACATATATATATATTTATATTTATTAGAAACAATCTTATTTTATGTATCAATCCTAGTTCCCTCTCCTTCCCATGCCCTGGACCGACCCCTCTTATGCTAATACTTGGTCTTGCTTTTCATGAGTCTTTTGACATTATATGATGTGATGTGATGTGTGTGTGTGAGTGTGTGTGTGTGTGTGTGTGTGTATGTGTGTATAAGTGTGGTTGTGGGTGTGTGTGTGTGTAAGAGAGAGATGGAGTAAGAGAGGGAGAGATAGAGTCTGTGTCTTTAAAATCAAATATTCATTTGTAGAAAAGACTGTGATATTACTCAGTGATAGAACACATATCTAACATGTATGAGTCCATACTATTACATGAGGAGGGGGAAATTCTTCACTAATCCATGAAAAGTCCTAAACACCAACATGCATCATTATACAACTTTTAAAAAATCCACCCATTAATAATGTCCTCAATCTCATTTGACAAATATTTAAATAAAATGTGTCATGAAGTTCAAGTTTTCTGGGATTCTATGTATCATTGGCAATAGTGTTATCCCTTAGAGTGGCAGGTTCAATTGTGGAAGAAAATATTCTACTGTATATCCAACTCTGAATAGCTTTTCAGTGGTTAGTTTAGCTTGCAACTCCAACAAATGCACAAATGTTTTTGGTTTCTTTTCTTTGCACTGTGAACACACAGCAAAGCAGTAAAGAATACAATGAGTACTCAGTGAGTAATGTTGCTGTGCTCTTCCATCAAGTCCATTGAAACCTTTTTATTGTTTTATTAAAATATAAAACTCGAGAGTTAACTATTAGAGAATAAACCTGAGAGATCCACAGAGCGACAGAGAAATAATGATCACCTGCTTCCTTCTCCATCTTCCTTTAATGAAAGGGTTGTGCTTCTTCTTAGGCCCCTCCTTATTTCTCCTATGGGCCCCTCTAGCTTCTTCTGAGTCCACCAGAAAAATCTATGGTCCACTCAAGGCACCCAGTATGAGTTCCACCCTACAAACCAAGGTCCTACTCCATTGGCAGCCTCTTAGCAGCAAAACAAACAAATCACAGACAATTTTACCATCATTGCATTTCAACAGTCAGTACAAATGGAAAACCAGTGAAAAGGCAAAAAATAAATCTTAAGCTGTTTTAAAAAATAAGTTTGATCTTATTAATCCCTGAAAAGATTTCAAATACTTCTAGGTATCAATAGACTAGGCATTAAGAACCAGAGTTCTGTAAGAACAATCCCACTACAAAAACAATGGGCCCCCTGTGCTCAAACATTTTCTTACTGTATCAGCTGGGTTTTACCCTGTACAAGGTATGTGTCCTCTACATGTTGTTAGGAAAATAGGTATCACTGCTTTGTCTGCTGGCTACTGTGCCTGCCTGGTTACAGGTCTTAACCAGTAGTTACTTAATTTCTTATCTGTCCTCTTTGCTGAACTATCCCAGAGCAAATACTGTGTCTCATTCATCAAAATCCTATCACAGTAGACAGGGCAGGTTTAATGAAGTAAATAATAAGGCAAGTGTTGGCTTCCCCAAAAAATGAACTTCTAAACAAAGTTCACCTTCATTTTATTATGGCTGTTGCTATTTTAGGGAGAACACTAAAAGCTAATGGGAAGAAATCTAAGAGCCACAGACTGGTTACTTGCAGAGACCATCATTCAATTGCTTTGCTGACTTTGTTTTTCCCTTTAAAGACATATTGCCACACTCCTCCTGTTGAGAGACATATGGGCCTTATGGATACTCTTCCTAGTTCCTGTTATCTTACTACACCAGAAGTCAAGACCTTGCCTTTGATTCACTGGAAACCTATATGTGACTTTCCACATACAGATTGGCAGAAGACCTAGGAATTATTTAAATTCCTGTGTGTCTTCAGCTGCATGAACTAAATAAAGTCATGTGATCAGACTGATTTAAATTCACTTAAATAGATGCCTTAACAAGATTCTTCAACTATAAACTGGTTTTCTTTGTTTTTGAGGGAAAACTAATATATCACCCTGTATTCACATGCCTCTGTGTGTTTTATAAATTACTTTGCACATACTTTTACTTATTTTTATAATCACAGTAACTCCTGTCTCTAGGGAACTTCCTTGTCAGTCATTGAACTAGGGGACCAACACAGCTCTGTTTGATGTTAACAAAAACTTGTAGTAAGCATCATCACTCCCCATTTACAGATGAGAAATCTGGGGCCTAGGGGAACACATGATCTGGCAATAAACCACAGAGGTAAGATTCGAGCATGTTCCCTAACTCTGAAGTCTGAGTCTTTTCCACTACAACACACTCTTGGAAATTTAATTTTTATTCTTTTTATTGAAAATACTCCAAATTCTTTATCAGACACTTGCCTCAAAAAACTGTGGTTTGCGATTTACTGTTTTTGGAAAGCTTACAAAAAGATTAAGAGTCCTAGGGTTGATGTTATTTTTTTTAATAGTCTCAAAGCTACAAGAACGTATCATCAAACCCTGAAATACTTCGTTAGGGTCACAGCCCTGAAAAACTACTTGGTTAATACCTTTAATAAACTGAGCATTGGACCAGGTTAGCCTACTGAATGATACTTAGTTTTATTTTTCCCTATAACCCAAGTATGTTTATTTTTATTGTAATATATTCTATTCAAAATATTACTCAAGCTGTATTTAGTAAGCTAATGAAATCTAATATCCTGATTCATACTACAAACATAATAAAAATTTGCTCAGGAACTTTTTAAGTAAGTTTGTAAATACTGTGGCTGTACTCTTGGAAAAATTTATTTTCCTGTTGATATTTAATAGTGACATAGAAAGAATATGAGCCTTGTAATGGTAACCCAATAGTTCTCTGGGTTCATGTGTTTTATTAAAATGAAGACAAATCAATCCTTGTAGTGTATCTGTTAAGTCAGTAATAACCTTTGTCAAATGTCTTGATGTCAAATTTATAGTCAGAAAGTTGAAACTTTTTTATAAACTCCTCTCTCTGTGGAAATAAATTTGGCTTAAAACTCTCCATATCATTAGTAAATCATATTTAAAATATCATTCACTTAAGCGTTCATTTACTGAGTATTTCTTTTGTCATTCATAGTTATTGATGTAAGATAAGCAGCAATGTAGAGGCAAGGAAAACAATAAAGCACAATTTGGCAAGTGTTTGTGTCTATTGCCCAGTTCCTAGAGTTAATGTGTATTCACTCAGATGGGATATTTGAATCTATTGCATAATCAAGGCAGGTTTTATGTGTTAGCACTCTAAAGAGTGAAAACAGGTATGATTATCAATGCTAAGACTGAGCCATGATAACCTAGTTATCTACAGTCTAAAGATTCATGTGACAAAAGCAATATCACTAAATGTTCCATTGTCAACATCTAGAAACCTCTCTCGTATTTAACTTGGGTGAGTAAATAAGGAATATTAACTTTTAAGCATTCTTAGTGTGCTGATGTGCAGATATGACTGAACTCCCTCTGGAACACTGGTTCTCAGATGTGAGCCACCATCACAGTTACCTAGACTTTTAAAGATATAAGATGTTGCTCTCTCCACCTCTTCCAGAGTATCTAATTTAGTAGATGTGGGAGAGAGTCCAAGAATCTACATTTCTACAGGCTGAAGGATGATGCCATTACTGATGGTCCAGCAGGGAGGATTCTTTGATTATCTCAATTCTAACAAAAAAAAAATCATACTAAATGTTGAGTTGCAAAATTTCATAATAAATCACTTATTCAAGTGAACTGTTGCCAAGACATTAATAAGTGTATCAAAGAAGACGCTTACAGCTGAACCTGCAGTAGAATTAGGAAAAGAAGAAAAGAGAGGCAGAATCTCTATAAGTGGTTTCAAAAGCAGAGCAAACACAACAAGAGGAAAGAGAAGCTAGATCTCCATCAGCTCATTGTATTTGCACATCATCCCATACTGTCATTAGGGTAGGTGTCAGCGTGTCATCCCTGCACAAATGACTTAACAGCATCAGATTTAGATATAGAAGAAAAAAAAACCTAATGGAGTAAAAGAAACAAGAGCTGAGGCTACAGCTAAGTTTGAAGGTTTTGCTGAACAAACATGAGGACCTGAGTTCAGTTCCCCCAGGAAGCTATGGATAAAAATCGATGAAATAATAGATGTCTACAATCCCAGCACTATAGAAGCTGAGACAAACTGATCTGCAGTGTTCACAGGCTAGGCAAATCAGTGAGCTCCAGATTTGAGACTCTGTCTCAAAAAAGGTGAAGCGCTATTGAGGACAGCACCTGGCATTGACCTCTAGCCTCCACAATCACATGTACACACATGTGCATATGTACCTACATGTATACAGGCACATATGTGCATACATATATACACACACAGAGGAAGATGAAAGATACAGAGACACAGAGAGAGTCTCTTCTACAAGATAAAAAGAACACTTTGGATAAGCTTTGAAGAACTCTAGACACTGCACTGAGTTTCATCCATATGTAATAGTTTTAAGCTTAAGTCTGATAAAGGTTAGCTTCATGGTGCGTGGAAGACATCACTAAATGATCAATTGCCAGAATAGATCCCCTAGATCCTTGTCTGCACAGCTGTCCTTGGGGTTGTAGCCCTTCTAGATTCCTTTGTCCAGCTAGCCATGCAATCACATCTGCCCTCTGCAGTTAATGGCCAGATGCACACCTCCCTTTCTGAAACTGTAAGTGATACCAGAAGTTACTCTGTTCCTGAAACCACAGAAACTTCAAATCAATACTAGTCTTCAGACATACCTCTTACCCACCACAATCAGTAACACCTGGGGAAAGGCAATGCCATCTAAAACAGCCCAACATCCTACATGAGCTCTGGATCATTCAGAGATCTTTTTCCAGCTATGGATTACAACACACAAACATCATCCTGGATAAGAAATAAAAATTTTAAAGCTCATTTTGTTAGGTAAAAGGGGACCAACTGGGCAGTCTAGAGCCAGTTCCGTGGTTTCTGAACTCATCAGGAGCCCAGATCCGTTCCAGTCCCAACTGACCATCACAAGTCTGTATTTGTGATCTTGGTTGTGCTGCTGTGGCCCTGCTCATGAGAGGGGCACATTCTAGCAGCATGCTTGAGGACAGGCCTAAAGATATGTCCCCAGTCTTGTTTTGAGGACACTTTCTAAGTCTCCCAGAGAAGCTCTTCTTGGATTCAGCTGTGGGGAAACTTGGGAAATACTAATTTTCAGCAAGGAATCCAAGTAAAACTTAAATTCTGTTAGTAAAAGGAAGACAATATTAAATGCCAACAGATGCAAAGAAGTTAAAATCCTTACCTTCCCCCATAGAAAGTGGTTGAAGGGGGCTCCCCCTTACCACGAAGCAACATCACACTACCTGAGAGTTTTACTTTCTATACAACACAAAAGCTACCCAGAAAGGGTAAAATCTGAGGCCTGGCAACCTGAGACTCCAATTTAGCACTGCAGGTGGTGCTTGTGACTGAAGGATGTCAAGGACCACTGACATCTAACTCTGTTACCATTTGCCTGTCAGCTTTCTGCCTATTGTTGACCATCCTCTATTTAAAGACAAAGGATAAACAAACAAGATCTTGGTTTGTTCCCCTTTAACTCTTTTATTCTCCATAGTTGTATCTGGCAGATGGGCACTGTCTCACTCCCTCAAATGCTTCTTTCCTTGACATGGAAAAGTTGGACCAATGATAGATGAATTTTAGGAATGCAGTCAAGTCCCTCTTTGAAGACAGGCGATAGTAAGCTTCCCCAGGAGGGGCTAACCTGAGCTCCAGGTTGGATCCACAACTTCTATGACTCCAGTGGCTAGAAATGGCCAGGGTCAGGCATATCAGTCAGTCTAACAGTGAGTGATTAACAGCCAAGTGCAATCTCCAGTGCTTTATTCCAAGCCCCTGCTCTGCCTCCTCTTTAACACTCAGGTAAATGTCAAACATGCACCCAGGGATAATAGCTGACAAGGGGTAAGAGCCTTCATGTTGTCCTCCAAAGGTTAAGGTTCCCAGGCCCAGTTGGAAGCCCCAATCTCCAATAACCATTAATCCACTCTCTTCGGGTAGAAGTGAGCATATTTATGGCTGCAGTCACTAAAGGGTGAAATAAAGATTAGTTTTTAGTTAGGAACGCAAAGCTTTTGAGATCAATACGAACTCACTGCTGAAATCAATCTAAAGTTTGGAATTTTTAAGTAAAGATTTACTAGGCTTCCTTGTACATTTAATTTTCCAAAGGGAAAATAAGCCCAGAAATGTAACATAGTAATCAAATCCAGTAAACACCAGCTACTCTGTAAGCTGACTTAGCTTATGCACATTTCAAATAAGTGTGAAAAGCAATAAACATGGCCACAATGTAGATTGTAAATTCTCCAATAAACAGGTAAAACCAAACACACATATAGGTTTACATGATAAGAATCCTAGCAGGTCCACTTGTCTATTCAAAAATGTAAATAATCAATAGACATTAATAACGAAGTTATTCATGTATTTCTTTGGTACTGTACATATTAAGCGTTCCAATTATTTGTACTTAGAAAAATGTATATCCATATTTTTACAAAAATATGAAAGCTTTTTACAAAAGCTTTCAAAAAGATATAGAACTTTTTTGAAAAACAAAAGCTACTGTTTGGATGAGAGTAAGTGGACTGGAAATACATGGCTTGTTATAGTCCTCTGCTGTTCATGTTTGACACATGTATACAATTTATTATGCAATTTCTTGAGATTTGACAAAGTAATTGTCTGGCAAACCATAGCTTTAATGACTTTTTTCTGTTTCATATGAAAAGACTGTAGGTATTTTAGGAAAAATGGCTTAATAGATCAACGTCAATAAGTGCTCTTCTGCCTGGTACATGTCTGTAGGTTGCTGAGATTCCAAGATTTTTTTTTCAGGGGACTGTGATTCTATGTAGTAAATTTATTTCTTCAGCAAAGTGCATGAGGCTTACAGTAAGCTACAACTACAGAAATTATTTAAACTACCCTTCAGCCTTTATAGGGGAACTGTATTTCTTTTCAGTAGAGTATGGAAGAGGGAGAGTACCCCACCCAAACGTGTAGAGGATACCAGAAATAGAGAATACCACAGTTCATGGAAGCAGATGATACAAGAGGTAGAAATACATGTGCCTGAAAACAGTTTTTGTCTGGGCTATTGTGATAAGAGGTTTGTACTGTCTACAATTATCAGAGTGCAAGATTATCAAATCACTTTAATCAGCTCTGCTGCCAAGATTTGTTTGGAACTATTTGCCCTGACACTGGAGTCAGGTTCAAAGCCCATTTGCCTACAGTGTGCTCTGTCTACTCACAGGACAGGAATTTTGGTTCTATGGAAAGCTTCTGTTCTCTTTAAAATGTTTAGGGGGTATCACAACACACTGCAGATGCTTTGTGTTAGAATCGGCAACCTCTACCTGGTGTTACACTCTGGAAAGTTACAGAGCCAAGAGAAAGCATGGGTGTATGTGCTTAAATAGGAGAATGTGCACAGATCATAGGAAGTATACAATGTTCTTTACCTCTGTAAAACTGCTGCACAGTGCTAAAATTACAGTTTAATTGATGTCAACCAACAAAGATGGGTAAAGTATATCTTAAGTTTTACAAATTTCATGTACTCATTAATTCTATATAGTATGACTATGAGAACACATACAAAGAGGTCACACAAATATGCATATTTGTAATATTAGCATTTAGTCATAAATTATAATAATTTTTTTTACCAGAAGGATCATGTTATAACCAAAATCCACTCACACACCCTGGAGGTTGCCATCAATAGAGCAATATGGAGTAAGGGTAGCTAGCTGCCATGATGACTCTGTGGAATTTGGAATCCCATACTGGAAGAGTTTCTGGGTTATTGTGAATCTCTGAACCATGCGGAATGATAGGCCTTAGTGATTAAGTCTCATAACTTCCAGTGTGCAAAAGTCAAAACATCCTTTCTGACAATCTTAATCACCTGTGTTGTACAACACACACACACATTGAATATTTTTGACCAATGAATGTATTGAAGAATCTTTATGCATCAACACAGCTGGAATCCTCCTATCTCATCAGTGACAGCTTCACTTCCCAAGTGGCCCCATCTAGGAAGCTGGACCCTTGCAAGTCATAAAATTTTCCAGGCCAGACAGGGAAGGAGATGTTTAGAAGGAAATGAAAAGAATACAAGTAAGACCCCAAAGAAGAGAAAAACTCTAAAGATACTACTCCAAAAAAAGCAAATTCATACTTCATAAAAGAATGCTCCTGGACTATGTTCAAAGCACATAGTTAGTTCAAAAGAGCAATGGTCAAAAGAAAACTGACATTCAGTCCTATTTCCTTAAGCATCAAAAAAATCCATCTATTTCCATGCATACTTGTTAGAGACTTGGTAGGCTTCTCAAAAAAGTAACTGTGGCATAGACTCATTGACGTGTATTCTCCATTACTTAATAAATTAAAAATATCAAAAAGCTAGATTTACAACAACAGGAAAATTGTGTGAGGTTAACTAGTTAACTACCTGAAACAGGTCAACAATAATCTTTTCTTTCAACTTGACTGTGTCTTCTTTGATTACTCAAAACTTTGTCCTGGGATTAGAATGTAAAATATAAATTAATAATTAAAAACTCTGTCATTCCATGAGAAAATAAAGCATAAATAAGTTTATTTTTTTTCTAACATGATTCATCTACTTTTAATAGTAGTTGTTTGGAGGATTTATTTTTATTATTAATAATTTGGAAGCTTCCTCCCAGCTTCTCATCAGTAACATGATATATTTGAAAATAATTTCTTCCCATGTGAACTATGAGATTTCACATGTTAAGAGGCAGGGAAGCATCTTAAACACCTCCATATTCTTCAAGGGCTTTTGCCATACACAATCATGTCAGAACAGACGGCTTCCTGTCCTACACTTCCTTCCCTTGATGATGTGTGAATAAGCAAGCCCCAACTGTGATAAGTCAAAGTAGATGATTCTATGAAAGACAAAAGGGAGAGAAGAGGAGAGGAACAAAGAGTAGGGGAAAAGACAAAAAAGGGGCAAGGAGGTATCCGGTTTCATATGACTGTTAGAAAACCAAGGAAAATAACCTAAATCAGTTCTTAGCAACTGCATTTATTTCTATACTTGAGTTCTGTACAATACCAAAACAAAATAAAAATATTCGTATCAAATTCATATCAGCCATGTTGCATTAGCCATGGCTGAATGATACTATGAGGTTTTGAGGATTATTATTTTTTTTAAGAAACATTTAGTTAGTGTATTGTCTTTTAAAAATTCAAATGAGATGCAACTTAATTCCTTACTAACTCAATCCAAGCTTTCAGATAATACTTCTACAGCATGACACTACTGAATATAGAATTTCAATAGCTTAAATGAAGTATTATGAGTATACCATTATGAAACCTACAGTAGAGTAGGGGTGAAACAGAAAGCTAAGAAGATAGAGTGAAAAGACAAAGGAAAGCAGATTTTATAAAAATGGAGTTTGGAAGAACATGAAAGAAGATATGAGCACAGACAAGAACCTAAGGTATGACCATGTCTCCTTGGATCTGATGTCTCAATGAAAGTGATTAATTCTTTTTTAAATATATATTTATTATTTTACATATGGATCCCAGTTCCTTCTCCCTCCCATGCCCCCTGATCCCTCATCCAATCCCACCCCCCACACATATACTCCACAGGAAGGGTAATGCCTTCCAGGAGGGATCATCAAAATCTGTCAAGTCATTTGGAGTAGAATCTAGACCCTCCCTCCTGCCTCTAGGCTAAGGGTGTATCCCTTCAAAAGTGATTAATTCTATAATGTAACAATATTTTATTATTAGCCTCATGACTATTTCACTAAAATCTTAGATGATTACTTTCCATGAACTATAAAAATTATTAGTGGATATTCTGACAGAGGGATACACGTCTTCATTTTTTAAGAATGAGTAAAGGGGGGAAAATATTGTCACAAATAAAAAGAAAAATTTGAGGGAGGAGAAGTTGACTAGGATAATTTGCAAATTCAGGTGATAATTCTTTATGATAAATATAAGTTGTCCTGATTATGAGGGGAATATTCCATGCTTTTTAATGAGTATTCAACATTTGGATTATTTACAGTAAAATATTTTACAATCTTTGAAAACTTTTGATATATGTAAAACAATTTTGGAAAATACATGATTTCTGTTGATACACTCAGAACACTCCCACATTCTAGATCTGCCACCTGTGTATGACCTAATTCTAAACTGGTGACTATTGTGTAAATCCTTCACCCACCCCCCTCAAACCCCAGCCTCCACGCTATTTTCAGGAGAGAATGAGTACACATTTTCCTCTCTCTCAACCTAAACTTTCAGCTTATTTTACTGGGACAGTTCCCAAACGACCTTTTGGGAACTGATTTGTTTTTGTTTTGTTTTGTTTTGATTGTTTTGTTTGCCACTTATCTTCAGTTCAGTGCAAGAGGAGTAGTTAGATGAAGGGAATGCTCTATGTAGCCCCACATTCAGGGAAACTGAGACAGGACCTGGGACAGAAAAATGACACATGTAGAGTCAATCACAAGTAGCATGAGAGTCAGAAACCAAAAGGCATCACATCCTCTCTCACATTGGTCACTGGCTTAAAGATGAATTGACAACACTCTACTTCATCCCACCATACATAATAAATGTCCTTATTTTTTAAAAACTTAATCCCTAAGACAAATATGAGCCATCAATGCTGTCAAAAGTATAGGAATTATGGTTTTAAACGTATAATAAGCATGTAAAACATATAATATTGAAGAGCAAATTCAAACAAAAAAAAGTGATACTTTTGTTAAAAGGATCAGTCACCCTTGGAATAGAATCATAAATTATTGCTATCCAAGGAGAAACGGAAGTATTCTATCTTCAAGCTAGTAATTGTTAAACACAAGGCAGAAAACTAAGACAGAATCCCCTAGCTGTGCCTGGTTTGTGTTGTAGTTGTTTGGGATTTTTGTTTTATTTAGCAGTCACCCATATGGCAATCTCTAAGCAGTGTCTCTTCTATGTAACACATCCTTGCAAAAGCCCAACATCAAAAAATCCTTTGAGATAGGGACTGCAGCAATCCTCTTCCTGAGGGTGTTTAAGTCTACATTATACAATGCAAACTGCCAGACCCAAGGCCCAAGCTGGAGGTTCTTCCCCAAAACCCTCCTCACAATGCAACACTGAGTTATGTCTTAGAAGTAACTAATCTCTAAAATCTCAGGATGTTTGCAGGGTAATTGAAGCATTCATGAAGGTCCCATCAAGTGCCTCTGCATGTACTATAAGCAAAAGTTTCATAAGATAATAGACTTTTTTTTTAAACTCTAAGACATCAGGACTCTAGTCAGATGCCCTAAACAATCTGTTTAGTTGTGAAAAGTTACACACACCATATTTCTTTCTGACAAATTTGAAAGCTTGCTTTTAATAATCCAGTAACATATTTATTAGATAACTATTTTGCATATAATATAGAGCTATGAACTATGGAAGATTTTTGTCAATCATGAGACTCTTTTTTGAATAATGTAGTTTAGTTGTAATGGTCATATATATTTCCCTAAATAAGAAACTAACAAATAAATAAATAATAATAACAAAAATACACAGATAGTAGTAAGAAGTTAGAGATTGTCGTTTCTCTGCTACTGGTTTCTTATATATACATCAATTATTAATTTTAGTTATTCACTTACTATAATGTCTCATTATATATAATGTGAGCCCCTTGAGAACAGGAATCAATTTTGTTCATTATTCTATATCCATTATTTGATATGTTATTTGATATGTAATAAGTCCTTGATATATACTTGATGGAAAACAAATAATGAATGTTCATGGGAAGTAGTGTTCGAGGTAGTAAATTGCCTAACCTACCAAATCAGGATGTATTGGCTATAATCTTTGAAAATAGAAGATACTGAAATTTTTATATGCTTTCTCCATCTTGCATTATCATCATTAATATGATAATGATGTCTGTCCTTATCAGCTGATCTCACTATGAACAAATCACCCCAAATAGTAATGAAACAACATGGCTCTATTTAGCTGAGTGTTATATGGATAAACATTCCAGGCCATCCTAAGTCTGTTGTTTTGTCATGGCTCTTTTGTGCATCTGTGTTCAGTTACTGGGTGAGCTGGAGAATGTTAGGCCCATGTAGGGTCTCACCTTTTGACCAAGCTAGCCTGGACTTTTTCACAAGGCAGCTCTTAGAGCTAAAGCTCTTAAGGCCTGGACTCAGAACAAAGTTATGTCTGGCACATTCAGTTGGTCTAAACAAATAACAAAGGCAACTCCCATTCAATCAATGGAAATAGATCTAGTTCTCATGGAGGCAGGGATGCTTTTGCAATCTACCAAACTCAGGATTAGCAAGAGGATTAGGAAAATAAAACATCTGAAGGATTTATAAAAGTGTCCACCACACAGATCACAAACTCAGTATGCAATACTCGTTATTACTGCTTGAAGCTGTCTTCAAAAGAGAGAGCTAGTTTAGAATTCTACATGTAGGACTCAAATTCTCTTATCTAAGAATAAAACCTAAGTTTAAGTGCTTTACCCATGAGTCCAGACTGTCTAAAGAGCAGCTAGCAGTGAGCAATGTCCCCAGAGGAGCTAGAACTGCATATATACCTGGAACTAGACTATCTAGAGCCAAGTCCAAGTCCTTGGAGCAACAGTAAATCTTTGGTGTTTTTGGGAAATGCTATCCAAGAGCACCATTGACTTTACTATATCTCAGGAGCTCTTTGTTCTCCAATAAACCACATGCTTCTGGTGACCTTGGTATATCTCAGACCATGTCTAAGCAAGATTTAAAATTTTAAACACCCAGGAAGTCATGAATTGTGTTTGGTCTTTCCTGTCTCTCATTTTGTGGGAGCTCTGTGGCCCTTACTGAACTTCATTCCACCTGTACTAAGGAACACCATCTCCCCATTTTTTTTGCATGCATGCATGCATGCATGCATTCCACATGGCAGCAATGTCAAGGATCAGCTCTCACGAAGAAGTATTCATTGCTGAAAGAAACACAGACAAGGCCAAGCACTGCTGTCTATACAACTTGATGATCACTCTGGAATCTGAATTAGGAAAGTCAAGAGGCAGGAGAATGGTTTCAGCAAAGCAGCCCCTCCATGCTAGGCACCCAAACACAGCCAGAATTGCTTTACAGATATCCCTTGTCCATCCAGGCCAATGAGATGGCTGTGGGCAACTGGAGCTCCCATAAGCCTGGCTCTCTGCCACCTCAAAGGCTAACCAGAGTGCTCAGAGCTGATGACAGTTTCCTGAAGAAGTCAGTGGTAGTCATTTCAGGATCTTTCCACTGTACATAATGTAATGCAGAATCTCTAATGAATAGTTTTGATAATTCTGCCAACGTGTGAAGACTGCTTAGATTAGATGACTACATGATTGCGTGTCTGTTGTTATTGTGGTTGTTTTTTTCGAAGACAATCCTTGCTCTTTTGCCATACAAAATCTATCCTGCTGAGTGCTCTTGAAGAGTCACGTCCTTCCTGCCATTTTAAAAACAATAGTGGCAGAGTTGCAAGCTGCTGATAGGGCTCAGCAGGATAGATCAAACACACAGATGCAATTTCTGTATGTTGAACAGTGAAGGAGGATAAAATTCAAATACTTACAATCGCTTAGTAGCTACCATCTGATTGCTGTAAATTGAATCTTTCATAACAGGATTTATTGTAAATAGTGTCATCGCATTTGTGGGTCCAGCAACCATTGCAGTGAAGCCTATGCACGATATTAGAGGTGTAAGGTTTACATGATATACATGTATACAATATTCATTTGCCTACAGAGTATGAGAGGAGTTTTTTTTGGTTTTGGCATTCTTGGTTGCTTATAGAAGAGCTGCAGTTATTATTTTCCCTCTGAAAGTTTAAACATCATCAAATTCGGTAACTTTAAGATACAGGAAAAAATGTGCCAAGCACTTCATCTTAACACCTGCTTCACAATGAGGAGTCCTCACCACTGCTTTCTCCATCTTCCATCTAGATGTCAGATAAACAAAACCACAGATAGGTACAGATCATTCTGAAAATGTGCTTTTTATGCTGTTGAGAAGAACAAAGACTCTAACACTCATAATTAGTGATGTGTATATGTACATATAATATATATATGTATATATGTACATATATATATAGTAGTAAAAAGAACTAAGAAATTTGAAATGGAATTTGATCCCCATAAAATTACTTTAATTCCTTTGATGCAATGTGAAGACGGCTCTAATTTAAGTGATCCATCATTATCCATTTTTGAGTTCAGTTCCATGTATCTACTGGAAGTCTATAAAAGACGAACAGTAAACATAAAATAAGTGTGCATTCTGCATGCATGAAAATTTAGTTAGCATTCACATATCTAGTGCCTTCAACTCTTAATGACATAGAGCCCCTGAGAAGTACTGTGTCACAGTCATGTAGTTTTCCTTAGCAAGACCCATACAAGGGAAGTTTCAAAATAAAGAGGATTTTGGAAATAGTAAGACCAGATAACTTGAATGTGTTTTCTTTCTGTCCTTGGTCCTAAAGAGCAATTACAACAAAAGGAACCTGCTTTTTGTCTTGCTATGTGTTCAGTTTTGTTGTTAAGTATGAAAGGAGAATACAGGATCTCAATAAAGAAGTCTTCCTCTTAGGTAACCCAGGAAGCTGGACAGCAAAGTGCCCTTGTAAGGGCTTTGGTTCTTTCCCCTTCATTTATTTGAGGAAATATCCCATATGCATGTCAGTTGTTATCATTCTAGCTGGGAAATTCCCTATTTTTAAGCCTCAAAAGTTGCAGCCTCCCCCTGCCCCCACTTAAGCAGGTGTCTTTCCATCTCTCACAGATCAAAGGGGGTATGTGTAAAAAAGACAGTGCTTGGGTGATATATTTTAATAAGTTTACTAACCAGGGCACATTAGAGTGAAACATAGTCTATATTTATCGACAAACAAAACTCAATTTAATTCATATCCAGCTTTCTTTTATATTCATTTTATTCAAGGGCATATCTTTCTTTTTTTCTGTCACCCCCTCCCCCATATGTATGTGTGTATGTGTGTGTGTGTGTGTGTGTGAGTGTGTGTGTGTGTGTGTGTGTGTGTGTGTGTGTGTGTGTGTGTAGTGTGTGTGTGTGTTCCCTGGACACCTCCAGCTCCCTTTGACAACTTAAATGAGGGTACCGTATGTACATCATGAGATAAGTCTGGAGAACATGTCCTCCACCCAAATGTTCATGCCTTTCTGATGCAGCTACAGTTCTAGAAACAGGCAGAGGTTCATTCTGAATGCTAAGCGGGGTCAACAGTGTGAACCCTATGAGATGGCCCTTATTTATCAAGTGAACTCTGGAGTTGAAAGGTTATATTTGTGAAATTGCAGCTGGGTCCCCTAACAGTTAATACTAGCTCCTGCAAACCAACGACTCTTAATTGAAATACAAATCTGACAATATGTTAATGTTTTAATAAAAACGTGGCTTCTGTACTCTTACGTGTCAAAAGCTGACAGAGAACTTCAAAAGAGGTTGTTTAGCCAGACAAAAATAATAAGAGAAAAATGTGTTTTACCACAAGATCATAAAGCCTGAATAATACAGAGAGAAAAATCAAAGGCCTGTCCTCTGTTCTCCCAGAGGAGACTTCCCCCACCCATGGTGTGTGTTCTCAGCACTCCTAGGCAAGAACTGATATCATCCAAGTCAGTCCTACACCCTAGATACCAAGACAGGCTAAAGTGGCATCCATGCAGACTTTGAGATCAGACAGCGTCTGCATTTGAGAGTGTGTGGGGGCTGGAGGGGGGTGGGAGGGAAAACCCAGCATACCGATGTTGTGGAAGCTGCAAACAACAGCATGTACACAGACACAAAAAAGTTTGCATATTGCACAGAGCGCTTGAAGATCATAAATCTATGCATGAGAAAGATGTAGTGGAAATTTTGGGGGGGATTAGAGTTTATTTTTGTCATCTCTGTGAGACAGCTACTCATTCATCCAGATCACAGCTAAGAAAAAAGCTGGTCACAGAAATTAGCAGTTTCAGCTCAGCAGCGAAGTCGCCAGCCTGTGAAGGCAGAGAGAAATTGACTAATTAGCAATGCGCACTAAAACTTGACGGTTCTTTATAGAGAGAAGAGAAGAGAGAGGGAGAGAGAGGGAGAGGGAGGGAGGGGGGGCTCGCTTTTTCCCCTTCTTTCTTCCAAAGATGTTTGAAATCGCAGTCATTTACGCTCGACAATTTTTACAATAGCCTTGAGCCATAATTTTGCGAGTCTCTCCAGCATCCATCCCCCTGTATGGTCTCTCTCTACTGGCCAAGCACGACCATTTCTCTCCCCAACCGTGGATTTCCTATTACTCTCGTTACGACTCACTGAGCCCCAGGCCCAAGGATAATGATGTGTTGTTTCTTGGTAGCATAATTTGTCACACGTACATTTTTTCTTCTTCTTCTCTTGCAGAGAGCTCTGCTTTCTCTCCCTCTCTCTCTCTCTCCCTCTCTCTCCTCTCTCTCCCTCTCTCTTTCTCTCTCTTTTCTCCCTCTCCTATATTTTCTTGCTGTTGCTAATTCATGGTGATCAAATGATGTACGACAAAATAAATTGTACAGAGTGACTGCCTGGAGTTGGGAGCCAGAAGGTGTGTTCCCCTCCCAAGGAGAGAGCAAACCTTTAAAAAGGAAGGACAATTGATTTTGGGGGGAGCTTAAGTGAGCCCGGACTTTGCATCTGGCTGACAGCAGGTAAGTTTCTGGCCTTGGGTCTACCTTGCCTGTATTTTTCTTGTCTTTCGGGTTGTTGTGGGGTGGGGGAGACTTATGGAGGGGGGGGTTGTGGCAAACGCTTATAAAGAATAAAACTCCCATTGCAAGAAATAAGCAGATGAGGGGGGGGGAAGCAAAGGGGGAGGACAAGAAGGGAAAAGGCTAGGAAAAGATGGGGGGTGGCGAGACAACGAAGCGGGGAGAGCTACAGAGAGGTATGACCGGGGCCACTTCCAGGGAGGACTCAAATGTTTCCCAGCAAGCTTGAGCTTTGGGGGAGGGGGTACTGCCTGGGGGGAGGGAGGTTAGGGTCCACCTGGAACAGGATGGGAAAGTGAGTGGAGAGGAGCCGAGTCTGGTCGGAATGAGAAGCCGGCGATCCAGAAGCGGCGCCGGGCAAGGCAGAGTGAGCCGCAGCGGAAGGGGCAGGTCCGGCGGGTCCCTCGGAGCCGGGCGGCGGCGGCGGTGGTCCCGGCGGGCGCGCGGCGGGACGCGGGCAGAGGGTCCCTTCCTGTTCAGCCCTGAAAGGTGCAATTACAGATTAAGGACTCGGTGTGTGGATTTCACCTGGCCTCCCCCCTCCCCTCCCCTCCCCTCCCCTCCCGGGCCTCTTAGCACCGAGAAGCGGGCGGCTCAGACTTTTTTCAGAAGTACTTCCAGGGCTGGGGGAGTGGGGGTGCCCGAGTGGGGGACCTCTGGGGCCTGTCCCCGGGGGTCTCAGGGATGCCGTGCCTTCCCAAAATCCTTTTGGGCGCAGAGCAGAGACCCCCCGCACCGGACCGCGCCCCCCACCCCACCCCCACTCCTCAGCCGCCACCCCTCCCCCAACACCTGCCTTCTAACTTGAACTTCTCCTAGTTGCTCCAGTTAAAGCGACTGCTCCCGGTGCTCGAGAGGGAGATGGGGCCACACCAATCCCTCCTGGCCTCCAGTCTCCTGCTCTAAATCCAGCCTGGCACCCCAACTTGCCCCAGTCATCTTCGGTGCCGCCCCGTACTGGAAGGGGAACTAGATGTCTGAACTTCCGTGCTCTGAAATAGCAAAGGTGCAGGGAGACGGAGGTCAGGTGTGGGTGGGCGGTGGGGGTGGAAGGATTCTCTGGCCAGGTTTAAAGGCGTCTCTGGGAAATTAGTAAAACGGGGTGGCGGCGAGGGAAACCAACAGTTTGCGAAGCGGGGAAGCGGGCAGCGCCGGGGTGAGGGAAATAAGCTCGAATCGATAAGGACAGCTCCCGCCTCTGCCGAGTCCACTGAGCGGGTCCCCATCGCGCTCCACTGCACTTCCCCTGGAGAAGAAAGGGCTTTATCTCCTCCCTCACACTGTGAGCCTAGGACTTTTTCGGGGCAGCGCGGATAACCGAAGGTGTCCCCAGCTTTTAGAGAGCTAAGAATCGCCCACCCGCACGCCTGTCCCCCCACCCTTTCCCACCCCACCCCCCAAACTGGGCCAACTATGAAAAGCAAAGCTTCCAGCACCAGTTGACCTGGAACCGCCGCTGTCGGTCGCCTCTGAGCTCGGGGCACCCCCTGACTCCCCACTCCCGGCTTTTCCCTTCATCCAGCCGGGCATGGACAAGAGCCCACGAGGTGTCACGGCCTCAGCCTCCACTTTTGCCGCCGCTGCTGTCACCGCTGTCGCTGCCAAGAGAGGACCCTGGGTGCTTTTAGGAAAGTGAGGGGCGAAGTGTGTAAGAGGTAGCAGGGGGCAGAACCGGCGCCCCGACCCCAGACGAGGACCCTTCAGGAGGCGCTCGGGATCCCGCGTCTTCACACCTTCCTCTTAGGTTGGGTCCTGAGCGCACAGAGAGGGAGCCAAGCAGGGCCTTGATTTTTGTTCCTCTCTCCCCTCCACACCCTTCCCCACCCCGGCCACACCCCACACCCCTACACCACCCTGCTCCCCCTCCCATCCCCTACCCCTGTCTGCCAGGTCGGAGGAGGGTTTAAAGCCAGGTGCGCGGAGTCAGCTCGCCATGTCCAGATCCGGGGACAGGACCTCCACCTTCGACCCCAGCCACAGTGACAACCTGCTGCACGGCCTCAACCTGCTGTGGAGGAAGCAGCTATTTTGCGACGTGACCCTGACGGCCCAGGGCCAACAGTTCCACTGCCACAAGGCCGTGCTGGCCTCCTGCTCGCAGTACTTCCGATCACTCTTCTCCAGCCACCCCCCTCTCGGGGGAGGGGTCGGCGGCCAGGACGGCCTGGGGGCCCCCAAGGACCAGCAGCAGCAGCCGCAGCAGCAGCCGCAGCAGCAGCAGCAGCAGCAACAGCAGCAACCACCACAGGAGGAGCCCGGGACTCCTTCCTCCTCCCCCGACGACAAGCTGCTGACCAGTCCCCGAGCCATCAACAACCTAGTGCTGCAGGGCTGCTCGTCCATCGGGCTGCGCCTGGTGCTTGAATACCTCTACACAGCCAACGTGACCCTCTCCCTGGACACCGTGGAGGAGGTGCTGTCGGTCAGCAAGATTCTGCACATCCCTCAGGTTACCAAGCTCTGCGTTCAGTTCCTCAACGACCAGATCTCGGTGCAGAACTATAAGCAGGTGTGCAAGATCGCCGCACTGCACGGCCTGGAGGAGACCAAGAAGCTGGCCAACAAGTACCTGGTGGAGGATGTGCTGTTGCTTAACTTCGAGGAGATGCGTGCCCTGCTGGACTCGCTGCCGCCCCCCGTGGAGTCGGAGCTGGCACTTTTCCAGATGTCCGTGCTGTGGCTGGAGCACGACCGTGAGACCCGCATGCAGTATGCGCCCGACCTCATGAAGCGCCTCCGCTTCGCTCTCATCCCCGCCCCGGAGCTGGTGGAGCGGGTCCAGTCCGTGGATTTCATGCGCACCGACCCGGTCTGCCAGAAGCTGCTGCTGGACGCCATGAATTACCACCTGATGCCCTTCAGGCAGCACTGCAGGCAGAGCCTGGCCAGCAGGTAGGAGACAACAAAGAGGAAGGCGGGGTGGGATGGGGGGGGGGAGGGAGGCTGGAGAGGCCGGAGGGAGGGGAGGGGGCAGGAAGGAGGGGAGAACTGGGTGGGCTGGGCAGGAGACTCCTGCACACTGAAAAACCACCTCGAACAATTCAGCTGGTGTGGGGAAAGTTGATTTTAGAGTGTCAGAAGGGGCAAGAGGGACCTGGCCTAACAGCATCCCTGAGCGCTTGAATGCCCAGGTTCCCAAATCTTCAGGGCAGGAAACACTGGAGATTGCAGACCAGGGCTGAAGCTGAGCAAGTAGGTGGGGCCCAAGGGCCTGGGCAGTTTAGGAGAGCATCTCTGAACACATTTGTCAGTCAGATGTCATTCCGCACCTCAAGGCGAGCTTGTTCAAGGAGAGGGAGCCTGTGGTGACGACCTTTCTCTTTTCTGCTTTTGGGCCGGGAGAGACTCCTAGACAGTGCCAGCAAGAGAACTTCATAATCTTTCTGTCACACACTCAAGTTTTTACTGTTTGTTTTGGTTCTGTTCTGTGACTCTCTTGGTAGGCTGGAACTCCAAGGCTTTGTCTATTCCTGTTGTTAGTTGCAAGGATGGGCATCCTGTGGCCAAGGAAACTTTTCTATCCTGCATAAAGCCCATCCTTTTCACTTATTAAAAGGAGAGCAAAGCTAACCATTTCAGGGCAGGGAGATGAACCTTGCATGCTAACTCTTGTCCCCAACGAGAAAGAGTTGACAGTTTTGGGGTTGAGAAGGGCTGGGAACAGTGTCTTGCTCCTCCAGCTGGTCTACATGCCTAGCAGGAGTCACAGAGAAGTTAGGGAACTGTCGATGCTATCTGCTATTGCCATTTACAAAGTGTCTGTTCCTGGTGCAAACAGCCTTTAGTGTCCAAAGGGAGCGAGATGATGCTTTTGCAAAGTGTCACCGATGAAAAGACTGCAGAAACTGACAATCATGTTTGATTGGCTCCAATTTTAAAATCCTTCTAAATGAGCTCTGGCAATGGGCTCATACCTGGTTTTGGAGGAGATGCACGGTATCGATCCCCTGCTTTTCATGATTAAGCATCCAGGTTTCAGATGCCAGGCCAATGAGACAAGAGTAAACCTTGATGTGGTACATGGTAAAAGAATGTGGCTTGAAAATCTGCCGTGGCATAGTCCCATAGAGATACATGTCCGGAGCATGAGGAGCATGCCAGACAACCTTAGGAGAGTAGATGTTTGCATTTTTTTTTTCATGGTGTTTCTACCAGTTTAAGGTAACAGAAATTTAAAGGAATGTAACATTTTAACTGCAGTTGCTTGGGCAGCACTGCTGTTAAGTAAAGGTCAACTGGAGGGATGAGAAATCTTGAACTTGTAACAAATTCTGTAGATTGACTTTTTGAATAGCTGTGAGAGATGGCTCTGTGTATCGTGTTGTCAAAAGATGTCTATACCTGAAGCAAAATTACAAACCCCCTGTGGTTCAATAATGAGCACCCGAGTCCAAGTGGGAACAAAATAAGAAATGTGTTATCTTAGGTGTGTTTCATATGTCTAAAGATGAAAATGACAAGCTCATTGTGATGGGAAGATGTTGCCATGTCAAAAGGGTATTGGTGAGTAACAGTCCACTGTGTTAGATTTTATCATATCTGAATGACCTATAACTATATTCATTTAGCACATATCCTACATGGTGTAGAGTTCAGACTATATAGTTAAACTCTTGACACTGCCTTTACATTATTATATATATGTGATATATATACATATATATATATATATATTTTAGGGTGAATCAGAAACACAAAGGGGATAATAAATTTAAGATTAAACTTGTCCTAAGAGTAATTTGGGCAGATAATCTTTGTACATTAGACCTAGTAAATAATTTCTGGAATGCTCAATGCACTGTTATATGTAACTATGTCCTAAGATTCAATATCAGGGAAGTTCACTTCCAAAATGCAAAACCTTAGTCAAAATCCCACCTTAGTCTGGAATCAGCATAGCAGCTGGGACCTGCTGGCTCTGTCCTGGTGGATGGCTAAGATACCAAGCCACCTGTCTCCGTGACGACACCTCCCAGCTTCACTGGGCCACATCATTTGAAGGCTATGTAGTGGTGTCTGGCCACTGAATGCTTACAAGTGTCACGGATGCTGCAGGCATCTTACACTTCTGTAGCAGGAGGAAAAATATATTTTCCCTTAAAAATGGAAGGTATGGGGGAAAAATAGTTCACCAAACCTATTGGCAATCTCAGGAATATAATTTCAGCTCCATTCCATTATTAGTAACTGTAGCCTTTTCCATTTTAGGGACCAATCATATTATTCTAATTTTACTTCACAGGAGAATGAGAATTTTTAACTTGAGTGTAGACAAAAGTGTTTTTTGGTATTAAATGGGTTCTGCCAGTATGATAGAACACTGTTTTCTCAGCCTTGCTTTGAGGTCAACAGGAGGTTAGATATGTCACCGTATTGTTTTTGAGATCACATCACTTTTATTGAAGACAACTAAATGGAAGGGCATTCTATTTTTTACTTTTCCTCTACCTGTAATTTTCATATCCCAAATATGAAGACATGCTTCAAATTTAGAGATGGAAAAGGGGAATTAAAATTGACCAGTTTATCATAATGAATATAAAATACAAGCAAATAGAGTAGGTAAAATAATTCACATGTTTAGAATATATATTGTGTCTGTAGAATGTAAAATTTTTAATATAATAAAATAAAGCATAACTTTAAAGATAATTAAGTAATTCTGAATTTGTTTTATCTGGAAAAGTAAGCAACCGAGGAAGACTTTATATACAAAAATGGAATCTATTTTATATTTTTTTCTTTAGTTGCTCAGTTTTTCTGAGTATGTAATTTGAACTCAGGTTCATGTTCTGTTTTAATGAAGCAACCATTAGTTCAATAAATGAAATAAGAAGCTTATGTCACCATCTTCAAGTACTTAGTAATTTAGAATGACAAGACTTGACAAAGGATATGAAATTTAGACAAGAGGGACAAGTCCTAGTAGTTTATTGCATAGCATAATGAGTACAGTCGATAATAATACATTATTAGGTTAGAGACCTTAACAATCTCATAAAGAATGAGAGATAGTCAGATGTAGCTTAACGTAATCTTTGCACATTATATACATACATCAAAATATCAAATCATGCCACAAGATATACATCTTTCTTATTTTTATCAGGGTTTTTTCTTTTTTAATTTTTGAAGGTGACAGGACATGGGTACACATTTAACATTTTGAAGTCTGTTTTCTTTAGATTTATTAAGAGATGAGAACATCTCTCTTCATTTGAAGAAATGTATGAATTAAACTCTGGGAAAGTCTCTGGAAAAGCCACTACTAAAGTCTTCTAAGGTGCCAACATTCCATGGCGTGAAGTTAGCCTGAAAGTGTAGCTAGCTGAATCTGTATAGACTAGTGGAAAATAAACTCAGTTACATGTTCACTTACAATACCAAAGGCCTCAGTCTAAATCAGCTTAAGTAACCAAAATGTTTTCTTCTTCGTATTTTAAATTTTAATGCACAATTCAGTAATGATCATGACCTCAGATTGGACAGGAGTGGCAAACTTTTGCCTATATTTTCATTGCAGCTTCCACAATCTAAGGTAAATAAATGTTATGATTCTTATGATAGTTGAATGAACTAAGATTATGAAATAAGAAAAGAGGTGTGCCATACTTCATCAGTGTGTTGGTCAGGCTATAGTTATTATGGACATGTTGCAGAAAGCACTTGGAGTGTTAAACATTTATGAAAATAATGATGCAGCTAATATAATATCCTTTATAAGCCCTATCCATACTGAAGTGTATCTTCAAGCAATTATATTACATAAGAGACAGAAAGCCACTTTCCACCTAGCATAGTCTACTTAAAGATTATAGATTTGTTAATATTATAATGTATTTATATGCTAAGAATCCTCAGTATTTAATTCCCCAAATGTCTTGCAATGCTGAAAAACAATGGCATTTACTAATGCACAAGTGTAGTCTCTGGCCTTGATGCCTACAATCTGACTGCAGGACAGTGGCTTTATTGGCTCTCTGCCTAGGAACGGAGTGACAGCCTCAGCAAAACAACCAATCTGCAGTCTCTAAATCATTGTTTCCCTTTATGCCAATTTGATACCCCCAGATTAGAAGTCATTAGGTAGTTAGATTTTATATCAAAAGTTACTCAACCATTTACAATGCAATTTGTTTATTATCTGAAACAGGACCATTGATTACAAAATTACATCACAGGTATGGGAGGCCAACAGTTCTCTCCTACAACTCAAAGGCAATGAGAGTACATACTGAAGTGTTTTCTACACATAGATGACTAGCTGACAAAAATGGGCATTTTAAAATTCTATGGGATGCTTGTGATGTGATGCTTCTTCCTGTGAACAGGCATATTGAGATTCACGCCTTTACTAATTTATTAAGTACCTGAAATTTCTTAACAGAAACAGACAGTTAAAATTGCATTGCCATAGTTAGGTGTGGTGGCCAGAGCCTGTAATTACAAACACTTAGGAGGCAGAGGCAGGAGGATGGTGAGTTTACAGCCAGCTTGAGCTTCACAGCATGACCTCATCTCAAATAAATAACTGTAGCTACTTATACCAGGTGCTGTTCTAAACACTTTACAAACATTAGTTTTTACATTCTCATCATTAGCCTGATTTTATAGGTGAAATAGTTGATGCCCAAAGACGTTAAGGCTGGTGACCAGCCTTGCACAGTGAGGTCAGGCAGCATGACAGCTGAGTCTGTCTTCTTCCGTACACTGTGTACTTCTTACTATAACCCAGGATGCTATTCTGTGACTGACCTTGGACTCACATCTAGACTGAAAGCTTTTCTCTTGAGAAGGGTCAAACATCAATGCATCTGACTTTTAAAATACTTAGGAAGGATTGGGGAGGTAGCTTACAGCACACACTGGAGTATCTGAGTTTGATTTCCCAGCACCCACATTTAAAAGCTGAATGTCGAAGTGTTTATAATCCTAACACCAGAAAGTCAGAGGGAGAGATGCTGCGAAGTGGCTTTTGTTGCCCAGTCAGGCTATCGATGAGCTGCTGCTTTAAAAAAGCAAAGGATGACCGAGAAAGACACCTGACACTGGCCCCCAGCCTGCACTTGTGTGTACCCACAATGCACACAAGTACACACATGGGCACAAACACACAAATATGTACACATGCACAAAACACACACACACTTGTGCACGCACGAACTCAAAGAAAAGTATTGTTTCTGTTGTCAGAAACTTTTTTTCAATAAAAAGCAAGAGTATTTTTTTCTTTTTTTTTTTGACTTTGTGGTCACAAGCCCTCCATTGCAATATCCCTACTCTCACAGTACAAGGGTGGCAGAGGCAGTGAGTCAGTGACTAAGCACTGGTGTGCCACAGTAAAACTGTCTGTGTAGATAAAGAGCTTCCACTGATTCTCATGTCATTATTTTCAACCACTCAAAAGCATTCAAACCCTCCTCAGCTTTGGAGCTCCGCAAAACTAGGAAGTATGCTCACATTTACTCATTAGGTCAACCTCTGTTACAGGCACTTGGGATGTATCAGTGAACACAACTGACAGAAACTAAGAGAGACAGTGACACACTCCTATGATCCTAGCATTCTGGAGGCTGAAGCAGGAGGATTGGAACACATTTTAGGCCAGTCTGAGAGAGTAGAGAGTGCCAGGCTGACCAGGATTATAACCTGTCTCAACAACACAAAACAAAGCTAACCAAACAAATAAATGACATTATTCTAACGGAAAGATTCCCCATTAGCCTCTGCCTTCCACTTAGAAAGAATCCATGACTAATTCTATCATTCCAGGTTAGAATTTTATGTTTCTGTGGTAAAACTTAAGAACCCAGTAGCAATCCTAGGCATTGATAGTATGGGTGACCCAAAATAAATGAGTGAATAAGGTACTCATCTTTTTCAAACATATGAATTCCAAAACCTGCAAAGGTGAACTTACCCTCTTTTCCTCCCTCTCTCTGTCTCTGTCTCTTTGTCTGTCTCTCTGTCCCTCTTCTACCCCACCCTCAGTTCTTCTGTTGTTTGTAGTTATAGCACCTACCACTAATTGAACACCTACTAAGAACTTCACATTACTTCTGTTGCTCATATATGAAGAACTCTCTCAGTCTTTTCAGAGACTGGGAAATGGAGGCATGATTTGCTAATCATCTGAACAGTATTGATTTGTGAATATTCAGTATGGGGATAATAAGCAGTCATTGTGAACGTGTATTGTCAACATGGCTAAAATCAAATGCTAATCTATACCTTCTACACATTGGCTTCACCATGCCACATCAGGGACTGAAGTTTGCAACCTTTTAACCCTTGCAGCTGTCCAGTCAAGGGAAAAGCAAGAAAATACACTATGTAGCCAGAATTTCAGCCTACTGGTCTACCACATTTTAACGATTAGTTCTGAGAGTATAGAATGAGAAAGTAGATAACCCATAGCATTTCAAACATATATGAGAACTTTCAGTCTAAGTATGAAAAATAATAATGAAAATATAGCAAAAGTCTGGCAGTGGTAGTGCATTCCTTTAACCCCAGCACTTATGAGGCAGACACAGGCAGATCTCTATGAGTTCCAGGACAGCCAGAGCTACCTGTGTTCTGACTCAAAAAACAAAAAGAAAGAAAAGAAGGAAGGAAGGCAAAAAGAAAATATAACAAAGCTGCATAGCTCAAGTTTGAACCAAAAATCACTTTCTCAGTAATGCTTCAAACTAGAGCACCAGGTTATCCCCTTTGTGTGAGTGTGTGTGTGCGCGCGTGTGTGTGTGCGTGCATGCGTGCGTGCGTGCGTGTGTGCGCGAGCGTGTGTGTGTGCGCGCGCGTGTGTGTGTGCGCGTGTGTGCGTGCGTGCGTGTGTGTGCGCGTGTGTGCGTGTGTGTGCGTGTGTGCGTGCGTGCGTGTGTGTGCGCGTGTGTGCGTGTGTGTGCGTGTGTGTGTGCGTGTGTGTGTGCGTGTGTGTGTGTGTGTGCGTGTGTGTGTGTGTGCGCGTGTTTGTGTGTGTGTGTGTGTTTGTGTGTGTTTGGGGGGCATAAATCTATTCATGTATGATATTTTAAGGAACTGTATACAACAGGTACATCAAGCTAGAACTATAAAAATGTCTGCATGTTTATGATAATGTAAAAAAAAGTTAACCCCTTTGGAAATGATTTCTGTTTATAGTTTGTTTCAAGAAAATCATTTTATTAACTGTTTTGGCATATCTGTTTATGCCTTCCATTATCCTAGAATTTCAGGAAACATTCATTTGCTATGTTCTTTGCATTAACATCCAAGATATTTCATGATGCTTAAATTTCTAGTGTTAATCTTAAAAAAAAAAAAAAAGGAAAAGAAAGCAGTGGTATTTTGATATAAAATGAGTTGGAGGAAGAACTGTTAGTTTTACTATATATGACAGACAAAATATGTGGGGATTTTTGCTGGAACTATCACAGAATTTTATCTGTTCACAAATAATGTGAATGGAAATGGGTTTAGTATTGGAAGGGAAGCAGATAGGTAGAAAATGAAAGGAGAGGAGACATGGAGAGAAGTCATGGGAAAGGGTAAAAAGAATAAAAGGTAGCAAGATAAACACAACAAAGCACAGGGAATCAGAGAAGTCATTAAGAGACAAACTATGCAAAGAAGAAAGAAATGAGAAGCAATAATACAGGGAGGTGAGCAAGGAAATTCTAGAGATTAAGGACTTGGTATTAGGCAGGTAAATACAGCTCAAGATACATTTGAGTCCCAAACACTCAACCTTACATACCTTAAAGTTATCAACAGAATCCATTGTAAAGCAAAGAAATGTTATTACTTAAGACAACAACAACAAAAACATGCTTACAAAGAAAAGTCTACTGTGCTATCTTATCCTCTGTGATTTGATTCAGTCCAATAATTTTAGCCATCTACTAGGTGTTATGCCATTAAAAGATGAAGTGACTAAGATATGTCATCTAAAAAAGCAAACCTTTATTCTTGTGCTTCACAATGCAGTCATTGTAGAAGTGTCAGGGATCAAAGGTGACAGACAGCTTTGTCAAAATAGAAGATGAAAACATAAGTGTATTTTATGCAAAACTGTCTCAATTCCCAGCATCCTTTGAGCTGAAAAGCAAGGTGACATTCACTACCTTGGGTGGCTTCTCTAAATCTACATGCATGAGTGGGTCTTACCCACAAAGGGAATTTTGGGTGAGGCACTGCAGCCTCTCAGTAGCAAAAAGCTGTGCTGTGGAATATCTGTACATTTGCAGTGAACATATGCAGGGGCCCAACTCCATGCTGAGCTCCAAGATAAAGAAATGAACAAGAGGGACATATTCCTCCACTTTTGTAGCCTACAGTATAAAGAAAAAAAGAGAAAGAGGTGTCAGGGGACAGGGGTAGGAGAAACAAGGATTCATCAGACTGGTGCTAGATAAGCACATAGCAAACACCTTCTTATGAGGACTTCATGGAATAGAGGGACATTCATTACCTTACTGGCTAAGCAAAGATTTCCTCTATAGATGAAGTTGCAGGTGAGCCTTGAATGATGATCTATGCAGGGTAACAAGATAACAGGTATGGAGAAGCTGGGGGTATGCAACTGGGTAAAACAAAGCAAGGCAAACACATGCAAAATTCCCAGGCAGAAAAACACTGGGCACCTCCCAGGCACCAAGATATGAGTCTAGGGGCTGCAGAAGAGATTGTCTCATCACAGACAAAGATGCAGTGCCTGCGTAGGAGTAGCCACCACAGAGACACATTGTACAGTGGAAAGTCGGTATGCTTTTTAGTTGAGCTGTAAAAATAGGCCAACAATTATGCAAATGCTGTTGCCTTTGCATTCATAGAGCTAGATGAGTGTCTTTGCTCTCCTCTAGCAGAGCCCTGCATCTATAAAATGGGCTTGTAATGTAGTTTGATTTCCCAGCATTCTGGTTTAGAGTAGCTAGTTAGTAAAAATACAAAGCAGTAACAGATAAAGAAGGGAAAGACAAAAGGAATGAAGGAAGGAAAATAAGACATATACACAAAACGCTACTTAAAATGTATTCATAATCTGTAAAGCCACAAGAGCCTAATTTTTTTTATGAATACAATTTGCCCATCAAGATGACTCTGGGGGGTATTGGTAATGTCGTGTGTGGCATAAAATGCTAAGAAGGATGTAAAAAAGACCCAAAGGTGAAACCCAGGACAGATGAGAGGATTAGAATTCCTGGTGGCTTCAGGAACTGTCTTCGATCCACCAAAGGGGAATAATGACCTTCTAAGATAGAAGAGTTTCAGTTTCATAGGAAAGAGTTGACTTCTTTTAGTCTCCCACACTTCTACAGCAGACTCCCCCCACATCCACATGCCTGGCTCCTCTCCTCCGGGTGCCTTGAGCAGGGCTGGTAAATTGCACCTGTGCAAAGACTCTGAACTTCTCAGAGCTCAGCTGGGCCACCGTCTGGAGCCTGGCTCACTGGAGGCTACAGAGAAGTGAACTGAAGAATTACAGTCAGTTTCACTTCCTTGCCTTACGCCCCTTCAGGTGCCTCTGAAGACAGGCAAGGCCAGTGAAACGGAGATGGGGGGAAGAGAGAAAGAAGCATCAGTCTCTGAAAAGGAGTCCTTGAAAACACAGAAAAATGTGGACGGGTGGATATATGCATTTGTCTGTCTGTGGTCACAACTAATGTTATTTGTTGGCTTCTGGTTTCTGTACAGTAACTTGTGTGAATTTTTAAGAAAATAAAATGGGTGTTTGCTTTGTTTATAAGCTGGAAATGAGGTGCTGGTCCATTCTTAGTCTGTCATGGAGTCGGTGAATTATTGGGTTGGGAAGGTCAATTTGTTGCCCAAAAGAGAATAGCCTTATTTATAAAATCCCGCGTAGAACAAAGCAACAGTCTGTACTTTAGTCTTGATGTTTAGCATCCCTTAAAACCAAGTACCACAAACAGACTGTAAAATGGAAGGACTGCAAGAAGGGAGATAGAATAAGGGAGACAGGAGGGGAAACTCTGGAAGGAACACTCATGCTGCAAACACGCAGTTGACCCTTAGCTCATCCTATTTCCTGTGCTTTCACATGGGGTTTTGGGGGACCGTGAAGCATCTTAGTCAGCACCACAGTATTGCAGAGGCAGAAGCATGCGCCTAGTAGCACAGACCAATTTGGTGGATTGGTTACTATAGCAACTGTACCATCAATGTCAGTGGCAATTTCTGTAATCTCCCTCTTTTAAGGCTTTCACAAGCATCGGTTCCAAAATGACAAAAGGGAGAAATAGGGGGATGTCACAGAAGAGACACACAAAAGGTCAAGTTTATAATGTCAATGTCCTAAACAGTTTTGTTGCATACTCTGTGAAACCTAAAAGTCAGACAGGTGTGGGTTCAAATCCCACCTCAGTCTCATGTAAGCTTTCTCTACCTTGGGTAATTTATGTAACCTATTTTCAGATTCCCTACCTACAAAATGCACATAATACTAGCCACCTTGTTTCAATTCTGAATGATTGGGCTCTGAATGCACAACATAGGCATCTTGGACTTTGAAACCTGGCCAAGAAGTCAGTGGACTTTATCTTATGGAAGTCGCTCTCTCTCTCTCTCTCTATATATATATATATATATATATATATATATATATATATATACACATATATATGTATGTATATATATATGCATGTTATTTCCTTATGTTTTTTTTTCACTTTTAGGTAGGACACATAACCTATCTAGTGTAGAAACCATAGCCTCACTCCCATCACTATGCTGACAGCAAGCTGACTCTGCAGAACCTGCTATTGTACCCACTGTCTCTTGATTTCCATTATGCTCATTGTATTCACCTTTGAGTTGCCAGCAGTGCCCTGGCTCATCCCACAGTCAATTCTGACCTCTTTATCTGTGTCAGCAGTCAGAACATCTTGACAAACCATGGTAGCTTCATACATAACAGGTTTATTAAGTGGTAACTCACTGTACAATTTGTCTATCGAAAGTACATCATTTAATGGGTGTATTGTGTTAGAAGTCATCACCACACCTAAATTCGGGACATTTTAAATCATCTCTTAACCCTTCTCGAAGAATCCCATACCTGTTTGCAATCGGTCCTCCTTCCTCCCCACTGCTGTCTCCCCAACCCACAGCAATGTGAGCATTGAAATACTGTATGAACATCACATGTAAAACATGGCTGTGATTACTTAAGAGTGGGTAACCACCAGTCTAACTTTTGTTTTCATTGACTTACCAGTCCTGACATTTCACAGAAGAAAAAATGGAAAAATCTGTAGTCTTCTTTGATTGGCTACTTTAATGTGGCATAGTATATACATAGTATCTACATTGTCACATAGAAAAGCAACATACTTATAGCTGAGCAGTAATCTATTGTATGAGTGTGCCAGATTTTGTTTATAGGACAGTTGATGGACATTTGGACAGTTTCTGCCTTTTGTGGTTGTGAATTTACACTGCTATATGCACCTCTCGACCCACTTTTATGGAGCTATGTTGTTGGGGTTTTGTTTCTAGTATTGTTTTACTTTATATGTATTCATAAGCACCACATGGCATATAGGAGCCTGTGACTATCAGAAGAGGCTTTGAGTCCCCTGGAAATGGAGTCACATGATTTTGAGCTGCCACGTGGGGAAGCCTGAGTCCTCAGAAAGAGCAGCAAGCAGTCTTAACCACTGTGCCTTCTCTTCAGGTCTTGGACCTATGTTTTCATTCCGCCATGAGTAGATTTGCTGCTGTCGCATGGAAGTGACTCAGTTAGCCTAAACTAAGCTGAGTCTTTGGAGGGATTGTGGGCCATTTGGCATGTGGTCAGCAGTGTGTGAGGTTCCCGTTTGTCCACAGCCTCAGCCACACCTGCTTCTTCTGTTATGGATGCTGTGGAGAGTGTGAAATGCTGAGTCACCGTGGTTAGTGTTTCCTTACTGGCTAACTTACTAAACTCATTTCTATTTGCATATTGCTCACATATTCTTCTTGAGGACTGTCTATTCTTCTTGAGGACTGTCTATCCAGTCCTGCCTTTTTTTTTTTTTTCTGTATTGTTTGTCTTTGGAAGACTGTGCTTTTTAGGAAGGCTTTCTGAATAAGAAACTGAGGGAGTGTTCTGCAGGAATGGAGGGCTAGGAATGTCAGCTATTGCTGACAAAAGTTGAAAAGAAAATTCATGTAGAGATTCTGTGAAAGTTGTCTTGTATACTCCTCTTTGGTACAGATGACTATTACTAAAAATACTGGTGTTCAGTGTGGCTGCAAAACTCGTTCATGATTGATGTTGGTATTGTTTGTTGTCATCTTTGTGTGACTATTTTGGCTTTGTTGATTTGGCCATTGTGTTTCTCAAGTGCTAGTCTAACCTTAGCCAAGCAAGTCTTTAATTGAAAAATAAATATTTAGAACATAAATAAATAATTATCACACAAATCATTTACTTAAATGCCCTTAAAGACACACAGGTATTTATTTCAACAATACTTCTAGAGAAAAGAAGTTCAATTCTTTGACTGCTGAGACTTATAAGAATCATCCCACTTTGAGAAGAAATAATGCCAAAAGAAAACAAAATTAAACCCAGATTTTCTGAGTTTAATGGAGATGCAGAAACGTTCCTCATGGGTTCCTGCAGGGAAGGGCTGACACCACTGCTGAGGGCTTCCCCATCATCCAGTCCACCAAGGCAGATGCTGAGCTGGAAAAACTAAATTCTCCATCAGAATAGCTTGGTGGCTTCCTCTTTGGTACAGTCTCTGCAGATTTCCTCAGGGACAAAAGAATCTGTAGATTTTAAAAATAAACTACTTTTACTGCTCTTGCGACCTGAGGTCCTGATGTGCCACTGGGGTGGGAATCTCTGAGCACATGGGGTAAGGCATTTTGGAGATTTAATGCTAATATTTCTAGACAGAGCAATTTCTGTTTGGATGATGAATTATTATGAACAAATAGTTTTGCTTTCTGTTAAAATACATACTCTTGTATTAGAAGAATGGGATGTTGATTAATCTGTAGAGTACTTGCCTACCATGCATGGTTTTGGCCCCCAGAGCCATATAAATCAGGCATGACTCCACAAGCCTGTACTCCTGGAACTTGGAAAGTAGAGGCAGGAAGATCAGAAGTTCAAGGTCATCCTCTGCTATCTACAAAAATAAAATGTTCAAGGCAATTCTAGGCTACATGAAACCCTGCCTCAAAATAAATGAATAAATAAACAAATAGATAGATGACAGACAGGTAGATAGACAAAATAATAAAAAAATAAATAAAAATACTTTAGGCTACTTTTATAGTTCCAAGTTTAGGATTTTGGAGGGTTACAATTTAAATAAAAGTTTGTTTTTTTTTAAATCCGGACATTCAAGAAAATACGATGACATGGTTTTAAAATCTCAGTCCCAGAGTTTCAGAACCATTTAAAATTTCTGAAAGCTCAAAGAAATTCTTGTGTGTAATTTTATAGGTACTAAAATTCTACCACAGAAGCTGTATCTGTTCCCCCAGATTCTCTCTCCCCTTCATCACAACATTGCTGTGGAGACTCATCACACACATACAACCCCAGGACACCAAAGATGTAATAAGGACCATGCCTTTGCATATGCTAGGTGCTTCCTACACAGTGAGGGTGACACGACACAGGGCCATAAAGTAGAGTGATTGTATGTGAAATCAAGACCTTGCCTCAAGGTAGCCATGCATGTTTCATCACGAGGGACCTTCTCAGATGTCTGTTCCCAAAACTGAGGGTGGACCTCAGTCACTGGTCCTTGTCAGTCCTTGGTGTGGATGGGACAGTTCTCCAAGGGAGGATTGTATTGGCCCACTTGGTCTGTCATAACTTAATATAACAGACTGGGTGACTCGAAACTGCATGATCAGAGCCAAGTACTACAAGGGCTCATTTGAGGTGAGTCTCTCTTCCTACTTGGAAGGTCTCCTCCATACTTTATGTGGCCTTTCTCTGTGTTTTATGAAGTCTCATTTCCTTTTTCTTATCAGAGAACTAATTCTGTTAGATCAGGGCTTCCCCTTTAGAAGGCATTCATCTGAATGCTTCCTTAAAGACAGATGTAATAGTGACATTTGGGTTGAGTATTTGGATGTCTGAATTTGGAGGAGACACAATTCAATTCATCACAAACACCAAAACTAAGACCCAGAATTAGAAAACAAACAAAAGAGAAAGTAACCCACAAAGCCTCCTGTCACCTCCAAAATTGCAACACTAGAAATGGGGGAAAAGCAAGCCCCCTTCATCCACTCCAGAAAACCCAGCACAAACCAGTCATTCTCTTAAAAATCAACCCCACATTTTTCGTAATAAAATATATCTTCCCTGGTCCCACCCCAGATTGCCACCTGGAATGGGAACCTTCAATAAAAACCTCAGGAGTGAATTACACTGAAAAACCACAGGGCTGAAAGACTTTGTTTCTGTCTTCTGTCTATCCATACAAGACAGAAGGGAGTGACTGTCGTAGTTTACTGAAAGGTAAGTGTGGGGAAATCCTGTATGGAATTTGTATCTTAAAATTCTGACGTATTACCATGTGAAAGGGGAAATAAGCCTCAGGAAAAGCTCTGAAATTATTAGTCCTTAGGGAATTTACTGCCCTCAAGCTCTTGGGGAATAACTCAAGCCTCACAGCAGAGTGTCCACAATTCAGTTTTAGGATATGTGGTAAACTTTCTTAGTAGTGGTGTGATGGCTTGAGAGGTTATTACAGTGAACTGACTGAGTGACACAGAGGCCCTTGTGAATGTCCTTCCAGGGGGCTCATGGAAGGTCTTCTAGGCATCAGTGTCTTCCAGCTAGGGTTCTCTTCAGGGCACCATCACCCTCTGGGGTGGGTGAAACATCAAAGAACCTAGAGAACAGGCTCCCTGTAGGGACTAAAAGGAAAAGAGGATAAAGATTCCCATTTCACTCACAACAGCAGGGTGTCCCTGAGCCAGCTCCCACAAGCCACACCTCATTGTGTCTATAGCACACCCACCCGAGCTCAGCTCACTCCCTGGTGACAGATCTTCCTCAAATAAGAACACCATCTTCCTTTCCTTTAGCCCTAGGATGGTTTTCCAGAATCACCTCCTCGCTGCCCTATAGCATCATATCCTGGGACTCCTTCAGCCTAACTCCTTCTCTGCCTTGCTGAGAGTCCCAGGGAAAGCCTGGAATCAACATAGCCAGTTACTAACTTTTCTTGCATCTCCCTGCATGGCCACTCCAGCAGTGACTCTCCAACTAGAGAGAGCCTGCTTGGCAGGAGGCTGGCCCCAGGGCCTCCCAACTAGCTTCAGCCTTCCCCAACCAGGAATGTCTTTCTAGAGGCACAGTAATGGAGGATGTTGAACTCCTGATCACACAGTGAGATCCCACCACTGATCCTTTAAGATCTTTTGAACACTGAACTGTCTTTCTTTAGCATATCAGTTTGTTAAAGCCTTGATTTTTGACTCAGACTCCCAGAGACATTGTGTTAATGTGATAGATTTGCTCAATCCTGAACTTGACTTCTCCTTATTAATCCATGATCTCGTGTCTTTCTGCACCTTTTTGTGTTCACCAGGTACCAAACTTTATTCAGGTCAGAAGGGCACTCATGCTTTATTGAAAGCCAGCCAGATGGGAGGGAGAGAGCAAAAGAGAAGTCTCAGTAGCAAGACGTAGTGGGAGGACACATAGTCTAATCATTGAACTTTTTTGTTTTAAATCCAGTCATTACTTAGGAGAGACTCACTAGGGTGAGAGCCACGGTAGCCTCCTTTTGTCTGTAAGCTACAAAAAGCTCAAATGGCTCCTTTGTGAGTCTGTATAGAACCCCTTCACTCAGACAAGAAACTTTTCTCCTGTTGCATAGGCATTGAAATGTTAGTAGCAAGTTGTGTGCCAATGAGTAGTGATGCCTTGCCTTAGATATGGGAGGGTTGAGCTGAGAGCTAGTACTTGCCATGCAGCTTCCTCCCAGGGATGTGGGAAGGATTAATGAAATTTTATTTCTGTTGCAACTAATGCTCAGGACTAAGCACGGGATACAAGAATTAAGGAGATTTAGTTAACCAAGCAAAGGAGATGATCAACTCCTTGGGTTCACGAAAGGCTAAGAGGATGGTTCAGTCTGTAAATGCTTGCTTTACAAACATGACGACCTGAGTTTGATCCCCAGATCCAGAGCCTGCCCACATAAGAATGCTCTGCTTGGTGGCATGCTTGTAATCACAGCATTGGGGACATAGAGACAGGAGGATCCCTGAGGCTTCAAGCCAATGAGAAATCCTGTCTCACAGGAGGTAAACCATGGTCCTTAGAGTGACACCTAAGGTTCTCTTCCAGTCTCCATAGTCAGGAGTGCACACACATGTATACACACACACACACACACACACACACACACACACATATGTACACACACATATGTATACACACACACACACACACAATTTAAAACCAATCAATCAACCAATCAATCAATATATAATAAGATGTAAAAATTAAAAAAAGGATTTTTTTTCTGGGAAAAGGGAGAAGAGGGTATAAATGCATAAGTGGTTTGCTGGAAGTTGAATCAAGAATGGGATTTGAGGCTCTGTCCAAGTGGATCTTCCTGACCTTAAGGGTTATGATTTAAGTCAGGAGCAGGGACTGTGCTTCACAGATGTAGCCTCGTCCCTTCTCATCGGCCTCCACTGTCATCAGCCAGTGTGTGAACTTGATGTGCAAAAAGAAAGTGGTAAAGGCAGAGACAAAACACCTCCATGTGCATGTTGAAGGACACAGTCCTTATGGAGTGAGTATATGTCGGGGACAGTGGCGACAATGCCTGTGAGCTAGCGGGGTCTGAAGTGAAGCATCAAGGCACATGGGAGGGTGGTCAGCCACCCTTGCAATATGCAAAGCTATAGCCAATGAGGAGCTGATCTAAACCAGGCACAAGTGTAATCCCAGCGAGGGGGAGGAGGCTGAGGTAAGATCAGAATTTGAGGACTGTCTAAGCTATATTGTGAGACCCTATCTCAAAAACTAAGAACAAATGTTGTGGCTCAGTCAATAGAGTGTTGGCCTTCCAGGCGCATAGCACCAAGTTCAATCTCCAGTAGCGCACAAAACTGGGCACAGTAGTACAAGCCATAATGCCAGCAGCAGGGCTGGGGAGGTAGGAAGATCAGGTTAAATCCATCCTCAGCTCTACAGTAACTATAAGGCCCTAGTAACAACTAGGGTACATGAGACCTTGTCTCAAAAGACAAACAAAACCCTAAAGATAGCTAGTGGTGTTCTCGTGATTGTACCTGTTGGAAGTGGAGATTCAGAACATCAGCCAGGTCTCAGAGCTCTGGGTTTTAGTGTGCTGGCTTTCAGTTCTTATCCTGCTGCTGATAAGAGGTGAAATAATTATGGGTGGTATGTGAGAAACTTTTTAACATCATAGGCTGTGTATTGACACCAAAGCCCGTGATCTTATAAATACAACTGCTCAAAACAATACTTCCTACTACTGGCAGCATACCAGAATCACCCAGGAAAAGATGTTTATATGAAAACAAACAAGCAACAATGACAAAATGACTTTGGGTCCTACCCTAGATCCTTATAGTGTGGATGAGAGGCCCCTACCTTAGATATCTTCTAAAAGTTTTAACCCACACTGGGAAAGCACTATGATAGGCTAGGAGGATGTTTTTAAAGTATTGTTTAAATGAACAACTTTAAGTAAATACTGATATATACATATATATATGTATATATATATACATATATATATATATTCCCTATGATTATGATGCTGGTAACTGAAGTTCACTCAGTCTGCACTGCCATGAGTAGCTCTCATTCTGTGAGCAATCAAGAGAAATTATAAGGATAGTGGCACATGACTGTCATCCAGTACCCAGGAAGTAGAGGAGGGAGGATCAGGGATTCAAGGCTATTCTTGTCTAAATAATGAGTTTGAAGCTAGCCTGGGCTATATTTTGAATGTTAAAAAACAAAACTACCACCACCACCAAGATCTTATGAAAACCCCAAAATTAAGAACACTGGAGAGAAGGGCAAACGCTCAACAAACAAGCCAAACCCAGTAAGGTACGGCCATGGCAACAAACACCATCGTTTTCTCCTTCTCTGCTAGGAATAAAATGAGGAACGGTTTAGGGCAGTGCATGATAAGGGTACTGGGTTGGACTCAGGAATCAGGCAGTATGACTGTTAGTTTTCTGCTGAAACCGTCAACTTAAAAACAAGAAAGGCTTATTGGAGGTCCCAGTAGGCTTCCGTCGTCCATAGGCTTGTTGCTTTCCTCTGAGAGGCTGCCAATCATAACCAGAAACGCATGTCCAAAGCAGCCTCTTTCCTAACGAAGCAGGAAGAAACCAGTGTTTTATGTTCCCTGTCAAAACACACCCACAATGACCTAAAACCTCCTGCTAGGACTCACCTCTTGAAGATGCCAAAGCTTTCCAACAACTCCTAGCAAAAGCCTTTGAAGGACATTTCACACACAACTGTTCTACAAAGCACCCTGATTTCCTTCCTGTCGTTTGCCCTTTGACCCCTCCTCCCTTTGCTTTCCACACACTCGATACTAACCAAGTGGATAGAATCTAATGTGCTTCTGACTGTACAAGGGACATGTGTTTGTCCCCTTCATTTTTGCATTCATCACAGTATAGCTTCACCCACACAATAGCACTTATTGAGCACCTTCTGTGTGCTGCCTTTATTGAGCACCTTCTGTGTGCTGCATCTTTTTGCTTTTGAGTGTAGCTGGCAGTTTTCTCAGCCTGTATTGTGGAGCTGCTGGGATTGACCAGCTCTTACCCTTCCTTAAATCCTAAGCAGTCTAGGTCATGCAAAAGACCGATGCTTCTCCAGGCATGGTACAGCCAGACTCAGGGTGACCGGAAAGGGTGACTCTAAAGCAGAGGGTGAGGGGTTAAGGCACCACAGTCACTGCAGTGTCAGAGCAGAGCCCTGGGAGAAAACCCTGGGGACAAGGCAGAAAGAGATGGAGAAAACCAACCACCTGGAGATGCTGGGAAAGGTGCTCACACCCCTTACTCTATTCTTTGGTCTGTTAAATGGGGATAATGACACTGTGTTTACCTACCTTAGAGAGACATTATCAGCTCTATTTAAAGGCTCTTCCCATGAAAGCTGCTGTGTAATTACCAAGAACAGCTATGATAAAGAAACCTAAATACAACAGCGAATCAGCTGGAACCAATTCTCAGGGGAGTTTACCTCTCTGGAAATTTTTAAGGAATGGCTAGCAGCTCCTGTTCTCGGGGAGTGCTGAGTCCCATTCCAGCCTTGTTTCTTGAAAGCTAGCTGACTTTTGAAGGCTCCTCCTGCCCAAGGACTCAGAATCTTCCTCTACCTGCTTTCCCTACAGGCTAAGTGATTTCCATCTGAAGTTACATTTGCACGTCTGGCTTTTTTGTTTCTTCGCATCTTGTCTCACAAAGTCTCTTACATCAAAAATGGATTTCAAGCAAGGCTTTGCCTACAGTGTAGGAAAGGAGAAAACATAGATATCATAATCCAAGGGGATATATTCACCTCATAGACAGCAGGTGATAAAATCATCTGTGATAATTTTGAAGAGGATTGAGGATTGGACAACAGCTGATAGGTAAAGCACTTGCAGTTCAAGTGAGGACCTGGGTTCTAATCCTGAGCACCCATGGAAACCCCGCCCCAGTGGCATTGTCGGTAATTCTACCATCACTATGGTAGGATGGGAAGCAGTGTTGAGAGCACACCCAGCAAACAAGTAGACCGGGTTCTGAAGGAGGTAGAAGAATAGAACTGATGGACAGACTGCCCTCTAAGCTTCACACACATGTTGTGCCATGCCCACACCCCTCAAACACACACTCACAAATGCAATTCATACACACACACACACACACACACACACACACACACAAACCACACATGCAATACGATCCCGACCCCCTGAAAGTGGGTCTCAGTTAGGAAGACTGGGCAGTCTATGGGACCTCTAGCAGTGGAACCGGGATGTATCCCTAGTGCGGGAATGGACTCCGGGAGCCCATTCCCCATGGAAGGATACTCCCTTAGCCTAGAGACACAGGGGAGGGCCTAGACCCTGCCCCAAATGACTTGACAGATTTTGATGTTCCCTCATGGATGGCCTCACCCTCTCTTGAGTGGATGGGGGATGGGATGGGGTGGTCGGTGGGGGGCATAGGAGGGAGAAGGAACTAGGATTGATATGTAAAATTGGAAAAATATTAAATAAAAAGGGTCTAAATAATCAATCATTAATGTTAAGCTGTGCTAAAATTCATTGACAAACTATGGATACATGGGGTCAGAAGGACAGGAAACAGGGACACTAGTCTGACTTGCTTTCGAAAACCACTCCAGTTGAAGCAGGTTGGTGGCAGCTCCCTGGAAGGAAGAGGCACAAGGCTGGTGGGAAGCACAGGAGGTGAAAGTACCTGCTGTCAAGACTGATGAGTTGGGTCCCCAGTGGTGGAAAGAGAGAACAGATTCCTACAAATGCACACTATCGCACAGGCACCCCACACATGTACAGACAAAATAAGTAAATGAATGTCATTTAAAAAACAAAAGAAACTGCAGCTTCAAAACTCATAGACTACAGCAAGTGAGTAGACGACCCATGGGCAAATTGAAAATTGGTGACTTAGTTATCCTGGGGTTCATGAGCTACCATTACAGAGAGGACTGACTGCTAAGGAAGTGGACAGATTGAATATATGAATAATGTCTCAATCAGCATCAGTGTCAGAAGCCCACTGGTTTTATATTTTTGTTAATGTTGCTTAGGGATTATTAACTATTCTGGCTACTTCTAAATAGTGCAATATATACTATTTGAAAGGCTTCTAAGCAATAAAAACCCAGAATTCCAGATGTTGTTTTCACAAATTATCAATTGATCACTATGGGAACTACATGAGTAATTTTGTATATAACCTAGATGTGAGCTAAGAGGCTTCCCAGGTCTGGTAAGATTATTACAAACCTCATCCAATCCCATGGCTTTTGGAAATGGATTAGGTAGATTAAATGTTTGTGTCTCTGTACCTTCAAAATTCCTATGTGAAACTATCTTCTATCATGAATATTTTGGGGTGTGGGGGTCTAAAAGTAGAGTCATGTATGTGTGTGCGTGTGTGTGTGTGTGTGTGTGTGTGTGTGTGTGTGTGTGTGTGTGCGTGTGTGTGTGTGCGTGTGTGTGTGCGTGTGTGTGTGCGTGTGTGTGTGTGTGTGTGTGTGCGTGTGTGTGTGTGTGTGTGTGTGTGTGTGTGTGTGTGATGTAAATAGGAGACAGGAAAAATAATGCACCCTCCCATCCTCAATTCTTTTCACCTCCTGAAGAATAAACAAAAGGTTGGCCACCTCTTCTGACATTTCCATCTTCTCAGTCTCCAAATGGAAACATAAAGGTCTGTCATTCATCTTGAGATAATTTTGTTATACAGCCTTAACTAACTCAGACACTCATTCTCCTATCTGTGAGTTTTAGAAGCTCGTGCTTTCCTGCTCCTACCAGATCCTCCCATACATTGCTGTCATAGCTACAGGAGCTCATCCACCAGTTGGCATGGTCAAGAATTTGAAGTTCATGGAGAAAAAAAAATCACAAGTCCTTTCCATCTTTTCCAGCCTTTCATTACTGGAATTGTTTTCTCCCTACACCAGGTAAAGCTATTCCTTTTTCAGGGTGTCATTCCCTAAGGGACTGGCTTTAGTTAGAAGTAGCAGTCATTTACTGTCTCATAACACCTGGGCGACTTCATCTAATCCTTGTAACATTGCTATAAGCAGACAGGAGGCATCTAAGGCCAGGAGTCAGTTCAGAGATAGAAACCTCACGCAAGTGGCAGAAAGAAAACCTAAATGTAGCTTGGACTGATCCTTCACACAAACTTAATTCAGCCCTTTAAAGATGGGATAGCAACTATCTAATCCTACTTAGGTTTCTACTTTCATGTCTTGCTTTTACTACCAAATCTTTGTCTAAAATGGAAAAAACACATACATCTAAATATTATATGCAAGGAATTACAGAGTAAACTTCTCAATGATATGTAACATTTCAGGAAGCATAGTAGAATAATTTAATGGTAGTTAATTTGTAGTAGTAGTAGCAGTATTTACTAACCATTAAAATAATCTAAACAGGGCTGAGGCACTAATTCAGTGGGTGAATAAGCAGCCCACTGAGCAAAAGCAATGAACTGAATTTAAACCCCCAGAACCCATACGAAGCCCAGTACAGTAGTGTGCATATGCAATCCCAGTGTTTCTATGGCAAAACTGGAAGCAGAGATTGTCGAATCCCCAGAAATGAAGGTCAGCAGTGAACAACAAAGAGGCCTGGGACCCCGACAATAATTAGGCAGAAGGTGAGAACAGACAAGGGAAGCTTGATGCTGACCTCCAGGAAAGTGCAAGGTTTTGCCACTTGTAAGTAGTGTGGTTTGGATGGAAACTTCAAATATGCAGATGACACAGAGGAATAGCTTATATTGATGATGACAATGACACAAAATGCTGCTTTGCATAACTATTTAGTACAACTGAGTGTCCTGGCACCCACCTTTCATGCCAGCACTCAGGGGAGAGGCAGCAGATCTCTGTGAATGTGAGGCCAGAGCCTGATCTATCAAGTGAGTTTCAGGACAGATAGGGCTATGTAGAGACACCTGTCTTTAAAAGCCTACATGAATAAATATTTAGTACAAAGGACAGAGGTAAATTTGGGTCCATTTCATAAATTGTTGAAAATTTTGTCCAAGACCAAAATTCAATTTATTTATGAAACTCAAGCCAGCGACTCAAACATCAATTTTGAACATCAAACATCCTAACACAGTACAATCCAAAGGTATACCAATTAGAAAGCCAATGTTTTCCATAATTAAGCCATGATGTTTCTATAAACCATAAAGATTTGTACATAGAGAAAATGTGTGTTCTTAGTATCCAGTAATAAGCTCTGAGCTGAGGTGTACAGCAGGTGCTATGCGGTACAACAACACACACAGTACAAAGTGCACATATCCCGTGTTCAGAACAAGAGCTGTGGTGAAGTCACTCGGTGCAACATGGACAGGTGTTACGGCAGGTTTTTCCTCCCCGCCGGCCTCCCATGGTCCAGCTGCCACATGAGCCCCAAATAACACTCTGAGACTCTGTATTTGATACAATCCTGTTGGCCAATGACTATCATTGTTAATGGGCTAGCTCTGCCTTAATTATTAACTCATTTCTACTTATCTAAGTATTTCCACGTGGTCATCATATTGGGAGCCGCAACTGGCGTCTTCTTTCCTCCCCGTCTCCATCTTGACTCCTCCTTCTACTTCCTCTTTCCTCCTCCTAGTCTCCTAGCCCCACCTATCTAGTTTTCTATTGGCCACAGTGCTTTATTAACCACTACGAGAAACATATATACAGAATAACATCTCCCATCAGACAGGCACTACAGAAACACCAGGGATTTGTATAAAATTAATTTTGAATTAATTTCAGGTCGTTGTGGATTCAGAAGCCTTTTATTGTTGCCCCCCCTTTTTCTTTTAAAGAAATTGTGCTCTGACTATGAGGGTTATTCAACTTACTATTGGAGGCTTGTGAAATTAACATTCCCACTACTTTCAACAAGACAGTGGATTGAAAAGTGAGATTTATTTCATCATAAATTTCTAAATAGCTAAGAAAGATTACTTGAGTATATATATATATATATATCTTTCAGAGGACCAGGGATTGGCTACTGGCACCTACATGAGACAGCTCATAACTGTGGTTGGTTTTTTGTTTGTTTGTGTGTTTGGTTGGTTGGATGGGTGGTTTGTTGGTTTTTGGTTTTTCTAGACAGGGTTTGTCTGTAGCTTTGGAGTCTGTCGTGGAACTCACTCTGTAGATCAGGCTGACCTCAAACTCACAGAGTTCCACCTGTCTCTACCTTCTGAGTGCTGGAATTAAAGGCGTGTGTCATCATCCCCTGCTGTAGTGCTATTATTATTATTATTATTATTATTATTATTATTATTATTATATTGATATTTTTATCATTATTATTAGCTCTTTGCACTTTACTCTTGGGAAGAGGTCTGTCACCAAGCTCACAAATAATCACATGGAGTTTTATTCTTACTTATGAATGCCCAGCCTTAGCTTGGCTTGTTTCTAGCCATCTTTTCTTAACTTAAATTATGTAGTCTATTTTTTGCCTCTGGGCTTTTACCATTCTATATACCTTTCTTTACTTCTTACACCATGGCTTGCTGTGTAGCTGGGTGGCTGGCTCTTGGAATCCTCCTCTCCTTTCATTCCTCCCTGATCTTCTCTTCCCAGATTTCTCTTCCTGTTTATTCTCTCTGCCTGCCAGCCCCGCCTATTCTTTCTCCTGCTTTGTTATTGGCCATTCAGCTCTTTATTAGACCAATCAGGTGTTTTAGACAGGCAAAGTAACACAGCTTCACAGAGTTAAACAAACACAACATAAAAGAATGCAACACATCTTTGCATCATTCAACAATGTTCCACAGCATAAACAAATGTAACACACCTTCCACAACACACTACTGCCAGTAACTATAGTTCCAGTGAATCTGACATTCTCTTCTGGCCTCTGCAGACATCAGGAGCCCATGTGATGCACATGCATACTTTCAGGCAAAATATCACACACATAAAATAGAAATGAATAATAGTTTAAAGAAACACAGCCCTGCATCATGTTGAGAACCAGACCAAGTCAGTGGTCCTGAGTGTGGATATGTAACTGTTAAGATCTTCACAGAGGCTGATGTCTTAAATACTTTTCTATTGCTGTGAAGAAACACCATGACCAAGGCAACGTATAAAAGGAGAGAGTGTCCTGGGGGCATGCTCTCAATTTCAGAGCATGAGTCCATAATCATCATGATGGGGACGGTGATAGCAAGCAGGCAGGCATGGTGCTGGGGCAGTAGCTGAGAGTGTACCTGTTTAGACACCAAGGACCAGGCACCAAGAACCAAATTAAAGAGTTTGAATTTTTGAGACCCTCAAAGTACATTCATAATGACACACCTCCTTCAACAAGGCAACACCTCCTAACTCTTCCTGATTGGATCCAAACATTCAAATATATTAGCCTATGAAGGCCATTCACATTCAAACCTCCACAACTAAGAGACACTACTGTTATTTTGTTTTTGTTTTTGTTTTTTTTATGTGTATAAGTGTTTCCTTGTATGTGTATGGGCACCACATGCATTCCTGATGCCCTGTGAGCCTAGAAGGGGACATTGGATCCCTTAGCACTGGAGTTACAGACAATTAATTGTAAGGAAAAATGTAAATGCTGGGAACTGAACTTCAATTCTTTGCAAGAGTAGCAAGCGCTTTTAACTGCTAAGCAGTCTCTCCAGCCCCATATGACTGATTTTATTTTTAAATCCTTCGTGCCTTGGAGTCAGGCCTCTAAGAATGAGAAACTGAGCATCTCTACTATGAAGCCAAAATGTTTAAGCCGCTCAGGTCATCCTAGGAGCCTGTCAGATTTGGGACTCACTAAACTCCATAGTTTCAATGTTTTCTTCCAATTTCATGATTTAATCATTTGTATGACACTGCAGAATGCCTTGTTTTGCAAACATGGAAATTATATAGCATCTTTACAATAAATTTTGTGCAAGTGCCTATGACCCTGCTGAATTTTTTCATGAATTAAATTTTTTTCTTGAAATCTCAGGAATAGGAACTTTTATCTATGTATCATAGAACAGATCACTTTATCTGGCCTGCTTCCCAATTATGGGAGTTCCAAATCACTGAGATATAAATAAATGAGACTTTGCCACACTCAGAACACCAGTATGATGAAAAATTTGTTTACAACAGGAGGTTTTAGGTCATCTTTCAATCATTCATCCTCTGAACCAGAGTAGGGATGCAGGAGAGTGCACACGCACACACACCCAAATGTGACACATGGTAAATGTTGGTGCTCAGTGAGCCAAAATGAAGGAGACCTTCAAATTCCATCACCTTCCTTACCTTATATTTTTGGATACAAGAATCAAAAGCATCCAAATACTGTTGACATGACCTGTTCAAGCTTTTTGTTTACATTGCTCTTATTTCTTATCTCTTAAATATTGTACTTTGGTCCTGGTGATGTTAAGGGGAGTAGAGAAAGAAATATGTTTAAATAATAATAGCTATAAACTGAGTGTGCTAATAAGAACCATTCTAAAGTGCTTCTAAAACACAAACCAACTTGTCTAATAGGAGTTCTAATTCTTGCAGTAAGACAACACTTGCAGGTTTTTGCCTGATCTAAATTTGAACTTGAAAGCTCTGCTACAATTATTCAGAAAAAAAATCATTGAGACTTCTTTCAGCTCAGTTAGTCCAGATTCCTCTAATTTTACTTTTTGCAATTAAATTAACAAGATATATATATATACATATATATATATGCATATAGATATAAATATATAGAGAGAATATTCATGGTACAGAGTGTTGGGTTTCATACAGATAATTCCTTTTAAGTATGCCATGAAAGCTGACAAAGCAGAATTTTAAGTATTATTTAGGATTAAAAATTATTGATACTGGGTAGGACAACTGAGTTACAAGCATTAGACATGAACTGAATGAACACCATAGAAACACAATAGTACAGAAGGTTTGACAGATGTCTTTGTCATGTAAGGAAGCTCCACATCACAAATGCAAGTCCTGGTCTCTGGTGGAAAGCATATAAGGAGGTAAGGAAATGGGGATCCCCTTTTCTCCCATGCCATTCTCCACTGTACTACCCGGGAGACTTGGATGGGTTGGGGACCTATCTCACTCCAGTAGAGCCTTTCCATGTTACTGGCTAGATAGCTCTGCAGTTGTGTCATTGTTGACAAGGTTGGAGGCTTTGACTGTGTGCCAAGTTTTCAAGGCCCCTCAAGAAAGAAAGCCCAGTCCTTCGATAATACGTGGCCATTTTGAGCAGGTGCCACAAAAATTTCCAGTCCTTGTCTCATCCCTAATTATCCACCAAAAGCAACACTGGTGTGAAAAACTCTAGCAAGATAGGTCCATGAAAATTGGCCTTACCAGGGAATAAGATGACTTTAACAACATCCGTGAGCCAAGCATGGAACTCATTTGGTCATCTATTAAACACACTTTAAAGCATAAATATGGGATGGTGGTATGTGCCTTTAACCCCAGCCCTCAGGAAGCAGAGGCATACCTCTGTGAGTTTGAAGATAGCCTGGTCTACTTCCCCCCCCCTTTTTTTTGCAAACCCTACTTCCCAGATCCCTTTCCTCCATGTCAGTTATATGTAACTTGTCCAATCTGGATTTTGAAAGCCTGTATACATACAATGTTAGGACAGTCACAAAATCGTGACACCCATTGACCAGGCTACCTTCACTGATTTCAAATTTCATGACTTGTCTCACACAGATAGAATGCTTGGTTATTTGAGGCTCAAATAGAAACTTAAAGGAGATAAAAAGAGCCATCTATTACTTCTGTGGCCACGCATTTCCAAAATTACATAGCACAGAATTACCTGTGTGTTACTTCCAAATGAAACAGAAGAAAGTTTGATGCAGCCATTCATTTGTCTCACAGCCACTGATGACTGACATTCTCAACACATGATCATCATAATTATTGTCTTCGGTTAGTATGTGCCAGCTAGTGGTCTAGAAGATGTCAGGTTACAGTTTGAATGTGGGTTCACTTTGAAGAGGTGATTCTGTGCTTTCCATTTTGTTCAACTATATCCACATAATGGAAAAAAATGGAGTGATTCAAGCTGCTAAATCCTGTCTCATTTATCTATTAGTATAGCTCCCCCTATCGAGGGCTAGTAGTGTAATTCCTCAAAAGGTTCTATTCCTTCTGAGACACACTCAATGCGCTCAACGCATCCAAAGGCACCAGAGTTTCATTAAAGGAATTCTCTTGTTCCCTTCCTTCATATGGAAATGTCATTAACCGTATTAAGTTAAATCTCTGAGTATTAGGTTCCTAACCAACACACAAAGCTTCTCCACAGGGCCTACTTCACCAGGCATCACAGATTCTGAGTCATGCCATGGGTTGTGATTAAATTTAAGAGGAACTCTCTTGTATCTGTTGACTTTCCTCTTCAATCATGGTTGTCCCATTTCCTTCACAGCCAACCACCTTGAGTCTTTCAGGTAAATGAAAAGTTCAATTATATGTAAAGTGAGTGCTAAATCAGCAGGCCCCTTGTGGGGGTCTGGGCTCTCTCTCCCTGCTTCAGTGGCAAGTGTGTTCAATCCATTACTGTTCCTGAGGATTGTACATCTATCGGGTCATGTGGGCCGGCCAGGGTGCATCCTATAGCTTTTACTGCATATGAGACATTGCAGGCCTGTTCTCAGGAACTGCCAGGCAGACTGGGAATCACAGTCACGGTTAATAGCAGCGAATTGCCAGCTCTTGATGGGTGGGTAGTCACTCCTTTCAGTGGCTGCCCCCTGGGGGAGAAGGTAGAAAAACAGAGGGAGGGAATTAGACTGACTTTGCACAGTTGAGCAGGTTCATGCCGCTGGATCAGTGGCAAGCATTGGCAGGGCTCCACTCTGGGGAGGCTCACAACGACATCACAGTCTCATTTTTACCAATTGGTGCTGCTGTATTACCAGTGGCGCACAGGGGGAGAGCAGAGAGAGGGTGAGCTGAAGTGGGGGGATGGGAGGGAGGCAGAAGTCTAAGCTAAATTAAACAAACAAACAAAACAAAAATGCACGCTCAGACAGGTTCACACACCTCAGTTAGCCCCCACCCCCCGTGCTAATTGTACGAAACTGGTCTTTGAAGTTCCCTGGGCGATTAAAGGGTAGACTCCCAAACTCTCTGCATAACCTTAATTTTTTCAAGGTTCTTTGAGTGGGGAATGGCTTATAATAATGATTTTGACTAATACATTTTTTGACATGCAACTTTAATGCTTAGCCTGAGTACCAACTCTAGAGCATTTCATGTGTACTCAGCTGTAAAGAGTGATGATTTAAAGGGCTAATATAAAGGAAAGGTCGTTCTAGAATGAACCTCTAACAAATTGCATAAAGGAAGCTTATTATTCCATGAGTATAGGGATATGAAGCTCTTCTGATCATTTTTCTGCTTGGCTCAAAAAGAATTCTTGAGATATGAGTGGTAGAAGAAGAAAAAAATGAAACAGAAATGCACAAGCAAAGGAACATTCCTTTGATGGTTATGATTCCATCGCCACCTAAAAGACTCTACAATAATGTGGTTATTCATCTCTTTTGTTTTGGGTGAAGAATTCGTTCGAACAAGAAAATGCTGCTGTTGGTTGGAGGGTTGCCTCCCGGACCGGACCGGCTCCCCAGCAATTTGGTTCAGTATTATGATGACGAAAAGAAGACATGGAAAATACTCACAAGTGAGTGTGCTTATTCATTTCCTTCCCCGTTTATTTCAGGCTGGAGTTGTCTTGATGAATTTTTTTTTTTTTAAAATGTGGTTAATCAAATCAGACACTATTGATCTGCTACCCTTTGGAGGTTTGTTTGTGTATCGTGGGAGATTTAGAGTAGAAGACTAAATTAACATTGCCTAGGTGGCCAATTTGGTACTCGAGCAGGCCTAAATTAAAGCTGGCCTGGTTTGTGTCTCTGTGTGTGTTGGAATGAATGGGGGTTGGGCAGGGAGCAGAAATCATCCCCTAGAAATGCTTCAGTTAGAGTTTGTGTCGTTGAGACAAAACTAGAAGGTTGTTTAGTCTAAACACTAGTAAGTTTTCTCACATCAAAATGGCAGGTATTTTAGTTCATTATCTCTGTAACCAACATCCATTTGCCTTTTAAGCATCCTTGCCCACCTTTGGTCTGGAGGACCTGGTTTTTTAGAAACAGCCTCCTTAGGCTGCTCCAAAGCTTGATGCATGGATATATTCATGGCTTCCCCCAGCTCCATTAAACAGTGCTAGCAAATGTCCAGCCAAGACTCTCTTCTCCTCTCCTTAAAGGGTGATTGTGTTTTACAGCAGAACTCTTGCCTTGGGCGCTGAGATTTGGAACGTATTGTTGTATCGGTTACGATTCCTGATCTGATGCAGTCATGGAATCAAAAATCATCGCTTCTTGAGTGCAGTAGGCTGCTCACAGCGGTCCCCTTGTGGCACAGTGGCTGCACTGGTCAATAAAACTAAATTTTAACTGTCAAAATTGCCCAGAGCTGTATAGATAAAATAATAAATGAGCAATTTTGATCCATGAATCAAAGCCACCCATTTAAAACCAACAAAAGTGAAAGTTAGCTTCCTTATTGTGTATGTCTTTCAAGCATTTGTGTATCTTAGCAGATTGTTCTTGTAAAATCATTTCCTTGGCTATTCCTGAAAGACCCTTAAAATAATAGAAGCAGGAAAAGAGTTTCCCTTAAGAGCAGTGGGAGTGAAGACAGACCAGGTGGGGCTTGAAGCAATATACTTAGGAGCTGGCCTACCCCAGCATGGTTCAGGCACTGCATCGAGAAGGCTCCCTGGACACCTGGTTGTAGTAAGGAAGTGACTGACAAAAAACAAGATTAAGCAGGAAGAGGAGGAAGAAAATAAGTTAATGAGGTCTTAAAAAATGCTTTTGATTCTCTTTTGGTGAAAATGACATTTTCCATGGTTTAGACATCTTAGTGAGTCAGTCAGCTGTATTTCAAAGATGCATCAGAAACCAAAGGTAAAGTAATAGAAGCAATGTGTTTGACATCACCTGATCTGATCAACTCTTATAAAGATGACAGGACAGCTCAAAGGATAGATGGGAAAGGGACAAAAGATTTCCAGAGAGAAATCGTAAACAGAGGGTAAGATACAGCAAGATCGTCAACACCACTAATAAAGGAGAGTCATTGACAAACCCACCCACTTTTCCAAATGCTCCACACCGTGCCCAACTGGGGATTCATTAAGACCCTCCATGCCAGGGGAAAGAATTGTAAACAGCATCTCCAGGAGGCCTTAGGCTTGAATGTTTGATTGTTTACATTTATTTACTTGTTTGTTTGGTGAGAGCACACATGCACCTCAGTTTGCATGTGGAGGTCAGCAGACTACTTGAAGGAATCAGTTTCCCCTTCGGTCACAAGGGTTCTGGGGATCAAACCAGTCATCAGGCTTAGCCACAAGTGCCCTTATCCACTCAGAGATAGATTATGAGGCTTCTTGCTCAAACTTGGACAGCTTTGAACATGAAAGGTGATCTATTAATTCTGCCTGGACAAAAGCTAATGGCTGTGTCACACAGTCGTCACCAGATTTAAAGCTTTCATATTGCTTGCAAGTCACTACTTTCATGGCTCTAAAGCATGAACTTTCAAACCTGGACTTGAACTCGGCTCTCTCACTTGAACCATGCCCTACAAACATTTTGGGTCAGTTTCTCATTTCTCAGTCACTTGAGTGTTTTAAGATAGCCTTGCACTCATGCATCATCCAGCACGCAGCATGTACTCAATAAAGTGCAAGTGCTGCCACTAGCTATTGTTAATGCTACTGCCAACATTAGCACAAGAGTTGTGTCTGTATCACGGATGTGTGTCAACCACTGCAACTTCTTCATGCACAGTAGAAAAATAACAGTTCAACTTGATCCTCCAGAGTAGGAAGCCTACTTTTCATAGTTTTCATGTGTGAGATGGATTAGTCTACAGACTAAGAAATAATATTGGACGGTTATCTATCAACTCAACTCACCTGAGATGAGATAAAGATACACATAAACGAGTTCCTACACTGAGAACATGCTTAAGGATTTTGAACCTTCCTTGTATCCCAAGGCACGCTCAGAGCTCCGAAATAAAACTCTACTTTCCTAATACTCTTCATGTCCCTGGGATTTGTACATTAAAAATATACTCTCTTCCCTGCCATTCTGGAACCCTGTTACCCCAAGTGACATCATTGTTTTCACATTTGTAAAGAAATGAAAAATAATGATACTTTTTTATGGACAACTTTTGTTGGTTCTTATTTCTTAAACTAAATTTGAAGTTCAACTGATAGACATGTCCCTCTTCCAAAGAGACTGCTACCCAGACAGTAACATACACATGCGAGCTACGCCATTTGCATACATTATATAACAAAGAGGCAGGTGAGTTGCAGGCAGGAAAGAGCATCAGTGTCACACTGAGAGAAAACTTCAAGCATCCCAGGTGTGTCTTGGGGATAGAGCATTTACCTAGGATACACAAACCCCTAAATTCTGACCCCAAGCATTATAAAATCAACCAATAAATAGGCGACTAAGTCCTTGATCCACCCAAACAGCAGCCATGGGGACAGTTGCTTTCTGCCAATGACTGCCTTGTTAACATGATGGCAGACACAGCTCTTTTATTCTCAGTTGGAAGAATTATTGTAACATTACAGAATTGAGGTCTAAGAACACTGACAAAGTTCTGCTTCTGTCCCCAGAGTACTAGAAATGACATCTGAAAGTGACCATGTTGCCTTTTGTAACTGTGGCATGTTGGGTAATAACAATAAAACTGGAAATTGCTGGTTCTTTTGCCCCATTAAGAACTGAGAGGTGCCACAGGTAAGAGCACTGGCTAGTCTTCCAGAGAACTCAGGTTCAATTCCTAGTGCCCATATGGTGCCTCGCACTATCACTCCAGTTGCAGAGGATCTGATGCCTTATTTGGGCACCAGACACACATGTGGCAAACAGACATACATGCAGACATACATATACACAAATAAATAAATCTAAAAAATATCAAGTAGTAAAATTAAAGAAGAACAAAGGGGAAATTGAAATGCACTTTTATTCATGTTTATTTTATAGAGTTCTTCTATCTCTTATGCTTGTATGCAGCTTCCCATTTCCTTCTTCATTTCTTAGAAAGCAGTATAAGGTGTAGGGGGCATGAATACTAAAAAGGCCAATGTAGAAGAGTAGGCCTCCTGCCCCACAAGCCATCAGTATTTGTCACAATATCAAACCAAACAATTCCCTTGGCCACTGTGTACGTTTTCAAACAGAGGTCTTGGCACATACCCAAGTTTACACAAAGTTCACATGTAGAAGGCCCTTACCATTTTCCAGGGGACAATGCTAAAAAGCTGGGGACCCATTCATGTCTTCAACTGGCTGATTTCTTTGCTGATGGGTGAAGGTACTTGCTGGTAGCAAGCCCTCTTCTGCTTACATTTCAGACAAGAGCACTTATGTATTATGTTTTCTTTTCTTGCTCTCTTTAAGCAGTTACAGAAAAAGTGATGTCAGAGTATAGATTTATGCTTGTAGGTGCCAACGCAGAGTACCCTTTGGTGACATGGGGATAAAAATGAAGGATCTAAGCTAGCTTGCTCGTTCTTTTCATAATTTTTATATTTTTAAGTTACTTTGTGCCTCAGCATTTAAAGTAATGCATTTTATTGTGACATTTTCATACATATATTTCATTACATTTTGCTGTTACTCATCTCCCTTCCACTACTATTCTCTGGGTCCCTCCTCATCTCCTCTCACTGGGCCCTTTCTTCCTCCAAACAGCTACTCCTGCTTTCATGTCATTGGTACTCCATTTCCCTCCTCCCTCTCTCCAACTCCTCCATGCAGTGACCATCTCTCTATCTCAAATACACACACACACACACACACACACACACACACACACACACACACACACTTCTGTAAGTAGCAATGGGAAAACAAACTAAGTAACTATATATAAGACACGGAACTTAGGTTCCCAAAGGGAAATGTAGGTTTGAGCAAATTCTACAATGAGGATGATGGAGACTGGCACACATGCCACATTATTGGGGGACACTAACTCTGTGTGCCAACACATCCAGTGGGGCTTCTGCCCTAGATTCTGTTTCTTGAGTTCAATCAGCTTCTGTCCTTTGAAATATTGAGAATAAAGCCAGCCAAAAGGCTGATAATAATTTCTTTAAAAAAAATTTTTAAATTTGTTTTGTGTGTGTGTGTGTGTGTGTGTGTGTGTGTGTGTGTATGTGTGTGTGTGTGTGCAAGCGCGTGCGTGTGCGTTCACCTGTGTACAATCCACAGAGCATGTGTGGTCAGTGTACACTTTGTGGGAGTTAGCTCTCTTGTACCATGTAGGTCCCAGGGATCCCACTCACATTGTCAGGCTTGGCACCAAGCACCTTTACCTGCTCAACCATAATCATTTTCTTTTGTTTTCTCAAGACAGGGTTTCTTTGTGTAGCTCTGGCTGTGGTGGAACTCACTCTGTAAACCAGGCTGGCCTCGAACTCTCAGAGATCCACCTGCCTCAGCCTCCCAAGTGCTGGGATTAAAGGTGTGGACCACCACTGCCCAACTAATGATTGTTTCTTATGATTACCTATTTTCAAGGAAATAAGTAACTTCAGTTGTTTCATTTTGTGTGTGTGTGTGTGTGTGTGTTTTCTTTTATTCATACTATTTTTCTTACCACAAATCCAAAACACAAATTATTTAAAACAATCAAAAACCCTAGACAGGAAGGTGATCCATGGATAGTAGAAACTGAGAAAACAGTGAGTTGTTTCCAGAATCTTGTGGGAAACGTCCATCAAGGTTTTGGACCTACTAGCAGCCCTCGTCCATTCATGTAGCAAGGTGAATACCTGCCATGTTGGATGACTGGGTGTAACATACATGCAATCTCTCCTCTTGGTAACCTAAGGGCTCACTACAATACACAGTGAGCTACAAAACAGATTAGAAAACACCAGGTGGGAATACGAGGTGGGAAGCCCCTCGCCTAAACAGCGATGTTGTGGAAACTCTCTTAAAGCAACTCTAAATGTTGAGAAAATGTGTCAGATAGTTAACTGTGCAAAGAGCTCAATGGGAAAGCATTTGGTCTTTGGAAGGGTATTTGCCTAGTATACCCTTGGGTCTCCAGCTCCACAGGAAGAAATGAAAACAAAGCAATAATTTTTGATTTAGGTGCTAGTGAAAACAGAGTGATCTAAGGAATGTATATCATAATAGGGCAGTTGTCACACAGCTTGGAGTTTGAAATCATGAAGCAATTGTCCCCATGGCTTTGGAAAAAAAGAGGAGGAGGAGGAGGAGGAGGAGGAGGAGGAATTGTGTCTTGACTTTTTAAGTACATTACCATCTAATTTTACCTTCAATGAGCTCATTCTAATTTGAAATACATGGCTGCGCATTGCTATATATCTTGAATTATTTGCTGCTGAAGATTCACGCGCCAATGCATTAGTGGATTTCTCATAGATTTTTCTAAAAAATGTGTGTGTGGTGGTCACTCCCAACCTTGTGTTTCAAGTAAGCTGGGTGCTTCAAAAAGCCAGTAGGCTTGATTTGACTCCATTGTTTATTTCTGGCTTATACTTCCTTTAAATATAGTAATTGCTTTTTCTCCAGAGAGTAGCATGTGTACAAATAATTCCAACGCCTTCTTCACACATGGGCTGTGGCATTTGCTATTGAGTGTGGCTTAGAGGTGTGAGTCATGAGGGCTCCTTAAATGTAGCCTGTGTCATTTGTAAGTGAACTATAGACTGAAGTCCTCACCCAACCAACTTTATTCTCTCACCCCAAATACCTGAAGTCTCCTCTGCTATCCTGGGCCGAGACAAAGATTGCCACGCCCTTATCATATTCAGACATTTGCAGGTAAAACTAGCATTAACCAAGGTATCATTATATCCTAACAAATCATGACGGTGCCCTAGAAGAGAAATAGAATAGAAGATCTCAGATTAGAGGGACCTGGAACAATTTAGGAGTTGTGGGGAATAGCACCACTGAAGAGGCATTTGAACTGAGAATTAAAGGCAGGCAGAGGTCCAGGTAAAGATGGGTAAAGAAATTGCTCACATAGTTAATGGTAAGTACAATTAACTTTCAAAACAAAACAAAATAAAAGATTCTTCAGCTGTGGAAATGGCTCAATCAGTGTAGTGCTCGCTGTGCAACCAGGAAGACTGGGGTTCCATCTGAACACATGAGTCAAAAAGATGCATAAGTGGTGCACATTGTACTCTCCAACACAGGGGGATCCCTGGGACTCACCTACCAGCCAGACAAACCTAAAAGTGGTAAGAGCCAAGTCCCAGTGAGATATCCTGCCTCCAAAAGGAAGATAGGAGGAAAGGCACCCGAGGTTAACCTCTGGCCGCCATATGCATGTACATACATGTGAACACCTAGCAGTGCACACAGGTGTGTACCAGCACAAACACATCTGCATCCATGCATATGTATACGTAATAACATCTGGGAAAGAAGACCCATGGATAAACTCAGGGGATAATCTGAAGGGCTAGGAAAGATCTAGCTAAAGAGTTAGCAGAATCCAGCCAAACGGGAGCTTCTATGACAGACTCACAATTTTAGCTAATAAGTCTCATGTAGAGAGAAGGTGTCATGCATAAAGTCACGTTTTCACTGCAGAACAGAAGTGGGAACAATGTCCTCTGGGTCTCCATCAAACCATGGTACATCAGTCCATCTGACCGCAAAGTGCCATTAGTCACTCAAATCCAAGCATATGAGATTTAATCTGTGCTGACCCACTGTAGCCATGAAAATCTACATGGATCCAATGTTCCTGACATCCTACCATATTTGTAAAATAGAACTAATACAGGCTAAATGAACCGAATCAATTGATTCCTAGGGGTCAAGAATATAGTCTAGGTTTATGAAATAAATTGCACATTCTGATGTGTGAGACACAGGGTTTACATACATGATTTGGGGAAAGTTTGAACAATGTATCTGTATCTTAGAAGCCATGCACATATGAACACTCACACATGTGTACACACACACATTAACATCCTGAGAAACAGGTAGATCTAAGGCAAACCTATCACCAGCATTTGTTACTTGTAACATGGGTTTCTTACTCCGATCATTTTTTTCTCATTTGCAAAATGAAGCCAATTATACTCACTTCACAGGATTTTTACAAGAATCATACTATTCAAATAAATTTCCACCAGGTTCAATATGTAGATTATAGCTGTCCTAAATCAATTTTTATCCTAGTTTAGTTTCATTTATAGTCTTTAAAACAATTATTTTATGTATGAGTATTTTGCCTGCATGTATGTCTGTCTATGCACTATGTATGTACCTGATGCTCATGGATGTGAGAAGCAGGCATTGGATCTACTGGGACTGGAGACACAGATGTGAGACTTCACAAGTGTTCTGGGAATCAAACCCAGGTCTTTCGGGTGAGCAGCCAATGCTCTTAGCCATGAGACATCTCGCCATCCCAATTTATATTTTTTAATTGCAAAGTGCAGAAAGTTAAAAGTTTGACTCTTGTGTTCACAAAGGTTTTAGAAAATAAGACACACCATATCCGGCCTCTTGAAGTGTCTGTGTCTCATCCTTGTGGGCTTGACTGCAGTCTGGTGAGAAGGACTAACATTCCAGAGACTGGAAATTACAGAAAGTCATTTCCCCACTCAAGCTTCACACCCCACACAGGCCGGCTCTGAATTCTGCCACACAGAGTTGTTTAGGGGTCCAGGCCATGAGCTCCAGATACACAGAGAGGAAAGAGTGCGACACTGAGACCTGTGCTGGAGCAGAGGTGGGTTTCATCAGTTCTGCCCCATCACTTGCCTACACCACTTCAAGGCACTGCAGTCCTCATGAGGTTTGGGGGAAAGAGCCAGAGAATCCGACAAACCAGGCATTGTTCCTACTGTGATCTTTCCTACAATTACCCAGGCCCCTCGTGTCATGCTCCGAGCAGCTAGTCCCTTCCCCACAAGGACATCACGGTAGCCTTCCAGTCTCCTCATGTGGAGAGCTCTGGGTGATGGCTGATCATCTCACCATCCTGCTTATTTGTAATTCTTCTTGATCTGGACACAAAAGGAAAAGACAAACAGCTTTGCAGGGCATCTGCCAAGGGATGGCTGCATTCTTCCACGGGGCCCACCTCAACTCAGCTTCCAACCCTTTGTTCTTTGCAGTCACAGGCTCCACTCCATGTAGATCTTTTTTTCCCCATTCTTCTCCTTGGTCATACCTAAAGTGAGGCTCAGGGCATGATGCTTTTGGGACAAGCTTTTCCGAGGAGCAAAATAAATTGCTGGGTACATTTAACATTAATAAGTATTTAGGGGGCTGAGCATGGTAGCTCACACCTTTATACCAGCACTCAATAGTCAGAGACAGGTGGATCTCTGTGAGTTCAAGGCCAGTCTGGTCTACATGATGAGTTCCAGATCAGCCAGGGCTACACAGAGTGAGCCTGTCTTAAAGAACCAAATAAACAGATGAACAAACAAACAAACAAACAAATAAAGATAGATGTGGCTTCTAATATGTAATTCCTAGCATGTAATTGGATGATGTTGATAGATTTGGGGGAATTTAAGCCTTTAGAAAATGCCAGTGGTATGATGTGTTCATATTTCTTTTCTGATATATTTTAAGGTCACCTTTCATTCTGTCTTTCTGCCTCAATTTACCTCCTTTTCTCACAAAGATAAACACACACACACAACACACACATGTATGTACACATACCCTCTATTGCTCACTCTGTATGTTTGCTTATTTTTCACTCTGTTTCTTGAGTACAATTTACTGACCGTCTCATTGTTAATTAAAACTTTCTTTTTAAAAAATATTTTTTAATATCATATGTGTGTGCTTGTATGTGTTGGGGGTGGTGTGATATGTCACAGGGAAAGTGTGGAGGGAGAGGACGGCTTTGGGACCTGGTTCACTCCCTCAATCATGGGTTCCAGTAATCAAACTCAGATTGCTGCAGGCACCTGCACCTCCTGAGCCATCTCACCAGCCTCCCTAATTGAAACTTTCTTCCCTGACAACCAAATTTGATGAAATTCTGTCAAAATATACTTTTAATTTTGCATTTCTCATGAATCAACCCTGTAGTTTTTACCTCTTTGCTTAAAATTCTTCTCAATTTCATCTTTTACCAGATGAAGATATTTAAAGCTGTGTTCATGAACACACACACACACACACACACACACACACAGAGAGAGAGAGAGAGAGAGAGAGAGAGAGAGAGAACAGACAGACAGACAGACAGACAGACAGACAGACAGACAGAGAAGGAGAAAGAGAGAGAAAAGGAGAGAGAGAAAGAAAGATTATTTCCTAGTTCTGTTTTCTTTCAGTCCTGTTTAGAAATGAGCACATTATTTCCTGAGATCATTTTTCAGCAAGCTTTCCAGTGCAGCTCACAGGAAAAAAAAAAAAAAACAAAAAAAACCACACGTGACCAACACTGTGTTTTCCATCCTCTACCTCAAAAAGGGAAGTTCATTATATAACTGATTAGCCTTCCAACAAAGAGCAGTTTTCACTAAATGACCAACCTATACTCAGCAACCATCGCCACCTTTCCACGGTCCCATATCAACTCCCTTATGATCAGCCAATGGGCCCCATTGGTATCCACACCTGTATCTGTCAATTGAATATCCATAATAACCTCAAAATTGTAGCAAGTTGTGTACATAAAGACTTATTTCTTTACTTATCTCACATGTATGGCAGGTTAAGTGGAGGCTTGTTGTACTTGTTACTCTTATGCTCAGCTCAAATCACTAGAAATTAAGTGTCACAATTAACACATCAGGGAAGAAAATTTCATGTTGGCTCTTAAAGATCCACCCCAAATCATATGGTTTTCCCCAAAATTACAAGGCCAAGCCTAATTCCAATGTACATCAAGAAGGATTATCCTTCCAAGGTGTCAGAAAGATCAAAACACATGTTGTCAATCTTGTGTCTTCTATACCTGGTTTTAGTCACTCTAGTTGCCCAGTGAATCCACACTTGGGAACAGAAGATGCTGAGCACTGGTGCCCATTGACTCTCCTTCTTGTGCTGTCTATGTTCAAAGCCCAGGAGTAGCACTACCCACCTGTGAGGTGGACTTCCCACCTCCCACCTCCCACCTCCCACCTCAGTTATCTCATCAAGATAGTCTCTCACAGGTGGATCTAGAGGTCTTTCTCCTTGGTGACTCTAGATCCCGTCAAATTGACATCCAGTATTATTCTTCACTCCCACCCCCACTATACAATGTTTATTTAATTATTTTTTGCAGCTGTTTGCTTTTTCCGCAATGTTAGAAATCAAACACAATGCTTTGCATACCTAGGCAAGTCCACTCCCCCAGGCTATATCTGCAGCCCTGTAATATGTAATACCCTATCTTAATCTGTGTTTTATTGCTAATAACTTAATACTTGAGACTGGGTAAGTTCCAAAGCGGTTGAGTGTAGATAGCTGTTCATGTCTAAGGTCAGAGGACTGACTTTGGTGGTGGACTTCTTGCTGAAAGAGTCCCAAAGCAACAGAAAGCATTACAAATATTCCCTGGCACCTTTGTCCTCTGTGGCATCACCATGGTGTTCCCTCTCTGACAGCCTTATCCCAGCCTCAGTTACTTTTCAAAGGTTTCCCCCTTGATGTTCCATAATAGGACTAGGTCCCTACCTTCTTGATATTCCACAGTGGGGATTAACTTTCTATGTGAACCTTGGAGGAAGCAACCCATCTTCAAACTCAAATAATTAGGACACAGAATCGCATGTTCTGCAAATATTGGACTCACTCTTCTTGCCACATGTAAATATTCTCACTCATTCAATGAATTTTTTTCAGTCAAAATAGATAGCTGTCTCATGCTCTTTCTGCATTTACTGGCTCTGAATGACTGTCAGGACTGGTGCCTATTGCCCCCAAATTAGATGCCTCCTTAGTAAATTAAAAGTTTAGAAGTATATTCCAAATATTATTATATTGTAATGCTTTGGGGACTAGCTTTTCAAATATTCACTTCATTCTAATAATTTAAATGTGTTTAAGTTTATACAGTGCCCCCTATTTTTTCTATTTATTGTGTCTAGATATTCATCTCTAATATAGTCACATAAATACCTTCAACTGTAGATACACGATTTCACAGTTATACACAATTCTCAAAGAATCAGAAAGGTCTCACTTAAACAAACCAGGAGCCAGGCACGGTGGTATACATCAATAACCCTGGCACTCAGTAGGCAGAGGCAGGGAGATTAAGAGTTTGTGTTGCTGGGCATTGGTGGCACATGCCTTAAGTCCCAGCACCTGGGAGGCAGAGGCAGGAGTGAGTTCAAGGCCCACCTGGTCTACAAGTTCCAGGACAGGCTCCAAAGCCACAGAGAAAGCCTATCTCGAATGCTCCCAACAAAAAAGAATTTGTGGCCAGAATGAGCTACAAAGTGAGATTCTGTACCTGCCCTCCAATAAAATATGAATGGAAAGAACTGTAATAACCGCCAAGAGTAATAAAAATATGATTTTATAATAAATGAATATTTTATGCAAATATCTCCATTAACACGGTGACTCGTGCCTATAATGCACTTGGAAGGCTGAGGCAGGAGGATTGCATGGTTCAAGGATAGCCTGGGCTATACAGTGAAAGTAATGAAAGCAAAGTACTTAGAGGGTCGCTGTTGCTTTGCAAATCTATAAGATGACCCTATGGCGATGCCATTTATCAAACATATTTGTTGTAAAACCCAAGTGGTTAGAATTTGAGGTTTTATAACTCCCATTCCTGGGAAGGCATGGCCACTCTGTCAACACACTTCCGTTCTCATTAAGTGTTTTGAATAATATGAAAACTTTTGTGATGCTGTAAGAGCTGTAATAATCATGTGTGTCTATATAATTTGTATCTACACTAACACATGTTGTTTGCATATAAACTAGATTTGGGAAGATTGAACTTAGCTGGCATAAAGGTTGCTTTCATAAACACAGGGATGCCTAGCAAGCAAGGCAAGCATACTGTTGGCTCACTAGGCATCCTAACCTTTGTCCTGTCATTAAGGTCTTAATTTATTAAAGAAGAAATTAAGATTGAATTCTAGTTATTTAACTAGAATGAAAGTCATTGTGAGCTTCAGAGACGAAAATGTTGCCACATTTCTATGTTGAGAACCGCTAAAGCACTTTCAGAAAACCCTACTGCTAAGGCAATGATGTATCACTCTTACTTTCATTATATGTTTTTAATCAGAGCGTGACTTCACACTAGACAAAGCGATGCTTTATGCATGGGCTCACTTGTTTTTGCTAAAATCTCCTGACATGATTAATTTTACTTTAATGCTTTTGTCTTGTTGTAATGGTAAGGATGATGGGTATAAACCAGGCACAAATACATGCTTTTCCATTATAATGCCTCTGAGCATTAAAAAATATCTTAGATGAAAGGGAAAAAAATCACAGGAGACTGGTCCAACTGGAATTAAATTTCTTGCTACCTGAACACACAGTGCATGAGATTAAAAAAAATGATTCAGTCATTGTTTTTAGTTTTATTTTGGGTATTTTTATAGCAATTTATTCATCTGTATGATGAGATCGGAGGAGGGAGAGAGATCGGAGTGCATGGATTTCTTGATCGCATTAGTTGCTCTGCAACATTCACCTCCTTCACAGTGTAAAGAGACCGCAATGTTAACCAGTTCTATGCCGGGAGTGTATGTCACCAGGTCAAAGAACGGCAGGCTAGAGCATCTCCAGGTGATGCTCACACTTAGCTAGAGGCTGATTTTTTTTTACTCCTATTTATTTGTCATCTAAAGTAATTGTGTGAAATTGATATTATTTAATCAGGTTAAATAAAGCAACGGCATAGATAATTTGAAGAAGGAAACAATAGATTATTCCACAAGTGAGACCCACTGAGGGATGGGTTCCACCATCATCATTGTTTTCCACTCTCCCTAATAAATGATGGAGATGTGTCTGTAATATCAGTGTGGCACCTCTGTCCTCCTACATAGCCTGTGTGTTTGTTTTACTTGTATCCCAAGTAAATCCTGCTCCATCAAGAGCATCATCCTGTATCACCCATGAGCACTTGATACAGTCATGGAGATACCGTCTATCTGTGCAGTCCTACATGGTAACTACTAGCTACAGCTGGTTTCTGGGCCCTTAAATGAGGCTAATATGACTGAAAATGAATTATCTTTTTATTTTAGCATGACAAATTTAAGTCACCCTCTTATAGCAAGTGGCTTCTGCATCAATAGCACAGCCTTGGGTAGTAAAAGCTAGGTGGCAGCACTGTCCATCACCTCAGTCCAATCTATTCCCCTAAACGCAATGGGGGGGGGGGGAGTGATTATCAGAGATTTATTTCTGTTGCTATGAAGTGTCCTGACAGAAAGCAACTTAGAGAAGCAAGGGTTTGTTTGGCTTCTAACAATTCTGGTTATAGGTCATTGTTTTGGGGGAGTCAGTGCAGGGACATCACACCCATAGTAAAGAGCAAAGGGAAAACAAGCACATCCTTGCTTAGTCTCAACTAGCTTTCTTTGCTCATATATAGTTCAGGGCCAAGACCATAAGATGGTCCTGCCCATGTTGGGCTGGGTCAGTGAATTAACAATCAAGGCTGCCTCCCAGGCATTCCACAGACCAACCTGATGTAGACAATCCCTCAATCAATGATTCCTTCATAGGTGATTGTGGTTTGTGAGATATTGACAGTTTAAAACAAACCATCCCAGTGAGCCCCATGTATATATATTATAACTGAAAATCAGGGAGGAATAAACCTGTGTGATTCATGGTCCTGTGCTAGGAATTCACCTTTTGGTTTCTCATAATTTCATCTGAGCTACCTGATACATTCATTTTCAAGAGCTGTTATGATTATGTACTGGATGCCTTAAGACAACACCAAAAAGTCCATAGGCAAGTTAAAGTTCATGGGAGTTCACAAAAATGGCTTAAGAAGCCAAAGGGTAAGGAAGAAACTGGTTTTGCCTTAGAGCAGTGGTTCTCAAGCATCCAAATGCTGTGATTCTTTAATATAGTTCCTTATGCCATGGTGACCCTCAACCATAATATTATTTTCATTGCTACTCCATAACTATTTTTCTATTGTTATGACCCACAAAGTAAATACCTGATATGCAGGATATCTGATATGTGACCTCTATGGAAGGCTCTTTCAACTGCCAAAGGGGTCATGGACCACAGACTGACATCCACTGCCTTAGAGCCTTTGGATCTCAGTATAGGAACTGGGCTGCCAATATACTCATTTCCAAGGGCTGACACGATAATGCACTAAGTACCCAAGACAACAAAAATATTTTCTCACTGTCTTGGAGACAAAAGTTTTAAGGGCTCTAAGGCAGTTTTAAGGGCTCTTCTTTACGTCTGATAAAGTGCCCAGCTTCTTCGGGTGACTCCTTATAACACTTGGTGCTCTGTAGCTTACAGCCTCACCATTCAGTGTCTGTCCATGTCTTCCATGGCATTCCTCTATAGCTGAATTTTTTCTCATTTCTCTGATAACTGCCTTTGTGTTTAGGGCTACCCTAACCCAGTATGTCCTCATCTGGATCTTTATCTTTAAAGGTGCCCTTTCCAAATCAGGTCACATTTACTGCTCTGAGGGGTAAGAATTTGACCTTTCTCTTTTCTTGGAGACACCATCAACTTCCTGCACCAAAATAATGACACAGTAAAGGGAAAAACAAAAGTCACTTCACTCATATTTACCCATTTACTTCTCATGAACGCCCTCTGTAGTAATAGGCACCAGTTTTATTTATGCTTCGGATGTCTACATGGAAACAACACACAGACATGGAGTGATTTGCTCAAGGTCACACAGATGGTAAATGGCAAAGCCGGAATATATACCAAATAAAGCCCCAGAGCACGCACCCTTGCTGCTCCTCATTACTCTGGTAATAACAGAGCACATGCTGTAAGAGGAATTAGAGCTAGAACAACAGTTGACAGGCTCCTTGATCGTTTCCTGTGAAATAAAGCTGAATATACCCTGCGCCAGTAGAGTACATATCACCATAGATGTGCAGAAGAGTACATATCACTGTAGACGTGCCTCCTTACTGAACCTTCTCTGCCCATCTTCGTTCTTAACTGAAAGCCAAACAAGACTACAGCAGTGGATTCTAGCAAATGCCTTTTCCATATCTTTTGACTTGGTCATCTGATGGATCATATTTGTTGTGTAATTTTCTAAATTGTTCTGCTAATGTTACAAGTTACTTCAGTTCACTTGTATATGTTATAATTTCATTGCTTCCCTAGAATAAATTAAATCATGAAATACCTTTAAAAGAAAGAGAAAGGAAGGAAAGGGGGTATTTTGAGTTATTTTCTAGTGAAAGTTATGTTAGCATAATATGGTGATATTTTTTGCCATTTCTTTTATTTTTTAGTTCCATTTTACATCTCAACCACAGTTCTCCCTCCCACACCTCCTCCATCCCCCTCCCCTCCCCTCCGAGCCCACCCCCAGTCCACTCCTCCTCACAGGTAAGGGCTTCCATGAAGAGTCAACATAGTCTGGCACAGAAGGTTGGTCCAGGGCCAGGCCCCTCTCTTGTGCATTAAGACTGAGCATGGCATCCCACCCCAGAACACTGGAAGTTCCCATCATCCCTTTCTTTGTGGAATTCCTAAAGGTCTGTGTACCAAGACCTCTAAAGAAAATATGCCTCAGCCTACTACGGTGGTGCGCACCTTTAATCTCCGCACTTAGGAAGCAGAGGCAGACAGATGAGTTTCAGGCCAGCCTGGTATACATAAGAGTCCCAAGCCAGCCAGGGTAATATAGTGAAATCCTGTGTTATAAAATAAATGAAAAAGATAATCTACCTCATGGTGTACAAATGATGCAAAGGTATTCTTTGTGAAATGTTAGCAGACTTCAGACCTTTGCTTTCTGTTCATTCACAAATTTGTTTGAACTTTTTTCATTACTATAACCATTAACTTTACCAAGTGTCAGGATCTGCTTTTATGTGTGCATAAATATTTCATGGGATAAAACTCTTCCTTCCATTTTAGAGTCTTCAGGGTTTTTTTTTTTAATAATAAGACATCCTTTTATTCTTTATTCTTGTCAAATCCCTGAGTCGTTCTCCTCACCTGAACAATAATCAAAAGATAGGAGCAGGTGAATTAAGGGGATGTGTAATGGTTGTTTGCTTTCAATTATATCATGAAATTTACAGAGGTTTGATATGCCATATTGTGACTGTCACAAATACATGCAAATGGGTTTCTAAATATAATCCAGGCAACAATCCAGGCTGGCTCTCATAATTGACTTGAATATCTAATGTCCAGCTCAGTTGTGAATCCAGCATTGAAGCTTCATCCTCCAATTTTAGTCCTAAACTTAAAAGCATCAGTAGACACAGGTACAACAGCAAGAGGCTAGGACTCCTGAACCCCTTTTCTACACAGAATAAGTTTTGTTGACCTTTAGAAATATTAGATTTCCTATACTCTGTTAATTTTAAAAATGATGCTAAAACTAGGTATGATAAGATAATCATATTAAGTAAACTAAGTACGGTTCAGAAAGAGAAATATTGTGTCTTTTCCATCACTTGTAGGGCATGGTTGAGATGGGAGAGAATAAAGGATTATTGAGGGAATGTGCTCAAAGAACATTATATACATGCACAAAAATCAATTTATGAAAGTCAATGAAATATAAATTTAAAAAAACAGAAACAAAATGCATATTTTTAAAGAAGCTGCTTTTGTTCCTAGGACTGACTATAATTTAGCCATTTATAAATATGATAGCTATTGCCCGATTCTCTTGTGGACAGCATAAAACCAGTGATGAGAGTTCAGTTCTGTTTTTCAGCTCAACTGGCTTTCTACACAGAAAAAAAACCCTGCAGAGACATAGGCTGTGTGTACCTCAACCAGCTCCTTTAAAGTAAATGTGGTTGTTGAGAGCTGTAGTCTACTGAGAGACAGGACAGAATGGCACAAATCCATTAATGCCACTAAAAAATAACAGGACAGCTCTTCTGGTGACAGTGGCTCCCTAGCATTGTCCTCATGTATGCTAATTCATTAAGCAGAGCTGATGGGGACAAAGGAAGTCCAGAGCTCTGCGAGGGCATCTATTTTCCTTGTTTGCAGAATACAACATGGCACTCAAAAGAATGCAAATAGCAAATACATGCATATAAACATACTTCCCAGGATAAATAATTCCACTGCCAATTTTTCCTTCTGAGAAAATGTGTTGGTAGTCATTGTTTATCCACTTGTCAGCAAAGATCTTCTATAAAGAGTCATCAAGTAAATATTTGGGGCTTTGTAGCCATAAGGTCCCTGTTGTAACTACTCAACTTTGTCCTTGTAGCAGAAAAGCAGCCACGAACAATGAATAAGCACAGCTGTGGTCCAGTAAAACTTTATCAGCAAAATAGAGCAAGGGCAGGATTAGGCGAGCAGACTGTAGTTTGCCACTACTCTCTAGACTAAGGATCTAGCAATTTGCTCACGAATTATTCTACTTGGCAATGAAACAATGATTATTGTAATATATTAATAATTAATATTTATTGTACTGCCCAAGTCCGTTGCATCCCTTAATTCATATAGTGCTCACTCAATACCTGATGTCAGTTCAATGACTCCCATTATCCGAGGGAAAGATTCCAAGGCAAAGAGCAGCCAAAAAGCTTGTCCAACACCATGAATGAGTCAGAAGTGCAGCCACAGTGTTCCAGAGCTCAGTCCATAAACCATGCAGGCCACTGACTCTCAAGGAATCTTTTTCACCTTTGTCTTTAACTTCAGAGGCAGACACTGTTTTAAATACAAACAAAATACTTTCTTTCCCAGCAACATGAGGATAGATACTATGACTATCCCTGGTTGACTTTGCTGCCCCATGCCCAGCTGGTACACAGAGGGTTAGATTTCATAATGAGTCAAGGCTGGGAGAAGTATTAGAGGCAAGCAAACACAAGTTCTTAATGCATGGAGTCCTCTAGTAGGGCAAATACAAGATTGTGAGGAGGCAGCAATCTTCAAATGGTATTTGTAGCCAATCAGTGGACATAGCTGCTTTATGCTTTAGTGCATTATGCATTTGAACTTGTAAATATCTATTACATAACCCAAGCCTGTTTGAAAATTATGCATGCAAAAGAAGTAAGGGATGAAAAATCGAGGAAGGGAAACTTTTATTTTAGCCACACCAAAATGGGTAATGAACATTTAACTGGACAGTTACATATCTAGTATCGTGTTAAACACATAGCAAACATTTTCCTATTTACTGCTCATAAGGCGATGTCCATGAGAAAAGCATACACTTATAGACACCCAATAAATTGTCCAAACCTAGCACATGTGGGATTCATGTTCTGGGATGGCATGGAACCTGCGTTCAGTCCTGAACAACACCCTTCCTGGATACCCTATTATTCTAGAGTCTCTCAGACATACAGACAGAAAAATTGTGTGCAAGACCTTGTGCTTGCTGCTTCCATGTGTTGTCTCCACAAGTACTTAGAGCAACTGTGAGGTCAGTGTCACTATTCTTCCATCTTACTGATAAGAAAATAGGGTCAAGGAACACAGGCACCACTGTTTCATGGTGAGCTAGCTGAGGAGCCCAGACAGCTGGGTCCTACACACTTGTGCATTGAATTTATGAGTTTTAAAGCCTTTGAAAATCTTTATTGCTTATCCCTGTTATGCTTGTATGTACGTGCACACATAAAGACATGCTAATTTACTCATGCGCTGTAGTTACATGTGGTGGTCAGAGGACAGTTCTCTCCCTGTATCATGTGAGTCCTGGTGATCCGATTGGACCTGTATCACCATATTTGGCCATGAGAGGCTTTATCCTCACCAGATCCTCTTACAGCGTTAGTGGGGGTAGACAGGAATTAAGGGCCCTCTGGAAGTGAACGTGTATATTTACTGGATAATGTTAATCTTTGTAACAAGTCTAGGTAATGTCACTATGGCTCCTTTCAGGGCTATTATTCATGGGTACCCCCTAATAACCCATGAGATAAACAGGCCACCATTTATTCCCTTTATTTGACATTTGTGGAAACTGAAGTTCAGAGTGGTTAAGTGACTTGTCAAGGTCACACAATAACTGATTAATTGTGGCTCAAGCCCTTGGCTTCTGACCTAATTTGGTTCAGTGTTCTTTCTATTAAGCCCAGCTCTGAGAAACCTTATTAGGAATCCTTTGACCCATAACTGATTCCATTTGATCTCTTTCTAACATGAATTCTTCCCAACCTGATTTTTTAGAACATTATTTCTATGTCACAAGTTTTAAAATCACCATATCCAAACCAGGTATTGTGATGCAAAATGGTAATCCTACCACTGGAGAGGCAGGGACAGGGAGAATCCCCTGCAAAATCAAGGCCAGACTGGTTTACTTAGGTAGTGAGTTCCAGTCCAGCCACAGCTACATAATGAGACTGTGTCTCCAAAACACTGTAAAATAAAATAATCACCATAGCCATTGTGAGTGGAAAATATTTCCTAGCTTGCAAATGTAAAGGTGAACATGAACATGAAAATGTTATATTAAAATTCAGGCACCCTAGTGCTTTATAACTCAGGTTATAACAGGAAACAGACAATAGCCTGTAATAGAATGCTACTTCAGAGCTGTGGCAAGAGGAGAGCATACTGCCCCTCCCCGCCAGCCAGGGTTAGTAACCTCAAGGTGCTCTTACTACTGTCATTTTGAAAGGTGAAGGAAGAGAAGAGCTTCCAGACTGGACACAGACAAGTGTGGAAAGGGCGCATTCACACAAATGAGGACAGCCTAGGGAGGGAGAACGCTGCCATTTCCCCAGCCCTCCATCAGTCTGTAAGCTAGCAGCCACAAGCCCCACATTCGCTCACTTCCCCTGGTGCCAAGAAGTGCAGAGCCAGGTCGCCCAGGAGAGTGTGGCTCTGTGAGGGCAATAAGAAGACAGCCAGCACACTGTTTGCCACTGCTACCCCATGTCAGAGGCCCCAGTCAGTGACTGAGAATGGAAAAACTACAGATGTGTGTTCAGTCCTTGGGAACTGTGTCATCTGGTTTGGCGCACTTAAGCTAAAAAATCTAGCAGCTTTGGAGTTCTGTATTTGGGGCCAGTTGTCCCAATTACAAAATGGAATTGAAGGAGGTAGATGAACAAGTCACAGGAAGGATTGCCCAAGTGCTGTGTCCACAAAAAAAGATGGGTGACCAGTCTGTCCTGTGTCCACGTTCTGTAGCAAGAGTGATCAGTAGTGTTGGACAGTATTTTTCCCCTTCCATTATGTGTTTTGGTTTCCCTAAATGAACACGGCACCCAGAGTTCAGCATCTGCTTTGTGCACATTAAGGACTGTGGACTAAAAACCCAGCGGTGCACTCAGCTTTGCAGAATGCTTGCACATCCTTCACCTTTACAGAATACGTCATGGCGTCTGCAGTGAGTTCGATGCCCCTGGGTCTATGGCAGTGGCAGATGGCTGCTGGTCTCCCTGTCTCTTTATTTTGCAGAGCACAGCCTGCCCAGAGTACAGCTCCATTGGCCCAGGTTCTTTCCTCACGGTTGCTGGTATTAATTTGACACTAGGCCGTTTCTGACTAAAGAAAGGCAGCATATCTGAGGGAAGGTACAGGCTGCAGCAGCGAGCTTGTGGTAACTATCAACTACAGGGGGAAAGACCGGGGTGGCAGACCATTCCCATGGCCTACATTTTCACTCACATGAGTGTTTGTGGCTGTCCACAGGTAAACAAGCAGTTCTCTGGTTGTTATCTGAAGGTGAGGAGGTTTTGGGTAACATTGCTCCAAATTTATTTACCTAAAGAATTGAGAATTGGGAACCTCCTTTTCCACATGGAGATTTTCCAATTGGTAGCTGAGGAAATGCGGTCATGTGAAAAATAAGAGCTTGAAGAAAAGCTAGATTAATCAGCCATTCAAAATAAATGTACCAACAGCATTAGCAAAGGTCTACTAAAGGCCAGAGACTGGTCAAAGGGATGAAATCTCTGGCCTGGATGGAAACCTGACATTCTAATCGGCCCAGCCCATGTGTTAGTCCAGTAGAGCCGGTCAATCACCTGCCTAAGCGGCCTCCCTTCAGGAAGGAGGGACCACCACTAGGAAAGCAGGCTTGCAGGAAGCCAAGGGTAAAGAGGCAGGCAGAATAATTATCCCCTTAATGAGATAATGCTCTTTTACATCCCAGAATTCCATGCCCCTTAGGACAGTCTCTACAAGCCACCTTGAGGCTTGAGGTTTGCCGGGTCTAACTCACAAGTGCACAACTCTCTCTCTCTCTCTCTCTCTCTCTCTCTCTCTCTCTCTCTCTCTCTCTCTCTCTCTCTCTCTCTCTGTGTGTGTGTGTGTGTGTGATTTTGGACAGAGTATGATCATGCTTCTCTGGTATTTTGGGTTTCCTTCCTCTTTCTCTGTCATATGTTGGAAAGCGTTGCTGGCAGGTCAAAGAAGCCTCCCCATGGCCTAGCTGCTTATCTTAACAAGCTGGGCAACACGGTACCTCCTCCCTCCAGCAAAGCTTTCTGCTCTCTACTTAGCCTCATCTGGAGAATGTCCCTGGGCCTGGAGGACTGACCTTATCTGAAAGCTGTCTCTAAATCAGATGCCTGATTCATTTTTGGCTTGACCCTTGGCACAGATCCCTGCTAAGACTTGCTCTAGGGATTCTGTTATAGGATTCTACTGCCACACACTAAGCCTTGTGATAGGAGAGTGCCACTCAAAACAATTAAGGGTTTGTCCCCAGGCTCCCCAATCCTATATATTCCTTATATTCTGAAATAGAATTGAGCTGATTCATCAAAATCTGTCTCCTGGAGGACTGTTCTCTGTCTCTGTTCCTGCTCATGGGCCACATCCAAAGCCTCCTGTCACCCTTTCGGGCTCTCCCCCCTCTCAACCTGGTGGCAACAGGCTGAGAGGGAAAGAGGGAAAGACCCCACAGTCTTAGTCGCTGTTCTATTGCTGTGAGGAGACATCATGACCAAGGAGACTCGTGCAAAAGAAAGCATTTAATCGGGGGCTTTCGAACAGTTTTAGGGGCTTAGACTGTGTCAAGAAGAAGGTGGGGCACTGGAGCAGTAGTTGAGAGCTCCACATCCTCATCTATACACAGAGAAAGACACTGAGCCTGGCTTGGGGCTTTGAAACCTCAAAGCCCACCCTAATGACAGACAGACTTCCCTCCAAGTCCATACTTACCCAAGCAAGGCCTAACCCTTCCCACATACTTCCCTCCCTGACGACTAAGCATCAAATATAAGACCCTATGGGGCCATCCTTATTCAAACCGCCACACCCTCTACATCTTCCCTCTCCATCACATTCCCCATCATACCTAAATCTCCAGCCATCCTCCATGTGGCTGACCTCCCTGCTGCTTTAACGCAAATACAGTTATTTATTTTTTCTTTGTCTTCTTTGTTCTTCTCCTCTGGACAGCTGCTGAGATTTATAGTTTGCCTGCCCTGGCGTTTTTGTGTTAAACTCAAATAGAGCTGCCCTCCAACCTCTGTTTGAGTCTATTTTAAATTATTTTATTATGAGACTCAGAGCTTCAAGAGTGGACTCCACTTTCCCTGGTGTTATCGGGTACCCGCACAGGACTCCAGGTCTGCGTCCTCCCCACTCCTTCTTACTGAGTCTGCTTCTTTTCTCCTTACCTTCACTCTGGATGAACTTTGGCTTTGTTTGACTTTCAAAAATATGTGTCAAGGTTATGAAGGGGGTTAACCCCTCTTCGGGAACAGAATACGAATGGCCAGATGTTCAGGGTTGTCACTACTCAAGTGAACTGTGTTAACATGCATGATAACTTTAATAAAAATCAAATATCAAAGTCATCATCTGAGACTTTGTCTCATTACATAGCTCAGGATGGCATGGAACTTGCTGTGTAGCCCAGGCTGGTCTCAAGCAAATGATTGTCCTGGCTCAGCCTCTGTCATGCTGAGGTCACAGGCATGCAACACCACCACACATGCTTCTGAAAGTCATTCTTTTCCCATTGAATAGATGGCTCCCATTGGGCAAATTCACTCTTGTCAGTTACGCTTTTTTCTGATCAAGGAAACCCTTCCACATGCTTCCAGCTGATCTTACAATGTCCACAGGTAACACTGCTCTTCTGTCAACCAAAAACACCCAGGATTCCTCTGGGCAGGATTTCAGGGGTAGATTTTGTTACTTTGTTATCCTCTACCTGCTTAGGTAAGTTAAGTGTCCAGAGACTTGGAAACAATGGCACTGGTGTCAGAGAAGCTCAAAAGCAGCCAACCTTAGTGCACCAGTGTGTCCTCACTCACAGGGCAGAAAGCCAGCCATGCTATCCAGAACCTGATTCGCTTATGTTGTCATCTTCCCTATGTGCCATCTTGTCAGGTGCCCACATGTCCAGTCTTAATTTCCTCATGCTTCCAGAGAACAAAATGAAGAACATGAGGAAAAAGGAGATTGGCAGCATATTGATCATATGTGAGAAAGCACAGCGGACCTGGCCTGGTAGCCAGGGGGAGCAGAGTGTCAGGTGGCTATGACTTCTGGTCCAGAATCTATTGGGCACTTTCTTTTTTTAGACCTGGCTGTGCATCTTTTCATCATGGTGACAGTCACTAATTGGAATACAGACTTGGGAAAACTACTCTTCTTTGAGTATCTTTTCTGACTTAAAGTTTCCTGAGTTTAATAAGATGCCATCCCCAGCCCTCTCTTCCTTCTGCATACTCTGCAGTGCCAAGGCATCATAATAGCTGGGGATGATTTTTCTGTCAAATCTCCTCTCTTGAGACATACTGGTGCATTTCTCCTGAACATTTCCACTTGGCCTTGAGGTTGGTACCATGCCTTCAGATCTACTCTACCTGTGTTGTTCTCTATCAAGGAAATGGCGTCTTTTCTTCCCCGTCCAGAAAACGTGTGTCATCCCTAAAGCCTCCTCTTCTCCCACTCCTGCAGGCCAGGCCATCCACAGATGCTCACTGCTACCTCCCAAAGCCATTCCCACCCACTGCTTCAGTTCCATTCACACTGTCAAGCCCAAAGGTAGAATGCATGGACAAATCCTGTAGACACTCAAGCTGAAACCCACCTGCTCATCAGGGCATCTCAAACATTCTCAGATTCATTTTCTGCTACTTGTACTCCTTCACACATTTTCCTTCAGTTTTCCAAATTGATTCCTACAGATTCCTGAGAGGGAGCCCTCCCAATATCCCGGGCCACTGTTCACAATCTTCTCTGTGTAGAACATTTTGTCTATTTGGTTTCAGATTAAGATCCCTACATTTTTCATTCCTAGAATGCCAAGATAAAAGTAGACACAGGGTGTTACGGAAGCGTGTGTGTTACATTTCATTCTATTTAGGTACCAGGGGAACTCCTGGCCGATCTCTAACAACATTTCTACCTCTTCAGGCTTGTCACTTGCCCTGCCTGTGCTTACTCTGGAAAGATCATTGTTTGCTACCACAGTCACTCAAATGTCTGCCCCCAATCCTAAACTGAAACCGAGGATACTGTGCCTTTTTTTTTCTTTCTTTCTTTCTTACAGCCATTCTGTCTCAGGTGCATGTAATTATTGAAAATCTGAAACAAACTGTCCCTAAGCAGTAAGGCCAGCTTAAGCCACCCTTGAAATCAATAAACTGACATCCAAGTCATCTCACCTCAGCATCTTATTTGCACAATGATGAATGTGTATGAGCATTACATTGAGTTGTCTGATCTATATAAAATGTTATGTAGAGAGGATCTAAAATATTGTTAGCAATGGGAGAGCCATCGGAAGTTCATCCTGATCTTTGGCTCATTGGGGGACTGGTGAGACATGGACATACTTGTTGTTCAAGTTTGAAACTTGTGGGTAAGCTTTGCAATGTCCCTGTGGAACCCTCATTGGATTCTTACCATCATTTCACAGAGCAGGCACTGAACAGCTGTTAAAAGTGCATACTTCCATCATTTATAGTACTGTATAGGGTGCATTTGAACATTAGTAGGTACCATTTTTACAGAATGTTTGGAATATAGACCACTATTATCAGTATATTACTATTAAACATGTAAAAATTGGATGGAGATTATCACAGGCTATCAGTGAAACATTGACATGTTTCAAACTCTTTTAATAAATCAAAAGTATATGACTTAAAAGTTGACTGTCTCCACAAAAGAATCCTTTAGATTAAAATATGCAATATTAAACATTGATGGAAACTGGTGTTCTAAGTCCATTTTCTTTATCCCCATCTGGTGGTGGTGGTGGTTGATAGTTTGGTTTGGTTGATTTCTGCTGCCCACTGGTGTTTAGTCTCTGGGCTTTCCTGCTAATTATTAATATGATTAGCTTGCTGAGTAGGTCATCTGCATACTCAGAACCACTCTTTCTAGCAGTGCTAAATTCTGAGGAAGAAAGGGTTCCACAAGTGTGATACATCCTTATTGTATCCAGCAAAGAGAGGACAACCTGAACAGATGCAGATTGTGACATTGAATTTTCAATTTAGGAAATGGCAGAGTTGGGAACTGTTAAAAGGTGAGTTGAGATCAGGTGTAATGGATTATATGAAAACCATTTGGATCTTATACTGCAGTCAGTAGGGAGCCGCCAAATATCTTTGAGCAGGAAAATAACATAATTAAGTTTGTGTTTAAGAAGCTAATTTGGGATGAATTGGAAGAGGAGAGATTGGAGCCAGGATAACCATTTATTGCATAATCCCAGGCAGAGGTTAATAAGGCCCTGATTTACAGTGATAGCTACAGATACTAAGACTAGACAATCAAATCCGAAGCTAATTTCATAAGTGGAATTAAATATCATTTGCTAACTGTTAGGTAGTACAAGATAAGAATCTTTGGTTGACCAGATGGAGCTGATACCACTGAGCCAAAGAGCAAATCAAGATGTGGTATATTCAGAGGTAGGAAGAATGGGTTTGGTATTGGACTTAAGATGACTAGATATAGAGGTATAGATAGAGGTAGAGATATATATCCATCATAATCATCCTTGCACCTGGAACTTTGGAAGCTACTCATTCAATAAATATTTTGGTTCATGTACCAATAAAGGAAGAGATAAACAGTGGCTAAGATATTGGAAGTTTTCCCAATAGGTCTAGAAAATGTTTATCCAACAAATGAAAAAGGGGTAGAAACACAAATTCAGAAGTCAGCATGTGAGCAGTCAACACCATTGGAGTCTGGGAAAAGGATTGGGTGGAAGGGGAGCTAATGATTTACTTCTAAGGAAACAGGGTTATATGTTAGGCAGCTTTTTCCTCCCCGCCGGCCTCCCGGCCCTGCCGCCATGGTCCTGCTGCCACATGAGCCCCAAATAACACTCAGAGACTCTGTATTTGATACAATCCTGTTGGTCAGTTACCATTATTGTTTATGGGCTAGCTCTGTCTTAATGATTAACCCATTTCTACTTATTTAAGTATTTCCATGTGGCTCATCTTATCCGGGAGCCAAGGCTGGCGTCTTGCTTCCTCCATGCTCTACATCTTGACTCCTCCTTCTACTTCCTCTTTCCTCCTCCTGGTCTCCTAGCCCAGCCTATCTAATTTTCTATTGGCCAACAGGGCTTTATTAATTAACCAGTATGAGAAACGTATTTGCAGAATAACATCTCCCATCAGTTATATATGCTCATTGTTTGGCACAAAGAGTGGATCCATATATTGAATGAAAAAATAAATGATTACCAATTTTTTCAAAGGTAGATAAGTGATGAAGTAAACTGAGATTAAACACACACACAATATATATATATATGTATATATATATACATATCATCTTTAGCCTTAACCGTTACATTTTCTGCAAACAAAATAAAAGCCAAAATTTTGTCTTAGCTGATACCTGACTAAGTTTACTCATGTTAACCACTGCCATTTGCCTCTGTGTTCTCTCTGAAGAATTAGATTACCATAGAACAGTGCAAAAGGAGGCAGCGAAAGAAATACTAATAAATGATAAATAGATGAAGCAGGCCACTGGTCAGTCATCGAATCATCAAAAACACAGTCATCATCCATGATTATCCCATAAGAAATCCTGTTTCCCAGTTAATGAAAGCGTTTCCCTTAAAATGACGTCTAAATGTCAGATGAATACAATCCAGAGGATGAAAATATAAAATTAGTGTCTGCTTTCAGAAGCACCATTATGGCCTTTTTAGCAATCTTGCTGACTTTTCAGATCTTTGCAATCGAAGGTCCATCTAAAAGGCGACACGTCTCACCTCATCAGCACAGAGTGAAGATGGACTTGGAGCATCTCTTGTCAGCCCACATATTCTGATTGACTTGAGAATGATTTTCTACATGAAAAATGAACACACAGATTTGCCATAGTCATCTCTGACCATTAAAGGCTCAGAAAATTAGTTGGGGCTTCAGATAAAAAAGGTATAATTCATAAAGGATCTAGGCTGACATTGCAATGATGTAAGGTGTACATTCAAATTAATTTAACACACAATTGGGTTGCAGAGATTGCTCAGTGGTTAAGAGCATTTGTTGCTCCTTCAGAGCACTAGAGTACAGTTCCCAGCCTCCAAGTGGAATGGCTCACAAGCACTTGTAACTCCAGCTCCAGACCTGAAATCCTCCATCAGATTTAGTGTGTGTGCAAGCACACACTCACGCATGCACGAGCACACATACACCAAGACTCACACACATACATAGGAAAATAAATAAATAATAAAAGGAGATATTAAAATATATCATGGTTGAGTATGTGTGAACTGGCAAAAATTATGAGATAAAGAGACATAGCCATTTTAAATGCCAAAAAACAAAAAGCCTTTAATTTACCATATAAAAGAGTGAAACTGGTAAAAAGTAAATGATATCCTGAGGTTACTAAAAAAATTACATATACAGGTAATGTGCATGTATAAAATCATAAGAGATGCTTCAAGGAAAGGAATGGGTCTTTGTTCTGTCAACTTTTCTAAAAATGTTGAATTCTTTTCTCTTTTGTATCTTTAATTTATTTTTTAACTTTCCTTTTTATTCAACCTTTGTGTCTTTCACATCATGCATCCCAATCCCACCCATCTCCTACCCCCTTGCATCTGCCCTCTGTCTCTGCAACCCCTCTCCCAAATAAAACAAATTAAAATTTAAGATAAAAAAGAGGGGGAGGAAGAGAGGGAGAACCTCATCATGGACGCTGCAATGTGAGACAGCGAGTCACACAGTAAAGCCTTTTATCCATACATCGTTACACGCAGGCATTCGTCGAACAAAATTTTTGGTTTGGTTCAAGGCTCCTGGTTTTTGCTGTTGACACTGGGCCCACAATGGGACTCTTCCCTGCCATCCCATTGTTGCTCTGTGTTGTGGAGATCCTGTAGCCCTGAAATCAAGTTGGTATTTTAATGTTATTTAATTCTTGAATGGGAATTACTGCCTATGAAAGCAAACAAATCAAAGGCATTGGAAGAATCATTGTTCAGACCATGACATACCAACACAATAAAGCAGATTTATATTGAAACATGGATCAAAGTTGCTTACAGACTGGGTGTCAGCATTAAACATTACCTTATTTCATCTTTGCACTCTAGCTATCACAGGACTTCATCTTAAGGTCTTCCAAGATATTGGGAAATGAGGTCTTTTTTGTTTGTTTGTTTGTTTGTTTTTAAATATATATTCTTAACAATTTAACATTGGGCACACATGCTAAAGATCGGTCCATATAAGCTTTAAGAAAAAAATTATCTCGTGTTGCTTTCAGAACTATGATATTAATAAGTAGGTTGCTGTGGAACTCTAAAGAATCAGAGATAGATTTTGGTTTTATTCAAATTACTTAGGGAGATAAGGAAATAATATTTAACAGTATTATCCAACTGAGCATAAAAAGAGGTAAACACAGACTTTCTAATACACCTCCTATATTCTGCCTTACCAGTGAATTTCACCCTTTTTGTTGTTGGTTGTGGTCTTGGGGCAGCTTGCCTGAGCATAGTTCTTGATGCTGCTTCCTGGGGGGCAAGCTAAGAACAGTGTCCACCATCTAGTGGCTCAGATCAGAACTGCAGTAAGAAAGTGTATTTGAACAGGAAGCAGCCATGGGTTTGTGCAGATCTGGCAATTACCAAGCTTACTTACTACTTCAGCATTTTTCCTCGTACCTGAGAAAAACTAAGATAGTTGCCAGCACATCAGAAAGACAAAATGTAGAAAGTGAAATTAAAGCCTACTTCGTTCCCACCATGGGTCTATAATTACTCTACTTTAATGACAACCTTTTACAAGTCTGCTAACAACAAAAGTAATGCTACCACTATAGCACTTTGCTGTATCATGCGGTGAGGAACTTGGATGAAAGAAAAAACAATGGGATTCTTTTGTGATCACATGCTAAGCAGATGCCTTCTACAAATCCCCACCACCAAAACAGTGGCTGTCTGTAAGCTCCTACAGGGATACGGAGCAAACACTGTTTCCTTAGATCCGTAGGTTCGGGACACATGCTATACAAACTGAATATATAATGTCTCCACATAAGCTGGACTCCTGCTAGCTCTTTAGAATGTAATTAGTAAGACACCAGTTCTAAACCACCTATAGTTTACTGATCATATAATTTCATCCTGGAATGTGCAATTGTATTTGAATGTGTGTGTGTGTGTGTGTGTGTGTGTGTGTGTGTGTAGTGTTTGAAAATATGCAATGGTCTTGATAACTTTGATTTCTATAGCCTCACTTTGAGATATTACTAGAGAAATAATTATTCACATAATACAAGATAATCCTCTCAGTATTGTTTATAATTGCAAGATTTTTGTCCTAACTTGTTTGACTATCATAATGCTGCTGAATATATATAAGTTTAGCAATTTAAAAATAGGTAGTCTTACACTGTTCAAAGCCAATGGAAATCTATATTTATTAAAAGTTCAGTGTGTATCCATTGTGACAGCAAACAAAAACATAGATAACACAATCCATTTTAGGTACTTTCAAATAAGCACAAAAAGTCTAAAGTGACTTATTTTTACCATAAAAGCATTTGGATGAGAAATCCAGGTTATGTTTGAAGGATGGTGTTTTGGAGAGCCCCATACTAGTTGGCAGCCAAGAGTATCTGTATTGATATTTTTTTATGCCATGTGGCTGGAAGCTCACTGAAGAACCAGGGTATGGATGGAGGTAAGCAAAGTCTAAAGGGTAAGCCAGAATTCAGTAACTGGGAATACAAAGAGCACACGGTAATATGTAGAGTGGAGATGGAGAGTCAGCAAGATGTCTCAGAGGTACAGGCACTTGCTGCCATGCCTGATGACCTGAGTTCAGTCCCTGTGATCCACATGGTGAAAGAAAGAGCCAACTAACTCTAACAGGCTGTCCCCTGACCTCCACACACACATCATGGCATGTGTACCTACATATATGTACATGCGTACACACAATAAACAAACAATTGTAATTTTAAAACTTTAAAGACAATCCAGGAGTTGATGGCACTTGCCTTTAATCCCAGCACACCAGAGGCAGAGGTAGGTGAATCCCTGAGTTTGAGTTCAGCCTATTGTACCGAGAGAGATCCAGGATAGCCAGGGCTACATACAGAACCACCTCCTCAACACACACACACACACACACACACACACACACACACACTTAAAGACACAAGCACAAAGAACACTTATTGGGTAGAAAGAAGATCCAAAGTCTAATGGAAAAGCCTGCTGCGTCTGGCGCTTCAGATCAGGTGAGATAGTCATAGAAGATCTAGAAACCTGGAGGTTAACGTAATAACAACTGTTTCAGTAGAATGATGGTGCTAAACATCTCATTAGAAGGGACTGGAAAGGGAAGAAATTGGATGCTCTGGATAAAGACAACCTTTGTGATTTACGTAACAAAGAGAAGGGAGATGAAACTGATAGGAAGGAGAGAGTGTTGATGGAGGAATTGTCCTTTGAGGTGAGATGTAGCAATGTGCTTCTGTGCTGCTAGGAGAGGGCTGATAAAGAGGGAAAAGTTAATGATGCAAGACGTGATAAAGCTGGTGGGAAAAAATACTCGAGTGGCTGAGAAGAAATGGGGCTGAGTACACAGTGGAAGGCTTGACTTTGGGGGTAAACATGACAGCCATCCACAGTAACGAAAAGACAAGGCAGTAGATAATGACCCTGGTAAAGCTGTAAGTGTAAGGCTGGAAACCTGTGCCAGTGTCTTTCTCCTTTAATGAATCAGAGAGCGAGATTTTCAGAGAGAAGCAAGCCAGGAAGCAGGTGTTACAGAGTTGCAGAAAGTGAACAATATGAAAGAGTAACCAGATCAAAGTGTGTAAACTTTTTCTGTAAAGAAGAAACGGTAGCAAATAGTTCAGACTTTGTGAGATACTAGGTCTGCATGGAAATTATTCAATTCTGCCATAGTAGCACAAAAGCACTCACAGCCTGCAAAAGCTATTGGGGGTGACTATCAGCAAATAAAACTTTATCAATGAAAATGGTGGTGGGTCGCCATAGCTGCTACTCAATCACGTGTTCGTTTTTCATCACTGTGACAGAAGACTTAAAGAAAACAGATCAGGATAAAAAGGTTTATTTAGGCTCACGGTTTCAGAGCCTGAAATACTATATATGTCCTTTCTTGGGTGTTAATGTTATCTGTCTATCTATCTACCTATTGTCTATCTATTTATCTTTCTAATTATCTACCTGTCATCTATCTCACTCCATTTCTTCACCTCTTACTCTTTGCCTCTTTGCATGTGGCTCTGTCTTTATTCAGGCCAACATCTAAAGTTTTTTTGGTTTTGTTTGTTTGTTTGTTTGTTTCTCTCTCATACTCTTCATCATTTTTCTCATAGAGGCCTTTCTCTTTTTTTTGCTGCATTTCTGAATTATAAAATGATAACTCTTATTTTAGCAGAAGCATGCCCAAGTGATAGAAGAGCGTTAACAAGATCTAAGAAAAGTGCCTAGCCCCTGTTAACGTAGCTGTGCTACATTCCACCTCCAACTCCTCCATGCTTTCTAGGCCAATCTTCTGAGAGCAACAGAATGCTTTGTGCTCAGGAACCTCCAGCACTTTTGCCTGTTGTTACTTTCTACCTTGCATCCCATTGCTCTTTGTAGCATCGTTTTTGCTCCAGCCCTGAAAAGCTAGCTTGCACTTCCCCGCACACAACGCCTGTCAGTTATGTGCTCTTCTGCCTTCAAGGACCCACACAAATCCACCTTAGCCATCGTTTTCCAAGATAACTACTTATCCAATGTTGTGATAGATCGCCATGACCAAAGCAACTTATAGAAGGAGGCATCTGTGTGGGCTTACTGCTCCAGAGGGATAAGTCCATTGCCCTCATGGCAGGGAAGCATGGCAGCAGGCAGGCATGGTGACTGGAGCAGGAAGATGAGTGCTCCTTTCTTAAACATTAAGCAGAAAACAGCGAGAGTTAGACCGTGAATGACACGAGCTTTTGAAACCTGCTCCCGTAGCATACTTCCTCCAACAAGGTCATACTTCCAAAGCCTCCACAAACATTGCCACCAACTGGAACTGAAGACTATGGGGACATGTCATCTAAGCCACCACAGTAACTAAAGAAAAATTATTCCTGTCCCTCATCTTTCTCCATACATTAGACTTCGAAAACACCAATAACGTCATGTACGGTGTCCCTCTACCACATGTGAGACTGCAATAGTCAGGTGCCACACATGGATTCTTTTTGTTTTATATGCAACACCTAGCCAATGTCAGATACATTTTAGTCAAACAGAGTCCCTTTCCTTCTCTTGCAATGGACAGTCAGAGGTGAATTTAAACCTCTTTATATTGACACTGTCGATATAAGTTTTGAAGATGGAAAATCTGTGCATTCACCCTCCCCAGATGTGGCCTCCTTCTGGAAATTCTATGCTTGCTCCAATAAGTAATACTGTATTTTGTTCAGTGCTATTCCAAGCCCATGGCTGCACATCAAATCCACTGTCGAATCACTGTGTATATCTTTAGTACATATTTAATGTCTTAAGTAGTCTTGCTTGTTTGAATATGTTTTCCCTTTATAAAATTAAACAAGGCAAGGATGTTTTTTTTTTTGGAGGAACTGAGACAGAGGACAACAAAAGAGCCACTTTTCATGGTTTGTCTGTAATGAGCCTTGTGCTTTACATAACTTGCCCAATTTAATTGAATTCTCACAATAGCCTCATGAGGTGGATATTATAATCAACATTTTACTGATGAAGAAAATAAAGACTCCTAAACTCACAGTTAAATTATGTAAAATGTGATCTTGGGATGAAGTATACCTCAGTGTGTGCTTAGCATGTTTAAGGCCATGAGTTTAATGTTCAGCATGCAGCACACACACACACACATACACACACACACACACACACACACACACACACACACACACACAATCTTCCATTCTTAAAAGCAAAAAAAAATACATACATATTTTATATTGAGCCACAAATACTAAAGGTGTGTATTTATCAAATTACTGTTTCATCTTAACCAAATCACTAACTTTATTTGCAATCCCAATCTATTGGTTCTACATAACAAGATTCTAGTCAGTATACTAAAACTATTGTGTTACTAGCTTATCAAGTGCTCCCTGAATTTCCACCAAGAGCCAAGTATTTTTCTAAGCACCAGAGATTGAGCGGTAAGCAAGACAGTCCCTTTCTACCCACACTGTTAACAAGCTATAGTGGTTTAAAGGAGATGCCCCCATAAGCATCAATGTCTGGAAACTGAATTCCCAGTTGATTGCACAGTTTAGGTGGGTTTAGTACACATGGTCTTGCTGGAAAAAGTTTGTCACTGAGGTAGACTTTGAGGTTTCAAAGTCACATACCAGTCACAGTTAGGTTCCTCTTGATGCTTGAAGTTCAGTATATGAGGCTTCAGCTTCCTACTCCTGCCACCAAGCCTTGTCTAAGTTGCTTTGATCCTAGTGTTTTATCTCAGCAATAGAAAAGTAATTAGTGCATAGGCTCAAATAGAAATAGATAATGTAGGAGAAGCACTTGTAAAATTATGGATATCATTAAGTATAACTAAGAGAATGCAAAGCAAGTGAAAGAGCAACAATGACAGGGAGGCCTTTCCAGATGGCCAGTATCTTTCTAGAAGAAACTTGGATTAAGGGACAGAGTAAACCATAGGGATATACAAGAAAAACAATTACTGAGTCTCTGAACTAGGAAGGTATCTGGGGGTTGGCAAAAACACAGATTCCCTGGTCAATAGGAGTTCCACCAGCCAAGGGAATGGTATGCAAGAGAATGGAAGAATGAGCCATATGGTCCACAAACACTTTCTAAAACTTTAAAATGAATGTCAGAGTTACAAGGAGTAAGAAATAATGTGAACAGAATTGATTGTCATCAGATGACTCACGTTAAGTATATAGAGAACCCAAGAAATAAAATAAAATGATGACAAGTCAAATAATCCAGACAGTAAATGGGACAATGAAATGATCAGAAATTTCTCAAAAGGCAAAGTGCAAACAGCCAATAAACACATGCAAAATTGCCCAACTTCACTATCCACCAGAAAAATGCAACATGAAACTACACTGAGATTCCACCTCATGCCAGTTAGAATTACAGTCATTAATAACCAAGCAACAACAAATACCTGTGGGGATCAGAGAAAGGAGAACCCTCACATACCGAGGATGCAGAAAAAAGGGGAACCCTCACACACTGAGAATGCAGAGAAAGGGGAACCCTCACACACTGAGGATGCAGAGAAAGGGGACCCTCACACACTGAGGATGCAGAGAAAGGGGACCCTCACACACCGAGGATGCAGAGAAAGAGGGGCCCTCACACACTGAGGATGCAGAGAAAGGGGAACCCTCACATACTGAGGATGCAGAGAAAGGGAACCCTCACACACTGAGGATGCAGAGAGAGGGTAACCCTCACTCACTGAGGATTCAGAGAAAGAGGAGCCCTCACACACTGAGGATGCAGAGAAAGGGGAACCCTCACACACTGAGGATGCAGAGAAAGGGGACCCTCACACACTGAGGATGCAGAGAAAGGGGAACCCTCACACACTGAGGATGCAGAGAGAGGGTAACCCTCACACACTGAGGACGCAGAGAGAGGGTAACCCTCACTCACTGAGGATTCAGAGAAAGAGGAGCCCTCACACACTGAGGATGCAGAGAAAGGGGAACCCTCACACACTGAGGATGCAGAGAAAGGGGAACCCTCACATACTGAGGATGCAGAGAAAGGGAACCCTCCCACACTGAGGATGCAGAGAGAGGGTAACCCTCACTCACTGAGGATTCAGAGAAAGAGGAACCCTCACACACTGAGGATGCAGAGAAAGGGGAACCCTCACACACTGAGGATGCAGACAAAGGGGAACCTTCACACATTGAGGATGCAGAGCAGAGGGAACCCTCCCACACTGAGGACCCAGAGCAAAGGGAATCCTCACATGTTTCTGGTAGAAATGTTAATGAGTCTAGATGCTTCCTCAAAACTTTAAGACTAAATCTACCATATTGCACAGATGTGCCACTGTCAGCAGACATTTCCCTGTCCCAACCACCTGCTCCCAAATGGACACAGAGGCTTATGTTAATTGCAAACGCTTGGTGGATAGCGCTTACAGCTTAACCCATTTCCATCAATCTATGTGCTGTTCCGAGGCTCATGGCTTTTACCTCTACCCCATTTTGTGTGTCCTACTCGTTCTGTATCTGTCAGGTGACTCCTCTGGCTGTGCCCTTCCTCATCCCATCATTCTCAGTTTGGCTTTCCCAAATAGCTCTATCCTATTCAGCTATGGGCCAGTCAGCTTGTTTAGTAAACCAACGATAGCGACATATATTCACACAGTGTGCAGAGGATTATCCCACAGCACACCACTCCTGCATATTTCTGCAGGTGTCCTTGTCACCACATCACAGAGAAACATGCACAACAATGTCTGCTGCAGCTTCCTAAAGATGAGGACTAACAGGAGGGCTAAGGGAAGGAAGAAAGGGAGGTAATACAGGGGAAATCAAAACATATCACATTCTAGTATGAAAATGCCTGCGTTGCTCAGTACCATGTGCAGCGAATGAAATGTATATGAATGGAAATGGAAAGAGAAGGGCCATTCTGAGTACTTTGTGAAGAATAAGCCAAAACCATACTGGAAGCAAGGAGAAGACTATAGCCCAGGTCAGGGAGAAGCAAAAAAGAACCAGCTGTGCTAGTCTTTATGACAAAGGGACATTTCAAATTCCCACTGGGACTTTCTGTCTGTGGGTCTCACTGTCCTTCCCATCAGGAGCTCCTTATTTGTCCAGGTCATTGTCAAGACATAGCCAGGGCATAGAAAAGGAAAGAAGAGGAAAAGACAGGACAGGGAAAGGAAGAAGGGAAGGGATGGGAAAGGAAGGGGAGGGGAGGGGAGGGGGAAGGGAAGGGAAAGGAAGGGAAGGGGAGGGGAGGGGAGGGGAAGGGAAGGGGAAGGGAAGGGGAAGGGGAGGGAGGGGAGGGGAGGGAAGGGAGGGAGGGGAGGGAGGGGAGGGAGAGGATGGAAGGGAAGGGAAGGGGAAGGGGAGGGAGGGGAAGGGAGAGGATGGAAGGGAAGGGAAGGGGAAGGGAAGGGAAGGGGAAGGGAGGGGAGGAGAAGGGAGAGGGGAAGGGAAGGGAAGGGAAGGGGAAGGGGAGGGGGAGGGAGGGGAGGGAGGGAGGGAGGGAAGGGAGAGGATGGAAGGGAAGGGAGGGAAGGGGAGGGAGGGAGGGGAGGAGGGAGGGAGGAAGGAGGAGGGGAGGGGAAGGGAGAGAAGGGGAAGAGGAGGGGAGGGAAGGGAGGAGGGAGGGAGGGGAGGGAGGGAGGGAGGGGAAGGGAGAGGATGGAAGGGAAGGGAAGGGGAAGAGGAGGGGAGGGAAGGGGAGGGGAGGGAAAAGGAGGGGACGGAAGGGGAGGGGAGGGAAAAGGGACGGAAGGGAAGGGGAGGGGAGGGGAGGGAAGGGAAGGGAAGGAAAGGGAAGGGAAGGGAAGGGAAGGGAAGGAGGGAGGGAAGGAGAGGGGGAGGGGAAGGAAGGAAGGGGAGGGAAGGCAAGTCTTCCGCTCCATCACTGGCATGACGATCCCATGGAAGTATCTACTGGATAATGGCCCCATCCATAAACCCATAGCTCACCGTGTCTGCTGCTGTGTGTGGGGGGTCTGGTTTTGGGTCCCGGGACATGAAACATTCTGGCAGTTGATAGAAAGGACAGCAGGAAAGAAGAAGCTTTTCACTTTGTTTTGTCTTTAAAACTAAAGCAATGGACCCAGTGAGGGCAGCTGAAGTAAGTAGTGGCTGGGGACAGACTGAACATGGCACATCGCTACCTGAGACACGCACCAATGGCTTCTCTTTTCTGTAGATTTCTTTGACATGAAACCCCCGTGCCCCTGTACTGCTACTTCCAAATGCTGCCGTATTTGTCTGTGGCAGTATTCCGAGTACAGAAGTAAGTTCCCCAAGGAAATAAAGTGGGCTATGGTGACAACCCTGACAAATCTTGCTGCATCAGGAACCTCTAAGATAATTCCCAGGTCCTATAACAATCTTAGCCCACAGGAAGGTCCCAGGTCCCACCGCTCTTTTGAATACAAATGTAAAGGCTACATCCACCACAGCTTTCCTTTCACACTCACACCTCAGTCGGTTCCCAACACTCTCTTGCCTCCACATCTCCCCCTCATGCCTGACTCCCAAGTCTCCCTGTGTTTGAAGGCGCAGAGTATGAGTAGACAGACATTCATGACTATATTTATAAACAAGTATTTCTTAATATGCAATGGATATCTAGTTTTGTTTGTTTGTAAACCAACAAAACAAACAAAAAAACAAATTAGGAAACAATGCCAAAATCAAAACTGAGAACAGAGTTCATTATACTGCCTCTGTATTTCTGTCCTCTGATCTGTACACAGACATAGAGGTCACAGAACAGTCACAAAGGCAGTTCTATGTCACCTACCACAGCCATGACCAGCAATGGGAGGTCTTGTGCCTGGTGCTCTGGTGTTCACATGGGCATGTACACACACACACACACACCATGAAATTGTCAATGGAGAGAGAGATACCATAAAAGAGGGAGCCATCATAGGTTTCAAGAGAAAACTGAATCTAGAGAAATGTCCAGAGACCTACAAGACTGACCCCAACTCACAATTTGAGCAACAGTGGAAAGGCTACGATAAATGCCCTTCCCTGATAATGAGATTGATGACTAACTTATCAACCATCATAGAGTCCTCATCTAGTAGCTGATAGAAACAGAAGCAGACACCCACAGCTAAACACTGAGCAGAACTGGAATCCAGAGAGGGAGGGCAAGGCCAGGCTACAGAAACCCACAGAGACAACTGAACAAGGGGGAGCTAATGGGCCCCCAGACTGATAGCTGGGAATCCAGCATTGAACCAACTCAGATTCCCTGAACATGGGCCTCAGTTAGAAGGCCTGGGCAGTCTAAGGGACCTCTGACAATGGAACCAGGATGTATCCCTGGTACATAAAAGGACTTTGGGAGCATATTCCCCATGGAGGGATACTCCCTTAACCTAAAGGCAGGAAGGAGGGCCTAGTCCCTACTCCAAATGACTTGACAGATTTTGTTGACCCCTCCTGGAAGGCGTCACCCTCCCTGTGGAGTGGGGGGATGGGATGGGATGGGATGGGAGGGTGGTCGGGGGGCATCAGAGGGTGGGAGGGAGGGAGGGAGAGGGAACTGGGATTGATCTGTAAAATAATAAAAATAAATAAATATAAGATAAAAAGTTAATATTGTAAGGCGTTACTACTGTAGTAGCAGAAAACTATGACTACAATATGATAATGCTTTGATGATTTTCACTTTAACCATTTATTTTAGAAGTTACCCAATTAAAATCAAAGTGATTTGATATAGCTTAGACCAAGCCTTGGAACATGGTAAAACCACAATAAATTAACAGTTGTTGAAGCCCTGTCACCTTTTCTAATGATGACATTTTCTTCTAGCATTGTCTGGAAGAATTCCCATGACTTGTTTTAAAGCCACTTTCCTTCCTGACATTCCTTACTCCTTCACTGAGAATTACTCATATTGCTCTTCTCTTAGCGCTCTCTCTCTCTCTCTCTCTCTCTCTCTCTCTCTCTCTCTCTCTCTCTCTCTCTCTCTCTCTCTCTCTCTCTCTCTCTCTCCCCATGAGATTTTGAAGTATAGGAATGGTGACCAGTAAACATATAAAAGTTCAGAGCTCAGTACAACAGTACAATAACCAATAGTTAATAATGCTTTTGAGCATAGTGAATGAAGGAAGAACCATCTGATACCTCCTGTGTTTCCACATGCACCGCTGGTGCCCACTTCCAACACTGAGACCCTGTGCTCATCAGAAGATGTCTATCACAAGCCCTTGTTGTAAGGACTGTCCCCTTCCCTTCCTCTTGCCTCAATAAAGAATTCAAGCTGCCCAACAGTCATTTTTTGCTGTCCTGTATCATGTTATCCACAGTGGAAAGACCTTATTCTCTCGATTTTGGTCAAGGTCTTTAGCTTCAAACATTTAAGCAATATGTTGCTACTTAATTCATTAAGACATTTTATTGAAGTAAAGAAAATAAAGCTGCCATTTCTGACTTCTCTGGGAAGATGTGACCAATAAGCCAGTATTCTGGGGCAAAGCACAGGCATCCAAGAACTATGTTTATTCAACATGCCTCTAAAACATGGTAGGAGAGACACAGAGCAAAACAAAAATACAACTTGTCTTGGAAAAGGATGTCTGCTTTTCTTCTCAGAGATGTATCTTTACCTTCTAAATGTAAAACTACAACTGTGGGGCTGAAGAGTTGGTTTGATGGTTAAGAGTACTTGCTGCTCTTCAGAGGACACAGGTTCAATCCCCAGCACCCATGTGGTAGTTAACAACCATCTGTAACTGCAGTTCCAGGGGATCTGATGCTTGACTCTGGCCTCTACAGATATGCACATGGTACAGACATACACACAGGCAAAAATAACTATCCAGATAAAAAATAAAGTAGAATAAATTATTAAGCAAATATAATATTTAACTCATAACTAGCAAAGCAAGATGCATCAAAACTAAAATAGCTGATATTGTAATGACACAACTAAAATTTGGGAACATATTAATATGTGTACTAATGAAAATAAAAATAAGACTCTGGAAGCATGCTTTGTTTACATCATTAACAAAATGCTACTTTAAATTGCTGGGGAGTGTATCTCAGTGACAGAGTGCTTGCCCTACATGCATGGCATCCTAAATTCAGTCCTCTGTAGTGACATAGCAAAACAAGAAGCCCTTCAAGAGCTACATCACCTTTTTACCTTATTTTTAATTCTGTGGTGTGTGTGTGTGTGTGTGTGTGTGTGTGTGTGTGTGTGTGTGTGTGTGTGTGTGAACTTGAATCCAGGTGCTAGTGGAGATCAATGCCAGAGAGAGTTAGATCCCTTGGACCGGTAGTTACTCATGGTCACAAGTCACTTTAGATATAGGGTCTGGGAACAGAACTCAGGTCCTTTGCAAGATCAGCAAGAGTTCTCAACCGCTGAGCCACCTCTCCCATGCACCTTTGTATAATTTCCAAAGCAACAAATCACAGTCTTTATCACAAACATTCACTCATTCTTGCCACTGGTATTTATTGATTCATTAATATTCTGAATATTTTGTCAAGTGTAGCAGCTAGAGGGATTCCAGAGGTTTATCCAGTACTATGTCCCAATGGTTCTGTGCGAATCATGAAGTTACTAAGATGACACAGTCTGTTTTCAAGGAGCCCAGAGATCCTTTGACAAGCACAAGACAACTACATTTCATATACTACAACATCGTGTAGGAAATGCCACAGTAATGGCATGCATTTATGATGACACTCGTAGAGATGGGAGCCATAAAGCAATCTCCATGGTCAGGAAGATGCTTTTACACAACCTTCAGCTGTGAAAGAGAACAACACTCTTGGTTCTCACATGCCCCCTGAACCTGATGTGTGCTTTTGGAATTTATGCATCTTGAAGCCGCTTAAATAAAACTGTAGTGAGTGAGATCCCAGCTGTGTAAGACAAATTCGGGTTTAGAAAGAATTTGTTGGCACATAATTAGAGTACCTTTCGAGTGTTCCCCAGATTCAGACCATGGGGATCTTCCAGAAGGCTGGCTTTCCAGACTGTACATAGTAAACAAAAGTATCTACACATGTACAAATTCCTCCACTTATTTGTAGTTTTCAGATGTAGTACAAACTAAACCTAACAGAATAAAAAAGTTAGAAGTGTGTGGGAGGGGCCATGAGTCAGTGTATAAAAGAGCTTCCTATGCAAGTAAGAGTTCCTGAGTTCAGATCCCCAACACCCATGTGAAAAGTCAGCTGTGGTAGTATCGGTATGTACCTGTAATCTGGGTGCTAAAAGGCAGAGATTGGAGGATGGGGGGACTTGCTAAGCCAGCCAGTCTAGCCAATCATGAGTGCCAGGCTCTCTGAGAGAGACCTTAGTTTAAAGAACAAAATAGACAATGGTTGAGGAACAGGCCCAATATCCACCTCTGACCTACACAGATACACACCCCACATACAACATTCTAAAATATATAAATATATATTAATTATTCAACGATATGTATAAAGCACCTACTAAAGTATAACATGTTTTGCTGTGTATACATCCTACTTCCTGAAACATTGGCCAAGTTGCTAAACCTTTTCAGAAAGATTGAATAGTAAGACGCAACTAACTAGTAAATGTTAAACATTTGATTTTCTATTGTGTTCCCTATAAAATTGAAGAAGTAGGATTTTTTAAACCCTTCAGATCTGACAACAAGAATTATTCATTCACTATTGTGAAAGTGAGGCATCTTACTTTCAAGTTGCATTTGTCTTCAGCAGCATGTAATTGCTATTTGAATTTGCTTCAATGAGTAAATTTTTACAATACATATTTTAGCAATACCGTGCTTCCAAAATATCATTTATTTTTTTTTCTTGTTTAGATAGCTCCCTAGGGGGAAAACACCTTAAAAACAAAAATCATATATTTATATATAAAACAAAATGTATCAGGAAATCTAAACCCAATAGAAGAATGTATAGAATACAAATGGATTTTAAATGTGTGACAATATTCCCTTTCCCTGCCTTAATAAATGAATGCAGACTTGAATTTTAACTAGACAACAACTGCTCACTACCATTGAACCAGTCATGTAAATTGGAGTACAGTGTTACAGGTTTGTCAACATGTAAACAGCAGTCATTCTTTGGCTCAAAAGTTTAATTTGAAGTTCATCTCTACATGTGAATTCTCATGTATGTGTACGTGTATGCACACACACGTGTGTGTGTGTGTGCATGTTTGTGCAAGCCCCTTAATAAACACTGTACACACACAATACAATAATAGTTCAAGTATACACACACACATATTTGCTACTATAATAAATACATACACACATGCATGTTCGTACGTGTGTGTGTGTGTGTGTGTGTGTGCAATATATATCACAACAAACATGGGATGGCTATGTTATTGTTTTAATCACTTGTATATATGAAATTATACAAGAAAGCTAAGTAATATAAAAGCAGTTCCTTCGGGGCTGTGGTGGTGCATGCCTTTAATCCCAACAGTCAGGAGGCAGAGGCAGGTGGATCTCTGTGAGTTTGAGGCCAGCCTGGTCTACAGAGCTAGTTCCAAGACAGCCAGAGCTGTTAAACAAAGAAAGCCTGTCTCAAAAATAAAAATAAAATAAAATAAAAGCAGTCCCCAAACCAGTATGGTGCAGTAATAGGAGAACAGACAGGCATGGTGCTCACAAAGTTGCTTCTTCCAAGGTGGGGTCTCCGGCTCCTTTCTTGGCCTCGCTGGGCCTTACTTTCTTTCTGAAACATGTACAATAACATTGTACTGATTTTCTCACTCAGCCAGTATCAACTACCTTATTTTTAAATTAGAAAACACTTTAGTTCTTTCACGGACCTTGTAGTTTGATGTGAAATGAAAATGCTAGCAAAAGATTGGAGTGAGTGTGATTAAAATTTTTGTGCTGGGTTTTGGCCTTTTGCCTCAGATGCCTGGAAAGTTATGGTTCCCAGTTGTTCTTGCCCCTTCATCAATTTTTCGTCAATTGTCCATGCACATCCCTTCTTCACATCCATGGTCATGGCTCCATCATTATTCAGCTGGGCCATGGAAGATTTTCCTCTTTCTAATCAGTAAAAACCTAAGTGATGCCTGAGATCCTAAATGATATGTCACCCTTCCTCTGACACTCTTCAGATCTTTCTATCATGCTTAGAACAAGATCCATAAAGTTTTTCCTGACTCATCGGGACCCCCCATGCTAGCCCCCAACATCATACTTTCTCTTAGGTACTCCCTAAAATCCATTCATTCCATCCTACCTCAGAACCTCTGTAAGTCCCCTCCCCTTGCATTTTGGCAGACAGCTTCTTTCCATTCTTTACATCGAATTTTAAATATGACTCTCCACAGACCTTCATCTGGACTGCCCATCTTGATTGTGTCTATTCATTTGTATTTTTTCTCTCTAAGATAGTGATGATGAGAGCAGGGACATTTTGACATTCACTCACTGCCACATTACTAGTAGAAAGGTTCCTGCATGTAAAGAATATTTAGCAAGAGTTTGCTGAAAACATTAATAAACAGCCACCAGTAATGAGAAAAATCAATGGCGGAGCTTGCATCTGTGTGATGCAGAGAAGACAGGCATAGTGCTGTCTGTTGGCGGTGCCCTCCAGCATCCTGTGAGCTGCTCTGCATCTGCTTCTTAGACCTGGCCTCACATTTCACTGTACTGGTGTGCTGTTGCTCTGAAGACATCCCCAGCCAGTGCCCAGGAGCCTCTGCACTTGCTGTCCCTGCAACTGCTTCTTGCATGGTGTCCTTACTCAGTACAGTCACCTATATACTTAGAGGTCATCCACTTGGCCATTCAGAAAAAGGTCATCTCCCAGCCTCTGTCAGAACTCCCTATGTTCATCATTCCCTCACCCCAGCCTTGATGTCCTATTCATGGTTGCACTTAACTTTGAGACAAAAAGCCTGTTTGGTTGAGTGTGGTGTGTGTTCTCTGAGCAGACATCTTCTCTGGACTCCTAGCAGGTACAGCTCTGCCTGCTGTGGGGTAGACACACAGCAAATGACAAATCAATGGCCATATACCCTTTAGTACACAAGGGAAAATGCTAAAGAGTGCATCTAAGGATGTTGCTTTTGTTTGTTGTAGAGAAAATGTTCCCAGACACAGGCCTGTGATTCAGCTACTGGAGAGATGGTGGCAGGAAGTTAACAAGTTTAAGGCCAGCTTGAGAAACATAGTGAGATCCTGCCTAAAAACAGAAAGTAAGAACTAGAAAATGGCTTGGACATAGCCTGGTGGCAGATTGCTTGCCTAGCTAGCATGCACCCTGTCCTAGGTTCAATGACAAGTTCTACTAAATAAATATATAAATAAGTAAGCCTAATATGTGCAATCTTTCTGATAGGAAAAGCCGAGCACACAGTTCCAGTAATGCCCTCTACAACAGAAAAGTGACTGGCTAAGGGCCAGGAACACACACACAAAGCACACACACACACACACACACACAATATAAATAACTAAATTAAATATATACATAATATATGTATACATAATACATAATACATAATAATATATTATGTATATATTTAATTTAGTTATTTAAATATATATAATTTTATTTACCATATATATACATGTGTGTATATACATATATCAATATATGAATATATGATAAATAAGATTATATATATTAGTATACAATTGATCTTCTAAAAACTTAAAATATGCCATTTTTGACAGGTGTGTAAGTTTATTTATCTGAAGCCAAAAGGAAATCAAGGCTGCTATGACTTGCTAAACAAACAAACCTTCAATTCCCATTTAATTGGCAATCCCATATTCTCAGCTTGGCTACAAGCAAACTCTCACTTGATGTTCATGAATGTTGTGAATTCTGGAAGATATCTGAGCTTTCTACTGGAAGGAGTTTTTATTTTCTGGGGCTAGAACATGGGAGGAGACAGATTAATGTGCATCTCTAGGAGAATAAGGCATTCATAGACAGAAGCAAGCTCTCTGGACACTTGCTATGCTACAAGAGGACCTCTGTGCCCCTGGTACCCAAGAATCTACATCCAAGGTTGAAACAGGAACTACTTGTTTTAAAACAGTCATAACCCATTGGTAGATAGACTCTACCTATCTTCATGGGCCGGTATGTTTTGGTTTGGTTTGTTTGTTTCTTTGTTTTTTGATTCCATGAGGCAATTGCACTCTGTTTCAGTAGGCAAGTTAATTGAATAGCTTCTTTTTAAATGAAGAAATACAGTGGCCAATAAACACATTTTTAAAAATGTTCAAACTTTAGCCATCAGGAAAATACAAGTCAGAATGAAATTGGAATTCTATTTTGCTCCAGTCAGAATGGCTGTCACCAAGTAAACAAGAAACAACAAACGTTAATGAAGGCACTATGATTAAGGGGTGGGAATGTGGGAGGGATAATTATATACCATTGATAAGGATGTGACTTAGCCCAGCCACTATGAAGTCAGTAGAGGGCCTTCATTCATAAAACATCCACAAGATCAAATTATCTACAGATAGCAACTCTCAAATCATCAAAGGAACCATGAAATATACACCTGCACCAGCCATATTTGCTGATGCAATGATAGCCAAGTCATGGAATCTTCTGGGTACCCAACAGCAGACAATTAGACAAGTCATGGTATATTTACAGCAGAGTTTTATTCACTCAGAAAGAACAAATAATGTCACCTGCAGAGATCACTGTGTTAAGGGAAAGAGGCTAGACTCACAGAACAACTGTCATATAGAATACAGGGAGGGTATGTACTTTAACTGACATTAAAGTAAAAGGGGGGGCTATTTAAAAAAATACAGTGCATGACTAGGATCAAAATACACTATGTGCATGGATAAGCATCATAAGGAAACCCTTCACTTTGTACAGCGTGTCCATGCTAATTAAAAAAATCTTAAAGAAAACAAGTCTCTTTAAAATTTGTATGTATGGGAAAAATTTAAAGTAGTACTTGCATTTTAAAAATCAAAGTAATAAGCACATTTAAAGTATGATGCAGTATAAAAATTATATATGGATTTCAGGGACACTATCATTGAACACTCAGGTACTCAGTAATTATTTTCTGGTTGGCTGAACACACCTATTGAAAGTCAGTAGAGTGAAATGCATAAGAGCGTGGGTCGGGGTCCAGACGTTTCCATGTTTGCAGTAGAGCTGTGGTATTCATTAGCTTAGTATGACCTTCAACAAGTGAGTTAACCTCCCAAGGCCTCAGTATTTCTCTTAGAAATAAGGTGGCCAAGTAATGTCTGATCCATAGTAATAGATATACGTAGAGATATTATCCATTTTACTGTCAATTTTTACCATACATTATAACATCATGAATCCATCAACACATCTAATTCTTTTTGCCTAAATGGAGACAAATAAATATCAAGAGCTAAGCACACATATTTTCAGAGATATAATGCCAGTAAGCACACAAACATAATTATGTATTCAATTTAACATGTGGCACATGGTCAGTGGTAAATGGTTATTGTCACAAAAAAGCGACACATCACACAATGCTCATTTCTCAACCATGTACAATTTTGTGCACAGCATCCCAAAGCATTTTATTGCAGTGGTCCAGGGAGGGAGAATACTGTGTGGCTGAGATTTACATGGCTTTAAAATCGTGGGAAAACAATTATCAGGTATAGGAGTTCATTGCAGCAGAGATCCAGCTTGTAGCAATTGCTGACATCTGTTTTACCTCTGATGATCATTCATTCTGTAGGGTCAATACTGTGACTAGCTCTCTCCAAGTTTACAAATTCATAGTATCGCCCTGCTGCTTTCTACCTGTTTTGGTTTAAAATATTAAATATTAGCAGATGCTTTATTGAATTTCTCCAATCAGAATAGAACTTCAGGTGCTTGGCATGGGTAAAAGGCAAAAATAAATAAATAAATAAATAAATAAATAAATAAATAAATAAATAAATAAATAAATAAATAAATAAATAAAGTAAATAAATCCTGCTTCAGATTTAGAGACCCTTTGAACTGCTCCCTCGGGTGACCAGAGCATTTTCTTCTGTGATTTTCTGGCTTCAACCCCATTTTTCCTTCCAGCACAACTCGTTTGGGTGAGATGAAGTTGAGACTCCTCGTGAAGGGCCTTATAAACATGTGTTATTCGATTTTAAATCTGATTTGAAAGTGCCTCTCTCCTGCTCCCTCCGAGTAAAGTGACCTTTTTAAATGGAGGGAAGTGGCTTTAGATGACAGGCTTGATAAATGCGGTCGTGTTCACTCAATAAAATAAGGCCCAGTGCATTTGAGGATAAATCAGTGGAATGTACAGCCCCACCTGTCTGTCTCCATCATTCATTTCCACTGTCACTTTCACAGAGGCTGATGGATCACAGTTGCTGTAAAATTAGACAGCCTTTAATCTCATTTCATCCTGATTAGCTCCCCTGCCCCTTTCCCTCTAACTCACTGACTGACACGCTAAAAACTCAGGGCAGGCTGTGTGCGCACACGGAGGGCCAACCGCCTTCACCACCTGCTTGTGCACACACACAGGTGTCCGCCGCTACAGAAGTCTGGGAAGGAGAAGGGGTAGCCTTGGGGTGACCTAAAAGAAAATGGGCGTGTGCGGGTTGCAGTGGATGGCTGGCGTTTGTTCCTTGCCCTATTTACTTTTGCCTTCCTTCCGGTTTAATCAGAAGCCAAAGGAGTTAGAGCTCTTTCAATATTCAAATGCTGATCAAATGTTTTTATTTATAATGAATTTGGGGGCATTTTACATTCAGCGATAACCATTTGTGCCTATTCATAGCCTTCCATTTCACAGTAGGAATTCAGAACGGATAATAATTCAAGAATGGGAATGCTGAAATGCCCAACCAAGAAACATAATACACAAGATTATCAAACAAAAATAAAAACATGTGGAGAATAAAGGAGACCATCATAAAACCATTCCACCACGACTCTAAAGAACTTCCTTACCCTGATTTTTAAGGAGTTCAGTAGTTAGCGTAAAGCAACAGCTTCATTTGTTTGCACAAAGCAGAACAATGGGGGTAATCAAATGAGAAAGAGGCTTAAGAATAAATCATGTATTATTTCCTTCACTTAATTTTTTCCTGAGTGGGAACAAATACACAGCAAGTGCAATCACAGTGTTGATACATTTTCAGAGTTTTTGTTTTATAATGAGGCTGACCTGTTGTTAAAGAGAATAAAACACCAATTGCTTATTTCTGGAAAAGATTTGGGCTACTCAAAAATTTAAAGTTGGTATATGAGGCATGATAACTGGCCATGGAGTAAGTGACTGAGCTGCTGGCTTCTACGTCTGCACATTGTCACATGTAACTTAGCAATGGCAGCTAACGCTCGCACAGGCCAGAGGACATTAAGTCAAGCTAAAGCAGCCAATCACAGCACAAGAGGGGGTACCACAGTCACCTTTCTGGAAGGTGACCAAAACTATCTTAATCCAAAGTGCAGTGGTTTCATTTATTTGTCTTTTAAAACACAGCTTCAAAACATAGTCAAACTTAGTTGCTCAGTGAGCCTAACAGATAGACCTATACCAAGGAATTCCGAGTAGTCAACAAGATTTAAGTCAAGAGCATCTCTAAAGATGAAAGTGAAGACCAGGGATCTAAGGACATCCTTAAGATGGTGAAGTCCTTGATGTAATTCATAGACTGCACAAACCACATTAGATCCCTTTCCTTCAACCCTCTAAATCAAAACACACACACACACACACACACACACACACACACACACACACACACACACACGTACTTTTTCTCTCAGGGCTATAACTTCAGAAGAAATGAATATTCACAGTAAATGTTAATTAACTAATGAATCAGAATTCTTACAACCTCTTGGTAATTTAGGAAGAAGCTTAAGGGCACACTTACGGAACTATTTTCTGAGTTCTCATCCTCAAAGTCATGCCTTGTCCTTACTGTTTTTATTTATACACATTAGTCAGATTAAGTCATCTCTGAGAGGGCTAGGAGATAATTAAAGCAAAATTACACATGAGATGTATGTATAGCCTCAAAATAAGTCAGACATAAGACAAGTTCTCATTCTCCTACAGGTATGCAATGAGCAAGCTCTCTCTCTCTCTCTCTCTCTCTCTCTCTCTCTCTCTCTCTCTCTCTCTCTCTCTCTCTCTCTCTCTGCACATTGGCACAGGAGCTCAGAGTAAGAATTGGCTGGGATTCATATTGATTTCCCACTGCACTGGTTTCTTAAGTGCTCTGTTGATCCGTGTCAAGCAATAAGTTCCCTGCCTGAACAGGCACTTCACCTCCCTATTTGTCCTCACCTAGATTTAAGGTGCCCATATGATGAGCTGAACAAGGACATCATTTTTCCTACTGGTGTCACTGGGCCCAAACCACTGCATGTCATATGATAACTGATGCTGCATACATCTACAATCACCCTATGACATTACCCCAGCAGAGACCAATACCACACAACACCAAAGGTGACAGCAGCATCCTGCTCAGTACATTGTGACTTTCCAAAGGAGATGCAAATGACAGAGAAACCTGGCTTTGGTGGCTTTATGAATAACACTTTCTTCACAGCCTGTGCAGCCGGGTGCAGAAAAAAAAAAAAGAGAGTGGAGGAGAATGGATATGCATGGCATCCCAGACAGTTTTCATCGTGGTTACAGAAGAGCTCTGATGCAGATAGATGGAAAACGTGTGATTGTGCTGCTAATGACATTGTACAGGAAATTAAGCATATACATTTGGAGGAGGCATTAAATCAGCAGGACCTTAATTTAAAAACTTAAAACTGTATGGAAATTCAGCCTGCTCAGTGCTGTGGAGTAGAAAGCCACGAAGTACCCCGGTCTGTTTGTGGAAAGATTGCCAGCAAATGGTTCCACATTATTCAAAGTTACTTCTATCAGGAAGTAGATGCCAGTCCTGACCATTTGGGAATGTCAGTCATTGCCATAGAAACCTGTCCCCCACCATTGGGCAGACGAGGAAAGCTCACGGATGGAAAGCATCATGCAGGTTGTTCTTGACTAATTTGTGGAATATCATTATGTAAAATTAATGAAAAGAGCTTGGGTTAGAAACTGCTGGAAACACACCACTGAGCCACGGTGTGTGGCTCATAGGAGTTGTGGGTAGCCATGCTGTTGCCTGTTGATGGAGTCTCATGTTTTGCACACTTTGGATAAGTACATAGCTGGTAAGCTGGTGTATTAGAAGTTTTTTTATATGTTCTTTTTTCTTCTAGTTATGCCTTACAACAGTGCCCACCACTGCGTTGTAGAGGTAGAAAACTTCCTGTTCGTGTTGGGTGGAGAGGACCAATGGAATCCAAATGGTAACTATTGAACAGTTTTAATTGTAGCTGCTTTGTACAACAGCTTTGTGTTACTACCATGAATTATCTGAAGCAACTAACTTTAAAAAGAAAATATTTGTTGAGTTTACATATTTGGGGGTACAAAACTGTGTACTTCAGTCGTGGTGGGGTCAGTGGATGGTGATGTGAACAAAGACTACTTATACCATCAATGGGGGCAGAAAAAGAGAGAGGATGCTCAGGATCCCACAATACCTTCTGAAGATATGGCTCTGATGAACTTAGGATCTCCCATAAGGTTTACCTCCCAAACTTCCCATCTGCTAATACCATCATCTTGTGAAACAAACCTTTACCATGCAGATGAGCTTTGGGTGCTGAACCACTCAACTAGACCACAGAAATGCTGAACAAGTACACACAGGGCAAAGAGATTACCATCCATCCCTTTGATACTCAGTGTTGAAAATATATTTTTGTGTAACACGGGCAAATGAAGAGGTCATGAGGTTAGCTGATGGAGGGAGGGAAGAGACTCCTGGAGTTAGCTGAGGACATCTGTAACAGAGCATTCAAGTGCCAATTCTCTGGGGACATAGCTTCACAGTGATGCCTAGCCCTTGTCCTTATTCATCCCCTGAGAGATGCCACAAACAGAAGCAAGGACTCCCAGGGGAAGACTGAGTTAGCTACAGCTGTTCAGATCTTCACCCACTACTCTCCTCCCATTCTGTCTATATGAGAACAAGGTTGTGGTAAACACTCTCTCACTCATGCAGCACGGAACTCTAGTTCAAGTTCTTTTGCAGCAGGTAGGACTAAAAGCCCAGTGCACCTATTGTCTTCTCTGCAGCTTTTACAAGTGTGTCTTCTATAGGTTGTCCACAATCTTTCTCATAACTGTGATTCCTTCCTAAATGAAATGAAACTTTTTGACACAGTTCCAAACTGAATACAAGACAGCGTGTCTTGCAGAATATGCAAAATTATTGTGATGTTTTTAGAAAGCCTTCAGGTGAGGGAGGAGCCATGGTTGTAGCCTTCTGTGTTACAGAGATAATTATGACTGAGAAGCCATAAAACAGCTTGCAGGTACACATTTTTATTTTAAACCCCAGCACACCCCACCGAAATTACACATACTGCGTATATTTTATTGTGAATACTCTCTTTCAGCATCTGCACCAAGGCAAATTGTGTACAAATCACAACATCTGCTCCCTCTAGAAAATCATAAAGGAAAATAAGCCAGACTGCCCATTATTAAGAGGAGACAGCTCAGTCAATAACGTGTTTGCCATGCAAGTGTAAGAACTGGACTCCACTCCCAGAACTAGATAAAGAAATAAAGAAAAAGGGCAGAAAGTCTGTAATAAGGCTGTGATAAAGAGACGGTGGGATATCTAGGGGACCCTAGCTAGTAAATCTAGCCTACCTGGCAAGTTCTAGACCAGTGAGAGACTCTTCCTGAAAAATTAAGGTAGACAATACCAGACAAACAACAGTTGAGGTTGTCCTTTGATACCCACATGCAAGTGCACACAGATACACACACACACACACACACACACACACACACACACCTAATCCATGACATAGGCCGGAAGATATAGCTTATTACCTGCTTGCTTTTCGACCTAAAATCAAAAATGTTTGCAAGAGAACTAGGACAGAAGTTGGGGAGAATTCAGAGGCTATTCCTATCTCTGGTCAAAAGGATCAAGATTGTGTTTTTGAATAAATTCAGAAACCAATACTTCACCAGTGGAATATCCTGGTTTCACTCTACCTACACCTGGAATCTGGAACAGCAACCCAGATTAAAGTCCTGCATGAATGCACTCAGGCAGAATGGCTGTTAATCCACGGTCACACTTACTCCTGGAGTCACTCACTGGAACCTCAGTGTACATCACATGGAGATTCACATGGCAATTTCTTGTCAGCCCAGAGTGCTAGGGCACAATGTGCTTGTGTGTGCATGCATGATCAGCATCACTGGTCATGCCAATCAGTGTCTCGTCCCTGACTAGGGAGCTCAGAAGGAAGCATTACATCAGTAGAGCTTTATGTGTTGTACGTTAATTTCAGTGTTACTCCAGCTACAGGCCTGCCAGTGCTCTCTTTCTATAAAATTCCTTTTTAGAATCTTGGAAACTTCCAGTTGGAAATTTGAGTCCTTTAAACAGAAAGGAACTGGGTATATCAGAGGCAAGTAAGGCAGCCTTTGGTTCTCCTTGTCAATTAAAAATGCATTATAATGAAACACACGCTCTCTCTCTCTCTTTCTCTCTCTTTTCTCTCTCTCTCTCTCTCTCTCACACACACACACACACACACACACACACACACACACACACACACACACACACACACACACACACACACACACGCTCTCTCTCTCTAAAAGTCATTGGCTGGCGTCTTCCCTGTGGTCAGGATTAGCCAACAATACAACTAAGAAATAGCTGCATCTGCTTGTAAGGGACCTGGCCTGTGTGCTATATCAACCGCAATTCCATGAATACTCCATAAGTAGCTGCACATTCTTTTCATCTGGCTAACTACAGTAGACTCTGATAGTACAAACAATGATAGTTTGTAAGCACTCAATATTTCAGCCAGTAAAGGTTTGCTCAAATGTCAAAGAACCCTCAGAAGCACCTTGTGAGCCACAATTTATGATAGATTGAGTTTTTCTGCAGAAGGAGGGTAACCCTGGAGAGTATCCTCCTGGGGACACACTGCTCACAAAAGGAAAGGCCTGAGTCCAGCACAGGTTTGTCTTATTTCAGAGTCTTCATCTGTAACAATGGTATTACAGTGCCTTCCACGTAAGTACTTCTCCTTCACCTGGTCCACTGTGGTTTAAACAAACCGTAGCCTTCGCCCTTAACTGTGTGCTGTGTGCTGCACGAGTGGCAAGTGTCTCTCACTTGTTCTAGAGATTCCCCATCTAAAAACACGGATTTGAACCTCTCAGAAATGTGGAATTTTCATATCACCATGCCCTGAGAACTAATACCAACACAGAGGATAAATATCTGATGCTGTTATAAAGAATTTTCATATAATAGCCATGAGAGAACAATTAAACATATGCTTCAAATGTTATGCACATATATATCTGTCTAAAGATGAGAACTCAGGTTCAATGTTAATCTACATCAAAATGGTTCATGACAGGTGTGTCCTGAAAAATACAAAGTTGTGAATTCCAGATCATGCTAATAAACACAAGAATGTACTTCATCAAGCAGAAATATAATTTTTATTTATTGGTGATCTAGTCCTGTACATTTAAATAGTAACTCTGAACTAATGCCTCCCCAAATTTCAGTGGTAACATTATCCCGCTGTTAGCTTAGCAGTTGCCTTGTTTTGACATCCTGTAGGCTTATTTGGGTTACAAAGCTGACTTCATAACTTCTCAACTTCATTTCTAGTCGATCTCAGCTTGGTCTTTACCAAACCAACAACTGTGTGACCTTACAGCTAAGCCCTCAGGCTAAAAACCAGAGAGCCATCCTTAGTGATACATTTTCTCTTACACAAAAGGAGATGGTATTTAGCCAAGCCTGTACAATAGATTTCAAACTTGACCCTATCTCTGCCATGTGAGCTCACTTGTGCGTACATTTTGTTTATTCCTGCAATGACGTATGTACCCAGTGCCTAGTTACAAAGCAACGCTTAGGGTTGAGGCCTCAGGTGTGAGTTGGTTCTCACTTCTAGCACTACATAGAAAGAATGGTATACTCTCTCACTTCCATTTCTTTCTTCGATGTCAATATGTATGCAAAATAAGATTCATTTTAATACCTTGGAAGCGCTAATGTGCTTTTTAAGCTCAACAGAGGGGATAAGCTGGCTAAGCAGCTCAGAAGAAGTCACGCTTGCTCTGGTTCCAGACAATGCACTTGTGTTTACGTCACAGCCATGATGTGGCTCTCAAACACACACACAGGGCTTCTGTGAGAAGCGAGATACAAGACCAATTGTCATAACAGCTATTATTTCTTTGGGGAGACAAAAGTCTCTACTATAGTAAGGTTCTTGGGTCATTAAAAATAAATGTTAATAATGGAAAATTAGACATGCATGGGGCATAAGTATATGGGAAATGTTTCTTTACATTTTTCTTAAATTTGCTGTTATTGTTTCTAGAAAATGGGTGTTAATATTTTTTATTTTTAAAAAACTAACCAGAGATATCATACAAGGAATTCTCTAAAGTGGAGAACTTCTAGGCAATAACTTCTTGGTTTTAGAACATAAAAGTATAGAAACACAGGAAAAATTATGCTAATATTTTGATGAAAAAGAGCAGCTTAGCAAACATACTTGTGTTTGGTATGGTTGATTAGGTTGAGTCATTCCACAACAATAAACAGAATGAGGAAAAGGGAAACACATTTGAGGAAGTGCCTCCCTGCCTCTCATGCCATGCTAGAGGATCCCTTGACTTAATTCATGCTTGGTACACTTGACAACCAAGATTTTAAAAACAGATAAGTATACAAATCAAGAAAGAGATCTAAGTTTTAAATGTCTCAAATGTATTTCTACAGGAAAACACAGCACAAATTTTGTCAGCCGGTATGATCCACGATTTAATAGTTGGATCCAACTTCCACCCATGCAGGAAAGGTAAGTGTTCATTTCTTTTGTTGGTGACATGTAGCAATGCTACACAGATGCATAGGTGCTATGTGATAAGGAACACTGAGCAGGATCCATGAAAGATACAAGGCAGAGTACTAACCTTGGCTTACTCAAGTTATATTGCTAACCTTGTCAATGCAAAAGGAAAGAATAAGTCATTTATCTGTCCTAACATAGGGAGAAAAATTATGCAGCTTATCTTCTTTGACTTAAAGATTACATTTAGGAACCAACTGTTTAACCACCAATTATATGGTTATTATCAATGGCAATGTATCTGAGTTCTCAAAACATGAAACATCACCCTCATAGTGGTCCGCATGTCAATGCAAACGCTTTTATATTAAACATTGAAGTATTCAATATTAGATTTAATATAAAAACTTGAGAATTAACATTTAAATATATATTGAAATTTAATATTGCAAGAAGTCAAATCATTTATATGTGACTCTTCAAGAATAGGTCATCTGTAGCTTTAAAAAAAAAAATAGTCCTAGCTAACCATGCTGGCACATGCCTGTAATCCCAGCACTTGGGAGATGAAGGCAAGATAATCAGAAAGCTTGAGGCCAGTCAGAATTATATGACACCCTACCCACAAAACAAAACAAAAAATGCCATCCCCTTTTTTCATACATAGTATGTTTGTCTTGCCCTAGTCTCTTAGCTACAGCATGGGTAGTGTATGGATAGGTATTTTATTTTTTCTAGCTGTATGCAGTCATGATGCCATGTCTGTGTGCATGTATGTATATGCATATAGGATTTTAAGTACTTGACTCTTTTGAACTCTTTTAAGTACATTGTCCAATAAGATTATGACAATCAACTACAACATATTTCCTCCTCATCATCAAGAATTAGAGACGCAATCAGCTATGTTTTTTTTATTTTTTTCTTTCCTGTTCAGGAAATGAACTCCCTTCACAACTGTTTTAGCATTCAAGTAGATTGCAGTGCGATCAAACTATATCCTTAGCATAAATTTCATGTTAAAAGCAATCTTCATGAAATAGCATATATTTCAAAATGGGTGTTTCTACAACAAGACAGTATGAGTCTATTTAAATGTATTAAGAAGCTTAATATCTTCCCACCCTACATAAGTGAATTAAAACTCTCTTAGACGGGCACAGAAGCACAAGTTTACAACCCCAGCACTCAGAAGCCTGATGCAGGAGAATAATGACTCGGAGGCCAGCCCTGGGCTGTCTTGTGAAACCCTGTTGCAAAATATGCAAATAACCCTCCAAAATAATAAGATAAAAGATGAGACTGTTTGAAGAGACAATATAAGCTGGGAATGTGCAGACAGTATATTAAGCACCATGAACTCATTTAAGAAAACCTCTCTCTCTCTCCTCTGTACCTCAAGACATATTGCCAAGTCAATCAACATCCTAACAAATTTCCCAAGCCACAAGTCTCCTGCCATCGTTCTCCAGAACACTCCATCCCTTTCTTTGGGGTGAGCTTCCGGTGACTGTTTCTGTAACTGTCTTACTTTGCCCTTCAATCAAAACCATCTTCTAGAAAGTTTTGTTTACAAAGGAATTGCCAACACATGTTTGAGATGTCATTCTCTCATCATCACTGTCCTCTTTCCTGGGGGCTGTATATCATGATAATTAACCTTCATGCCTTCAGCTTGGGAGGCATAACTCACGTTGTGGTCAATTATCTCACTATACAGCCCCTAAGGATGGAAAGTATTGCTACAAACCCTAATTAGTAATTTTTTTTAGAATGTGTATTGTTTACTTGATAGTCTATAATGACTTCCTCTGAGGCAGGGTGGCCTATCATGGCAAGGTCCTACTTAGACAATTTTTAGCAGCTCATTGACCTGACAAAAAGACCTGCCATGCTCTGTTGCTGCCTGGCAGCCACCGTTGACAGGATGGACTGTTTAGCGTTTCTCTGGAAGTCATTATGGTATATCATGTCAGGTCGTCAGTAAAAGAAGTTTTCTTTCTTTCTTTTTTGTTTTAAGATTTAGAACAATCAACCCCATACAGCAAATAACTTCTTCCCGAGTTTAGTAAGAAACCACAGATCTCACCCAGGGGCCTTCTAGTGCCACCTCCCGCATTGGATGGCTGATCCAGGCAGCTGTTCATCACTCATATTAAGTGTGCCTTTGGCCATTGCCAGGCTTCCATTCAGAATACTGGTGGCCACTGGTGCTCTCAGTGATAGTTAAACATAGCAGGAAGAAACCCAAGATAGATGAGAAACTCAAGATCAGAGATACTTATGGAAACATTTAAGTTAATTTTATAAGACATAGATCATGAATCAAACCAGAAGTTCCTCATCCACCTGTTTCTATTATTCTCCTGCCAAATGGCTCAGACATTCTTGTGCTAAGAAGTTATCAGACTGATTGAGAATAAGAGAAATGTGTTGTAAGTCAGCTCAGGGGTAAATCACCCTTACAGAGCTGGGAACAGATTCCTAGGCTATTTTATCTATTCGGATCTTCCAGGGGGGTCTACTAAGACTGCAGAGTGCCCTCTTTGCCTCTTTGTTCATCAGGGAGTTAGACATACAGCCTCTAGACTTGCTCAACCATGGATGAGTTCATAAATTCCATGCTTTCTAGCTATAAACATACATGTCCCAGAGACTTCTGCACCCTTGTCGCCTCCAAGACCAAGATGGCCACAAGACTCACCACCTACCTGAAGAATGCCTGGGCAAAGGAGCCGGTGCTGGTGGTGTCTTTCTCGATCTGCGGCCTGGCTATAATTATGCTCATGATCAGCCCCTACACCAAGTATGCCAGCATGATCAACAGGGCCACACCCTACAACTACTCAGCGCCTGTTTAAGATGATGGGAACATGCCCGATGTGCCCAGCCACCCCCAGGACCCTCAGGGCCCAAGCCTGGAATGGCTGAAGAACCTGTGAATACCTCTGCTGATGGAATTGTTCCCTGCTGCCCCCCCAGTATAAATGTGACCATAGTAAAAAAAAAAAAAAAAAAAGAATTAAATGGAAACACAATTATAAATGTACACAATGGAAGTCAATGACTATTTCCCTCAGAATCCTCAAGTGACCATTAGTTCAGCAAAGAAGGACAAAGTTCCTATAAGCCCCTGAAAGCCCCCTCCGAAGGGAGACCCTCACTCAAATCTCGGGAATAGCGCGCACCCAGTGAGGCACCGAGACCGGACTTGCTGCAATCACACGAGGAAGTTTATTGAAAACGAAATTGGATGAGATCTCAGGCCAGCATGCTGGGGTCGAGACTCTACACCCACGGGGAGTGGAAGAGTTCGACCCCGACCCAAACTTGTGACAAGCTTATAAAGGCAAAAACATCAAAAGAGTGGAAGGAAATAGAGGAAGTCCAAAGTTACACGTTCACTTATCAGCTGACTAGGGAGGGGGTAGGGGAGATCCGGAGTTACATGTTTACTTATCAGTTAAGCTATGTATTGTATTAAACAAGGCGTTGGAACATTCCACAGAGGTTGTTGGGACATCCTGGAGTTATCTCAGGAACTATTTTTCTCAAGAGAGTTCCGTGAGCGACCTCGTGAGCGACCACCTGCAGGGGATGGAGGCCCTAGGGTGGCGAGTTCATGTCCCTACAGACAGCTAGTAAATTTTTTACTTTTCATTCCCCACTTCTTCTTGTGAATTGCTCTAATCTTAGAGCGATCCCTCAGTTTCTCGTAGTATCTGGTACTGCTGTCTTAAGACCATTACCTGGATAGCACTTATCCTTTCTTTTATAAATGCCACCAGCCTATTTAGAATACATGGCCCGAAGGTTAGGATCAGCATCAAAATGATTAAAGGCCCGGCCACAGCGGAGACCAGAGTAGAGAACCAAGGTGACCGATTAAACCAATTTTCATACCATCCTTGGTATGCTTCTCTTTCTTTTTTTTTCTGTTTTCTAGCTTTTCTCTAAGCCTTGCCATGGAATCTCTGATGACACCGGAATGATCTACATAGAAGCAACATTCTTCCTTTAAGGCAGCACAGAGCCCTCCCTCTTTAAGAAAAAGCAGGTCTAATCCCCTTCTGTTTTGCAGCACTACCTCTGACAATGAAGTTAATGACTCTTCTAGTTTAGTTATGGAGTGTTCCAATGCTCCCAGGTCTGCATCCATAGCCGCTCTGAGCTCATTATAGTAGTAGGGCTGCTGAATAAGGGCGGATGCTCCAGTCCCAATCCCTGCTGCTACTCCTAATCCTAACAAGACAGCTAAGGTCAGGGTAACAGGTTCCCTCTTGTAACGAGTACGGTGATCAAATTCATCTATAAATGAACCATCATCATGATAGATGACCCTAGGCACCAGCTGGACCAAAATACAAAAGTCCCTAGTACTGTTAAAAAGTGACGTATGCAGGCAGGGGGTCAGGCCAGTGCCACAGGCCCACCAAGTATCTGGGGGGGGTACTAGATATTGATTTGGGCCATCTGTCAGGGTGTTAATAGTTACGTTACAGAGGGGCTGGTGTCTGGTAGGCACTTTGCCTATACATAGTCCAGTGCCTGATACCGCTGACAGGGTCAACTTTCGTTGGCTCCCCCAGGGGCAATGCGAATGGTCAGAAGTAACATTATAGCTCCGCATTTGAGCTATTCCCTCATAATAAGGGGGACTAGAAGCAAAGCACAGCCAGCAAGATTGGGTAGCAGTGGGGTTTGTGCGGTTTAAAACAACGAACGCACTATCAAGCAGATTAAATAGGCGATCCTCGGTTCTCATAGGGGGTGGGAGGATGTGATCAAAAGAGGGTATGGAGTAGGGCTGGTGGAGGAACCTTCCTTTGGTGATGGGGTGAGACTAGGAAGTCTCTCAGGCCTGGGTAGGGGGTTATCAAGCACCGGATTGGGGCCTACCGGTTGTGCGGGCGGACTCTCTATCTTCATCCTGATAGCAAAAACAAACCCTGGGTCTCCTGCTCCAGTATAGACTCTCCACCCCCAGCGGTTACCTTTCACCCATCGACGATCTTGTTTTCCCTGTGCTGTGAAACTAATATTCAGAGGGTTGCAATAGTTGCCTTTGCATGGCCCCTGAGGGCCACCCGAGGCCCCGGGAGCACATCCAGTCTTATAAGATGGGTACTTAGATGTGTCTCTCTCTCCTCTTTCTGGCTCTTCCGGCTTACGACCCTTTTTTACTATAATCAGATCCCAGGAGGAGGAAGGATTCCAGTTGGCTTCTCCTGTGGTCTCACATCCCCATTTAGCACAGAAATAACCTGAAATAATCGCCTCTTCATCTCTCTGTTATGTCCCTGCCCGGGGCAGACGTAGAAGTCTGCTGCCTGGAGGTTGGCTCGGAAGAATTGTCCGGAACATCCCAATGTGCTCCCTATACCATGAGGGACACATTGTTCCTCCGGGGGTGGTTTATCTAAATTGTCATAATTAGAAAGATCCCAGGCCAGGGAACCGGCAGCTAACTTACAGATATCAGGTGCAAGATCCGGCCACCAAGTCCAAGGGGGGTGCACTGCGGTTTTTGACCACACAACGGTGCCCTCTTCGTTAAGCACTTCCCATGTCAGTCTTTGGGGGGCATGAGGGTTATCCCCCAAGGTTGGGGCTACGGCGAAGGCGCAGCTTAAGAGGATTGTCACTGGCTGCCACTGTCCAATTATGTTCGCGGTTGTCTTCATTTTGACTGGGTGCCTTTTTTATGTGAGAAGCGTGGATCCAGGCAGCAATCCCGTCTACCTTTACTGCCGTGGGAGTAGTCAACAGCACCAGATAGGGTCCTTTCCACCGAGGCTCAAGCGTGCCAGCGCGATGTCGTCTGACCAAGACTGAGTCTCCGACTTGGAACCCGTGGGGCACTGCAGTGGTCCCTGGAGTGTAGGCTTCTTTGATCTGATTCCAGATCTGTGTTTTGACAACTTCTAAGGCCTTCAAGTGAGTAAACAGAGCAGAGGAGGAGGGAGAGTCAGTGCAAGGATCCAATATACCGCCTGATTCAGTCAAGGGGGGGGGTCCCCCATGTAGGATTTCATAAGGGGTAAGGCCGAAACGTCCAGGTGTATTTCGGACCCTAAGGAGCGCAAAGGGGAGGAGGGTCACCCAGTCTTTGCCGCCGGTCTCAATAGCCAATTTAGTAAGGGTCTCTTTTAGGGTTCTATTCATTCTTTCTACCTGTCCTGAGCTCTGGGGTCTGTAAGCACAATGTAATTTCCAATTAGTCCCCAGTTGGGTGGCCAACTCCTGACTTACCTGGGCAACAAAAGCAGGCCCGTTGTCCGAACCGATTACCTTGGGAATCCCGAACCGGGGCAGGATTTCTTCCAGTATCTTCTTGGTTACTACTTGAGCAGTTTCAGACTTGGTGGGAAAGGCTTCCACCCATCCTGAAAAAGTGTCTATAAAAACTAGAAGGTACTTATTACCATATTTTCCTGGCTTAATTTCAGTGAAGTCTACCTCCCAATAAACTCCCGGCCGGTCTCCCCTCATCCTTTTTCCAGGTTCTTTGAACGGCCGGGCAGCATTGGTCAAGGTGTAGGCCTGACATGACTCTACTACCTCTTTTACTACTGTATTTAATCTTAGAACATAATATTTAGAACCTTTGATTAATTGCTTAAGCTTTTCATTTCCAAGATGAGTTAGCTGGTGTATTCGTCTCACATAGTCTTGCCCTTCCTTAGAGGACAGAATGATTCGTCCATCCTTGGTTTTTGCCAATCCGCCGGAACTGAACATCCGAGCTTTTCCTGCACAGGCCATATCGTTGATTAAATCATAATCTTTATAGGGATAGATGAAGCTGGGATCCATGGCTTGCGGGGGTTCTGGCGGGGTTCCAGTTTCTTCCGCCAGTACTACCGCTCCCTGGGCAGCTTGCTTTGCCGTTAGATCAGCCATCTGGTTCCCCTTTGTGACTGGGTCAGCCCCCTTCTGGTGTCCCAGGCAGTGGACAATGGCTAATTTTTTTGGAAGATGTATGGCTTCTAGGAGGGCCAGGATTTCTTCTTTGTTTTTAATGTCTCTTCCTGCTGAGGTGAGTAGGCCCCTCTGCCTGTAGATGGCCCCATGAATGTGGGCTGTGGCGAAAGCATAACGGCTGTCGGTGTAAATGTTGATAGCCTTACCTTCTGCCAGACGCAGAGCTTGAGTCAGTGCCAGAAGCTCAGCTTTTTGAGCAGAGGTTCCTTCTGGGAGATTGCTAGCCCAAATTACCTGCTTTCCGTCCACCACTGCTGCTCCTGCCCTTCTTTTACCTTCTACCACAAAACTGCTGCCGTCCGTATACCAGTTAGGCACCCCCGGCCAAGGTTGGTCAGTCAGGTCTTTCCTGGTCCCGGTTTCTTCAGCCAGGACATCAGTGCATCGGTGCACCGGGGTAGAGTCGTCTGCTTCGGGGAGCAGGGTGGCCGGGTTGAGAATAGCAGGAGGAGCAAAGGTTATTCGATCGTTTAACAACAGGCTCTGGTAATGTGTCATCCGGGCGTTTGTCATCCAGCGGTCGGGGGGCTGCCGCACAATACTTTCTAAAGCATGGGGAGCAATTACAGTCACATACTGACCCAGAGTGAGCTTATCAGCGTCTCTGACAAGCAGGGCTACTGCAGCAATGGCTTTCAAGCAAGAGGGCCACCCACTGGCAACGGGGTCTAGTTTTTTAGATAGGTAGGCCACCGGCCGCTTCCAGGGCCCCAGGGTCTGAGTCAGAACTCCACGGGCCACTCCAGCCCGTTCATCAACATATAGAGTGAAAGGCTTAGTCAGATCTGGCAGGGCCAAAGCAGGAGCTGTGAGCAGGGCAGTCTTTATATTGTCAAAGGCTCTTTGGTGCTCCTCCGTCCAGGTGAATGGGACTTTTTCTTTAGTGAGTGGGTACAGAGGGGCCGCCAACGTGGCGAACCCCGGTATCCAGAGTCTACAAAAACCTGCAGTTCCCAAAAACTCACGTACTTGTCGAGGAGTGGTGGGGGTCGGGATCTGCATCACAGTCTTTTTCCGTGCTTCAGTGAGCCACCGCTTCCCTTCTCGGAGGGTGTATCCTAGGTAGGTCACCTCCAAGCGACATAACTGGGCTTTCTTGGCGGACACCCGGTACCCCAACTCACCCAATTCCTTTAGGAGCTTTTTGGTCCCATCGAGGCACAGTTCCTGGGTCGAAGCTGCGAGTAGTAAATCATCCACGTACTGCAAGAGAGAAATCTGAGGGTTCTGGGCCCTGAAGGGCGCAAGGTCACGGTGGAGGGCTTCATCGAAAAGAGTCGGTGAATTTTTGAATCCCTGTGGCAACCTAGTCCAGGTCAGTTGACCCGTATGTCCTCCTTCGGGATCTCGCCACTCAAAAGCGAACAGGGGTTGGCTACTCGGATGCAATCTGAGACAGAAAAAGGCATCTTTCAAATCCAGAACGGTGTACCAGGATCGTTCAGGCGGTAAGGAACTCAGCAAGTTGTAAGGGTTGGGCACAGTTGGGTGAATGTCCTGTACCCGTTTATTGACTTCTCTTAAGTCCTGGACGGGTCGATAATCATTGGTTCCAGGCTTATGTACCGGCAGGAGGGGGGTATTCCAAGGGGACCGGCAGGGAATCAGTATACCTTGTTGTAACAGTCTCTGGATATGTGGTCGAATGCCTTCTTTAGCCCCTTGAGTTATGGGGTACTGTCTTACTGAGACGGGGGTGGCAGCCGCTTTCAGCTCAACTACGACGGGTGGTACTTGTTTGGCCAGTCCCATTCCAGCCTGCTCTGCCCAAACCTCTGGAAAAGCTGTCAGCCACTCTCTAGGGGGCAAAATCCCAGTCTTGGGTTCATGGAGGCGATATTCTTCTTCTAGACTTAAAACTAAGCATGTTATAGGGGCCTCTCCCCAGGTGACTTCTGGTCCCTTCGGGGTGAACTGGACCTGAGCCTTTAGTTTGGTCAACAAGTCCCTCCCCAGAAGGGGCGCAGGGCACTCAGGAATCACAAGAAAAGAGTGCGTTACTTGGCGTTTTCCTATTTCTAAACTTCTTTCCATTGTCCAGGGGTAAAGTTTACTTCCAGTGGCTCCCATAATCAGAGTTCGTTTTGATCCTAATTGTCCTAATGGTTTAGTCAAAACTGAGTGTTCGGCTCCTGTATCTACTAAGAAATTAATGGGGTTCCCCTCCACAGAGAGAGTTACCCTAGGCTCGGGGAGGGGGACCGAGCCCCGACTCCCCTAATCTTCCTCCAGGGCCAGTATCTTGGGGCCCTTTTGTTTCTTTCGGGGGCAATCTCTGGCCCAGTGTCCTTTTTCTTTACAGTATGCACATTGGTCTTTCTCAAGTTGTAGCCTCTGTCCTCCAGGGGGTCTTCTTGCCCTGTTGCCCAGGTGTCCTGACTGTCCTTTCTCTGACCTTTCTCCACCTACTACTGCGGCCAAAATCTTAGTCAAATTCCTCTCTTGGCGGCGATCCCGCCGATTTTCCCTCTCCTCTGCCTCCTTTTTTTTCTCTTTCTTGTTTTTCTTCCTCGGTCTCTCTCTTGTGATACACTTTCTCTGCCTCTTTTACTAAATCCTGCAAAGTATAATCCTGGAGCCCCTCTAATCTCTGCAACTTTTTCTTGATATCAGAGGCCGACTGCCCTATAAAAGCCATGGCTACAGCCGCCTGCTGTCCCTCCGAGGAGGGATCAAATGGGGTATATCTCCTATAAGCCTCCATCAGTCGCTCCAAGAAGACAGAGGGTGGCTCCACTGGACCCTGTAGGATTTCTCTTACCTTTGCCAAATTGGTGGGTCGCTGTGCGGCCCCTTTGAGACCTGCCACTAGAGCCCGGCGGTAGACTGTGAGACGCTCCCTACCTTCCGCAGAGTTGTAATCCCAGTCAGGGCGGACCAAGGGGAAAGCGGCATCTATAAGATTAGGGAGGTTGGTGGGGGTCCCATCTGGTCCTGGAACATTCTTTCTGGCCTCCAGGAGGATCCTCTCTCTTTCTTCAGTCGTAAAGAGGACCTGCAAGAGTTGTTGACAGTCGTCCCAAGTGGGCTGATGAGAATACATCAGGGACTCGAGGAGTCCCGTCAAGCCTGAGGGGTTTTCTGAGAAAGAGGACTGGTTAGTTTTCCAGTTGTACATATCAGCTGACGAAAACGGCCAGTATTGCAGTGGGACTAGTTGCCCTGGAGCTGGGGCGGGTCCATAAGCCCGTAATGGTAAGGCAACGGTGGAGTCAGGTCCTGCGTCAGATCCCCCCCAGGCTGAGACCCCTGCGGCTTCGAGTTCCGGCCGCTGGTCCTGTTTCGGAGGCCGTCCGAGAGTCCGTTGGGGCTGGCACCTGTGGGGGGGCTGCATGAGGAACGGGTTGAGGATATGGGGGAGGAGGGTGGTCAAGGAGGGAAACATCATCAATTTCAGGATAGATCCTCGGGGGAGCAGATGGAGCGGGCGCCGGCGGATCTGAAGGAGGTACTTTCGGTTTTGCGGCCACGGCCACCGTCACCGTCTCTATCCCTGATGTCCAAGGTTCCATCAAGGGTGGTGGGTTTTGGACTAGGTTCTGCCACACGAGGATGTATGGAACCTGATCAGGGTGTCCCTCTGTGTCCTGAAAGATAATTCGCGTGACAGCGGAAATGACAGATAGGTTAAAAGTTCCTCCCGAAGGCCATCCTACACCAAAATTTGGCCATTCGGAGGAACAAAAAGTTTTCCAAGGTCTTTTTCTGACTTCAAGAGAAAGATTATGAGCCCTAGTCTTAACGTCTGTCCAATGGTTCAGAGTCAGTGTTAGTGGGGTCGTCACGGTCTGTCCCATGTCTACCTCTATTAACAAAAATAAGCACAAAGACAGAAAGACAGAAACACAAAAGCAGCTGTCGACTCCGAGTTGACCAGTAATTCTGAGAGGAGTCAGACAGGCTAGAAATGGCCCTTTGACACCAGTCGTCAAGGAGAAAATTTATCTCCCGACCTTCCCTGCAGAGGTCCACCAGGTGTCCCTGGTCCTCCTCCTGTCCTCCTGGGACGTCTCCCAGGGCGAACAAACGGTGGACACCTGGACACGTCTATCCCTGTCCACTCCACCCTCCTCCTGGAGAGCGGCCTCAATAGAGCGTTTGCAAAGACGAAACTGCGATCGCACCAGATTTTTGAACAGGCCACAAACACAGAGTCACAACAGAACAGAAATTCTTACCTCCAAGTGGGTCTAGGACTCCTGGGTGGTCGCGCAAATCCCGGACGAGCCCCCAAAATGAAAGCCCCCTCCGAAGGGAGACCCTCACTCAAATCTCGGGAATAGCGCGCACCCAGTGAGGCACTGAGACCGGACTTGCTGCAATCACACGAGGAAGTTTATTGAAAACGAAATTGGATGAGATCTCAGGCCAGCATGCTGGGGTCGAGACTCTACACCCACGGGGAGTGGAAGAGTTCGACCCCGACCCAAACTTGTGACAAGCTTATAAAGGCAAAAACATCAAAAGAGTGGAAGGAAATAGAGGAAGTCCAAAGTTACACGTTCACTTATCAGCTGACTAGGGAGGGGGTAGGGGAGATCCGGAGTTACATGTTTACTTATCAGTTAAGCTATGTATTGTATTAAACAAGGCGTTGGAACATTCCACAGAGGTTGTTGGGACATCCTGGAGTTATCTCAGGAACTATTTTTCTCAAGAGAGTTCCGTGAGCGACCTCGTGAGCGACCACCTGCAGGGGATGGAGGCCCTAGGGTGGCGAGTTCATGTCCCTACAGACAGCTAGTAAATTTTTTACTTTTCACCCCTTCGTCATCATGTCTAACTGATATCAGGTCCAGTGGTGTACCCATATGTGAGCCTACCAGGCTCCAGTGAGCAGTTCCAAACCCAGCCTTACACGGAGGGCCCTTGTTATACCCAGTGGGTCACAAAACAAAACAAAACAAAACAAAAGGATGTGAAGTTGGGAAAGTAGTTTGTAGGGAGGAGGGGGTTGAGGAAGGATAATAGGGGATGGTTGGGATAAGAGTAACCAGAATGCATTATACACATGCATGAAATTGTCAATGGATACATTTTATAAGAAATATAATTATCAAAAATGAATGCTGGTGAACTATTTTGGTCCTAGATTTAGGATTTGATTTTGCAGGAAGAAAACTTAGAACAAGACAAGCGCTTTGGTAATTTCTATTTTTAAAGTAAAATGGGCATTTCATACTTAGTAATAACGAAGCATTTTTTTACCCCAGCTAGTCTAAAATATGGGGGGGGGGAGAGCAAAAACAGTTTGGAGAGCAACAACAGCCCACTGTTTCACTGAGTGAAAAGCCATAAACTAACATGCCCAAAACATTTCCAAACTTAAGTACTATTGGAGAAACTGTTGGAGACAATATTCAGCTTAAAAAATCCATTGTTTTTAACTTTGATGATGTAAGTCAACAATTCAAACTAAGTTAAGTTTCCAGCAATTCAGTACTATGCTTTAGGATAAGAATCATTTAATGCAGCTAGATGATCAATATGTAGATCTATAAATAGACAGATAAATGATAGACCATTGATAGAAAAATCATAGCTGACAGATATATAAATGATAGATAGATAAGATAGATAGATAGACAGACAGACAGACACTGCTAAATATTGCTTCTGGCAATGAGAGCAAAGAGAAGTGAGAGGAGGAAGAAATGAACAATTTGAACTCACAACAGTGTGATTCCACTAAGGAATACTTAATAGTCTTGAAATTACTTTTTTAAAAAAAGCACAAGCACAAGTCCTTTCTGTGGATTGAAGGGGTAAATCTAGTCTGGTAAAATCTGAGTTTATAGAAGGCACACAGTGTTACAGAATTGGCAGACCACCAAGCCCTTGTTCTGTAATGCATTTCAGGAACACAGGAGTTGGCCCTGAGAGGGAGTTTAGGTTATTCACCATCATCACTGTAGGAATTTCTACCCCCCAACAGCATTTCGACTCAAGAAGTGAAAACCTGCTGATTCTTTCCAGTGTGGATCCTTAAATCCACTGTGTGTCTGGGGCTGGGAGTACATGTGGATCATCAGAGGGAGTCACACTGCCTGAAACAGAAACCAGTTCTGACAGGCTGACGCGGTATCAGAGAGCAAGGAACCAGATCAGAGCAAAATGAGAAAACTGGAATGGAGACAAGTAGAGTTCAGAAGAACTCTACTTGTTCATCACGATCTCAATATCCATCGTGATTGTCACCTTCTGAGAAGGCCTCGCCATTCCTACCTACAATCAGTAGTCCGATTCCACACTGATGACTCCAGTGCAATCAGTAAAATGACCCTCTCAGAGACCTCCAAAACCCATCTCAGAACCATCTGGAAGAAGTACACTGAATTCTCGGTGTCCATGATGACCGAGATGTATGTCATTCTTTCCAATGAAACATTTTAAGTTGAAAAGAAAAGAGCATTAAATAATTTTGACAGATCATGTTCATTAGAAAGCAATTGGAATCTTTTTATTCAAGTGGAAGGAGTCAGTGGACCAGCTCTGTGAAGCTCTGCATGTTTAGACCTCTGAGCCTTTCATATTTCTTACTTCTCATGTCTTACTAGTTATGGCTTCCATTTTCTTCTATTAACATAGTTTCAATTTCACTTCTTTCCATTTCTTCTACTGGGAGTCTAAATTCAGCTTCTCAACATCTCCTTCCTAAATCGTCCTACCTCAAAATTGGTCACCTACCCTTTCAATGAACTTCGTATACTTTTCCTTTGAAAGTAGAGCTTCAAACACTGCCAATAGCCCTTCCTGAACATAGAACTAAGAACAATTAGAAAACTTATTAGAATCAATACCAAAAGCTCCCTGGATGAAATTCCTTTAACTGGTATTAGAAGAGCCAAACACATCTGTTAAAAGTCAAATACATAGAAACACTATACAAAGTTCACAGAAGTTGTTCTATTTGCAGTCGTACTAGGAGGGGAAAAATGATAATTGAAGAGAAATTTTGATGATGCAGTTTTCTAATAAATTGGGAACAATGACCCTTGAAGGACCATAAAGAAAGTGAATGTCAAGATAATTTATTATTGTTACATTATCTGCCTCATTTTTCACTTTGTCTTACTGAACTATGATATACTTAGAAGTACCAAATATCCCCAAAGTTAATGAACATTTTAGCAGTGTATAAAAAGCAAGAGGAAAAGCTCAGACACAAAACATTAGTGAGTTTCTCCTTCCTTCCTTAGCATTTCAACATCACAAGTGCTAACTGGCTGGGTCATGATAGGACCATGGATTTAGAAGGCAGATCAGTATTGTTCAAAGGTTTGCAGCAAGCCCTCTCTGGAGATATACCCCCTTCCACAGGCTGATTGAGTACCCCTTACCCCATTGCAAAAGTGATATTCCTCAAATTTACTGAGAGCCGTTGTTTTCATTGCAGAAGAGCCAGTTTCTATGCATGCCGCTTGGACAAGCATTTATACGTGATTGGCGGGAGGAATGAAACGGGCTACCTGTCCAGTGTGGAGTGCTACAACCTGGACACAAACGAGTGGCGTTACGTGTCCTCTTTGCCTCAGCCTCTGGCAGCCCATGCAGGAGCAGTGCACAATGGAAAAATATATATTTCAGGCAAGCCAGTCCTCCAAGCTTCTTTATAAAGTTCATTGTTCAAGGCTCTTCCTTGACCCAGACGTGTCTATCTTTCACAGGGGGTGTGCACAATGGAGAGTATGTGCCATGGTTGTATTGCTATGACCCTGTCATGGATGTCTGGGCCCGAAAACAAGACATGAACACAAAACGTGCCATCCACACTTTGGCTGTGATGAATGATCGCTTATATGCAATTGGAGGGAATCATTTGAAAGGTGTTTTCTTGTTTGTTTTGTTGTTGTTTTGTTTAGATCCTATCCCAGTAACATTTGTATCTCACTCTCCTTGTTTAGAGATTTCTTGTTAGATAATCATAGTTAACTTTGTAAGACGCATGTTGACCAAACAGAGTCTTCTGTGTGTAAATGAACAGTGTCCTGAAGCAAGCATTTATTGTGTTTGCATTCTGTAGACAGGATTATGTTTAAGTTACCATACACATTAAAGAAATGAATAATGCCATCTAAGGGGGAGAAAGGAGACCATTAATATCTGAAAAGGCACAATTTGTCCTAACAGTGAAGTCAGGGAAATAAATTATTCCTTATCTCCAAAGTGGTAGTAATGAATTGTCCTCCAGAAAATTGTTTTTTGCTGCAATCATAAAGAACTATACTCACAGGTTCACAGAGCTAATGTATGGATTTTTTCTTAAAGCAAAACCATGGTGTCTAAATTTAGAATTATTTCTTTAAAGTATTGAATATCAAATGACCTGTGATTCTCAAATTGAACTACTTTTTTTTTAATTTAAAGCATTTAAAAAAGATGTTGCTTGGCTGCTTTCCTTCCCTGGATATGTTTTTAACTACAACCTTTTACAGTTTATGTGCACTTTATAAACTTGTGGGTGTGTGTGGCACTACATTTGGTGGGAAACAGATCCATGGTACTGAAACTTACCCGATCCACCTTGGGCCTCAGGTTCTTCATGTCAAAAAATAAGACACTGCTCTAAACTGAACTGTAAGATCTCTGCCAGTTCCTGAGCGCAGGAGAAACAAGCACACCTGTGTTATTAATAGTGAAGCCAATTGTGTTCATTCACCTTACTGCAGCATATGAACCCAAAGGTAGTTACACATGGAAAGGGGCTCTAACCCACATTTACACATTAATTTAGTGAAAGTCACACAGGCTAAATTTTATTTATTTGGAGTTCATGTTCAGCCACGATGCTGTAGTGTGTGACTGCTGCTTATCTCCATGTCCCCTTGCCCTCTCCCCCCCCACAACAGATAAGAACTCTCTCTACTCTCTCTGCAGCTACACACAGCTCCTTTCTTTTTGCTTCTTTCAATTTCAGTGCACACTCTATTCCTCACCTCAGTGTTCCATACATTTTTGTGGCTTTCAAAATAAAGCATGATTTTTTTCTCATTTTATTTCCATAAGACATTATCTATATGTCTTAATGACTTTTATGTTCAAGATTATGTTTGAACAAAGCATGTTAGACTGTTGTATAATAACAGTCTAATAAGAAAAAGTGTGAATGTGCACACAGGAGCATGGGCACACATGCATCAAAGTAGAGGGATGGGGCTCCAGCTCAGTTGGTGGTGTTTGCCTCGCATTCACCAGGCCCAAGGCTCACAGCCTAGCATCACAGAAAATAGACAGAGAAGGTGTACATGCCCCTAAACAAAGCCTTCGAACCCAGAATCTAACAATCTTCCCATATGCTCATTTTAAACAGAAAATTTGCAGTGGGCATATTGCTCTTTTGTAATCCCATTGATCTGGTCTGTGGAAGTCTGAGTTCTAACACCCATTCTTCTGTATGCAGATGTCACCTTTAAAAACAAAACAGGCATGGGTGCCTGTAATGCTATTTGTCTTGACCACTGTTGTCTTAAATCTTTTTAAAATAACATTATACTAAATCATTTTTATAAGGTCTACCCCTGTGTGATCAACCTTGTGATACCTACTTGCCCATTCTTGATTTGAGTTCATCCAAAATGCCCAAAGTCTGTTGAAGTCTTTCGGTGTTTTGTTTTGTTTTGTTTTGGAAGTTTCTGGCATGTCTCCCAATTTAGCTAATGAAATTATACACTTGTATCTTCAAAATCACAACTGTTTAGGTCTCAGCTCCAGCCCTGTGGGGGTCACTCTTTTCTTCTATGCTTTTCTATCACCCAGGTTTCTCCCATCTTGATGTCATGCTTGTGGAATGCTATGACCCAAAAGGTGACCAGTGGAATATTCTCCAAACCCCCATCCTGGAGGGTCGAAGTGGCCCTGGCTGTGCGGTGCTCGATGACAGCATTTATCTGGTGGGAGGCTACAGCTGGAGTATGGTACGTGTCCGTGTTTGACTCCTTCTCCTCCCGTGTGTGCTCACTTCTGTCTGTTTCTCTCCTCCTCCTCCTCCTCCTCCTCCCCTCCCCCTCCTCCTCCTCCTTCCCCTCCCCCTCCTCCTCCTCCTCCTTCTCCTCCTTCCCCTCCTCCTCCTCCTCCTCCTCTTTCTCCTCCTTCTCCTCCCCCTCCTCTTCCTCCTCCCCCTCCTCCTCCCCCTCCTCCTCCTCCTCCTGTGTGCTTGCTTCTCTTTGTTCCCAGATGTGCTATCATCCTATATGTACCCTTTAAGAATACCAGGTTCGTGTGCAGGTGGCACAGTACCGTGAGCAGGAAGACAGAACTGTCATAGATGCAGTAAAAATAGCTTTCTAGCCCATCAACTATCCCACAGTGGGTGTTACATCTCCAGCTTGCTCCTAAACCCATGCGTTTGTAAGTCTGGCTTCCAACTACAAACCAAAATGAAATGATTTTCCAAATGTTCTTCAGAAATTGACTAGGAAAATCTGAAAGGTTTCTGACCAGAAGGAGCAAGACATGGAAATTAACTATTCAATGTCTGTGAATTCTAATTAGGGAATGAATTTGCTTTTCACTCCCCATCCCAACATGAAAATGTCCAAACGTAAACAAAAATTGATAGACTTTCCTTTCCTCGCCATCAGGGTTACCATTCATCAATAGACCCTTCCTTTTAAGTTTAACTGAAAAGAACAAAAATTAAAGCAAATCCCAAATGTCCTCTTTCACCATAAAGATCTCAGTATTTATCTTTTTAAAACATTACTCTTTTATGTAAATACACCATCGTTTAGCACACCCCCCAAAAAAACAATACTAGCTTTATGTTCAATCCAAACTCAAATGTTTCCTATTGGCTTACAAAACACTGGCATCATGGTCCACTAAGTCTTACGCATATGTGGTTATTGTGTCCCATAGGCCCCTCTCTGTCTAGAACATTTCCTCTGTACCACTTTGTGTTCCCTGACTTGGTGACAAAATAACCTCATCTGTCACCCAGAATAGCCCATATGGTGGGACTATTGTCACTTGTTGTCACTTAAAATAGTTCTCCAGACTGGAAGTCTGAAGCTGATTGGGTTGGTCGGGAGCTGGTTAGGTTCAAGCTCTTTATTAGTTATTTATATCTTTAATTGGGTTTATACCTTTTTTTCATACAAAAACAAAAGAAAAAATATCTTGAAAAGGAGACTATTTGATTACATCAAATGAAGACTTCAGGCCTAGGGGTCAATTTCATTATCCTCGCCATGATGACTACTTTTAATTGCTTTATTTACCTATGTTAGTTTTAAAGGATCAACTTGGAGTTTTAGTAACATTAGTTTTATCTACTTCGTATTCAACCAGCGTATGACACAAAGTTTTGAGGAACATTAAAAGGCTAATTATATAAAGACAAATGTAAGTGGACAGAGAAACCTAGATTTTCACACACGTGTCTGATGTCTGCAGCAAATTGTCCACAACAAGTGAAGAGCTGCATTCAGGCAGACACCAAGAACATATGTTCAGAAAATGCCATTAGTTCTCTTGAGGTTTTTATTTGAGAAGGAAATTTTTACTCAAGCATGAGCCTTAAAGTTGACAAAGGCACTAAAATTAAAGCCAGTGTGCACTTCCTGTGTGGCCTCTTGGAAATAAATAAATCAGTATGTGGAGGTATTTTCAGTCTACACTGAAATGGCTCGCTGTCGTGGTTCTCATTCTCTACAGTAAAAAAACAAAAGCAAAGAATCCATTTAAATAATAATGTCTGTCTATTTTTGCTTTAAACTCCCATTTCCCAGCCAATTGGAAAGTGATCATTGACTATTAAAGATGCTCTAGGTATTTATTTGAGTTTGATCACTAACTGTCAAAAATGTTCCACAAGGGCTAGGGAGGTAGCTTGGTCAGTAAAGCCCATGTTTGTCTGCATGAGGACCTCAGTTTAGTCTCCAGGACCCTCATAAAAACACAAACTCCAGATGTGATGGCTTGCGATTTTAGTTTAAGCCATTGGAAAGGTAGATGAGGTGAACACTAGCTTGCTTGCAAGTTCCATGCCTAGAAGAGGTCCTACTTCACTTGATTGAAGTAACACTAGCGTTTGTCCCAGTTCCCTACACACATGCTCATGCAAGCATGCTCACTTGCACACACGCACACACGCACACAACACTCTCTCTCTCTCTCTCTCTCTCTCTCTCTCTCTCTCTCTCTCTCTCTCTCTCTCTCTCTCTCTCTCTCTCCTGAACACATGCATGCACACACATACACCTACATGATTTTGAAATGTCAGTTTCAAATATTTCCTTGGAACCCAACAGTTTAAAGCCCATTGAGCTCATGTGAAAGGTTTGAGGCTGAGCAGTGAGTCGGTCTTCCCAGTGGCGCTGTCAAGAGTGGCATGGCCATTGCTGCTCTAAGTAACTTCCTGCTCTGCCATTCCAGGGTGCCTACAAGTCCTCTACAATCTGCTATTGTCCAGAAAAGGGAACATGGACTGAACTGGAAGGCGATGTGGCTGAACCCCTGGCAGGCCCAGCCTGTGCAACAGTCATCCTACCAGCCTGTGTACCCTACAACAAATAACAGCAGGAAACCCTGGCACAGTGCCACATCTATGATGCAGTGACAGGTGCTGCTGTCCTGCATGAACCATGCATTCCAATGGTACAACTGCCAAAAGCCACCTTTGCATTCTGACTTATAAGTAACTACAGAGGAAAGAGACCTGTTCTTGAGCAGAGACTGTCATCTGCAGCTCAGGTCACACTCAACTCACTGTGGTGACAGAATCTTCCATATCAAACTGGTTTCAACTTGTTCCACCTTTACACAAACTCACTCACGTGGAGCTGAACTTTCAGAGAGAGAAGGTAAACCACAGAAAACTGGCCCCAGAGACTTGAGATCCGTATTGTGCATTGTGTCCTAACTGCATGTGATAGACGTTGACATTTGGAGGCTATTTTGTACAGGAATGATTCCAAATATGACCCACCAGAATGCTTACCCTGCATTCCAGAAATTGCCACTTGATTCTGTATTGTGTAGCGCTTGGCTTCTGCACCAACTCCATAGATAACACAGCAAGCAAAACCCACAGGAGGTGGAAGATGAGCATCCTTGTTTCTACCACATCAGAGATTGTATTCCTTCCAGCCCCCTGGGAGAAGAGAGGAAAGAAAGTTGTTGTCTCTTGGGCAGCTGTTCTCTGCCACAATCTTCATCCCATGGCTTTGATTCTCCTTGACAATGAAAACAAAGCACGGTCTGTCACTCTTCAGCTCCAGAAGCATGTGCCGCCTCTTTCTCATAGCATTCTACGAAGTGAACATCAGGACAATTTGCCTCGAAAGATTAGACCTACAAACTCCATCACAGGATATTCCAGACATTCTGTTGGATAAACGTTTGTCTCAAATTTAATCCATAATAAAAGCTGACGAATCACTTTCAAAAATTCAGGCACACAAGAAAAATTTTCTCTTGAGTGCAACCCCAGTTATCTTTCTGGTTCTCAAAACACATGACTTATAGCTCAAGAAATGGCTCCGCAGTTTAGAGCACTTGGTTTTCAGGCAGAGGACCTGGTTGTGGTTCTCAGCACCCATGTAGCAGCTCACAACCATCAGTAACTCCAGTTCCAGGGTATCCATCACACCAGGTACGCATGCAGGGCACGTACACACTTACAAACAAAACACTTGTACATGTAAAATAAAAACAATGAAATATTTTAAAATAATTATTAAAAAGCTTACTAGGCCATAGCCGCACCTGAAAGTACACTTCCTCACCTTGAACTGGCTTTAGATGCTTCGTTCTCATTATCCCTGCACTCATCACCAGAGATGCCTGGACTGGATTAAATGAGAATTGACACTGGTCTCTAGGGACTCAAAAAGATCAGGAGAGCATGACATGGTCTCTTTGTGGCCAATCAGAAAAGCAAAACAAACAGGAACACAAATTTGACATTCAAATACACCTAAGTCTGACCAACAACTGGCACTTACAGATGCCTAAACATTTTTTTTAATCACAAAGAAGGGTTGAACCCTTAAACAGATGTGATATTCAAAATGCCAAGAAAAGGAAGCCACAGAGGAGAATGAATGCCTTCAAGGTGAGCTTTCACGAGCACCTCAAGACGGCTGGGTATACCAGAATCCAACAATGTTTCTACAGGAAAGTGCAATCTTTGTTGTTTTTGTATTTATTTGTATGTTCAGATCCAAAGGATCCGTTGTAAAATATATATATATATGAATATATATATACATAGCCAGTGCAATCAGCTTTCATTTTTTTCCTCTTGAAGACATACGGATATATAAAGAAAGATAGTAAGAATGTGGGAAACACCTACTGGCGTTCTGAAGGTCACGTGCTGTTTCAGAAACCATATTCTTAGCCATCACCGTTTCTTCCAAAAGTCACTGTTTATACAAGGGTTTCAGCTATCCTTAGATTTGTTCTTCGCTTTATTTTTTATCACTAGCCAAATTAAATAAAAGCATTTATGAGAACTCTAAGCAAAGTTTTCTGTATTTCAGAGAAATACAAACGTCTAGAAAGAGAAAAGTGAATAAAAAGTCACAGAAAATGTAAATTTTGTACAGAACTAGAATGTAAATGAAGCTTGCTTGGAAGGGGAAAAGTTTAAATAAAAATTTATGTACTAATTTCTCTGTCTCCCATACACCTCCTTATATACCACATGTATAAACTGGATTGTTTCAAGGTTTATAATATATAAATGCATAAATATTTATTATCCTACAGATATGCTTTGCAGGTCACAAACATATTACAACAAGACAGAGTTTATCCAAGACCGAATAGCTAAATGTATCTGGGCATTCTTAGAAAACCCCTTAGTAACAAATAGTGCATGTAGATGTGTACTAAAGCAGCTACACGCTTCCAAAAGAGTCATGGGAGCCCCTATTTGATTAAATCAATTATATAAATGCAAAGTGGTAAAGTTGGTTTCCTTTTAAAGCAAGTCTGACAAAGAAGCTGTGCATGGTAATTACAGGGTCTATGGGTGAGACAGAAAGAGGAAAACCAGACCTAAAGCTAAAAGAAGCAACTGAACCACAGACCTAGTTTGCTTTCTATTATCATGCTAAAACACTGACCAAGATCAGCTTGCGGAGAATGGAGTTCATTTGGCTCATTCTTCCATCACAGCCCATCACTCAGGGAAGTCGGGGCAAGAAATTAAGGTAGGAACCTGGAGGCAAGAGCTGAGGCTGTTCACTGGCTTGTTCATCAAGGCATGTTCAGTTTGCTTCCTTATATACCCTAGAATCACCTGGCCAGGTCGATACTACCCATAGTACTGGGCCCTCCCACACCTATCTTTAATCAAGAAAACACCCTACAGACCTGCCTATGGAATCATCTTCTCAATTAAGATGCCCTCTTCCCTGCTGTGTCTAGGTTTGTGTAAAGTTGGCAAACCCCAACCAGTACAGCCACCCTCCTGGCAAAGAGCTGTAAAGTCGGGACCTATTATCTTCAAGTTGGGAATGGCTCTGTCATTTTCCAGAACATTGTTCAAATGATGGAATTCACAAGGGACTAACAACCCCCCTCAGAATTTCCCGAAAGCAAGAGCAATGCATCTCTTTTTCCTTCCACTGCATCTCCTCTCCTGTACACTTGAAACCGAAATCCCTCTCAAGTGCAGTCTCCATTGGCACCTTGTAAGCCAAGCAGAAAAGCAGGGCTTCTTCCAAACGCCCCGAGGCCAATGTTTATGAGAAATTGAGGACATGCTTGTCATTTTCCTAATTTCAAGGAACCACCGAGTTTGAGTTCACATGTAAGCTACATCATTTAACTCTGAATCTTAGGTTAGAAGAGGAAATATTCTAAAGAAAAAAATACATTCTTTTCAAGAATATGACTCCTAGCTGATAAAGTTAGGGGAATAGGCACAGGGAGAGCTGTCTGTTACCTTAAAGTCTAGAGTTGTTCTCTCCAAGCTGATCTGTCCCTGGGTGTCTGGCTCTGGTCAACATCAATGCACAATTGATATACCAGAGGGCATTGCTAGGCATGTCATACTTCCAATTAAACTTGGTTCTTTATATCAAAATATAGGTGCTTCTCAGCTGATGATGTGGTCATGTCCTAGCAAAGATTGTAGGTTGAAACTAGTGTAACTTGAAAGTATGTCTCATTTACATTACTGAACACCCTAGCAATACAATCCACTGTAGAAAATCACCTTCAAGGCAATGAGAGCCATGGCTCACTACCAGTGCCCAGCATCATTAAAAAAATAAATTACACCATGCATCACTAATCTGAAAAAAAAATTATCAAGTGTCAAAATTTGAAGTATAGTTTGTTTGTTTTCTGAATGTATCTTGCATTTACACTATCTCAAATCAAAAGCCAGGGACATCTGTATTTAAAAACTAAACACACAGACATGCATGAACAAATAAGACTGCCACAGCTTACCAACACCATCCATTACCTCTTGAAACTTTGGTGGGAACTAAAATGAGACAAGGATAAAGGTAGGTTGTGAGAAAATCTTCAACTCGATAGCCCAGCCCATATACCACAGCTGTAGAGCAGAGATCTGGACCGAACAACGAAGACGTACTGAATGCTGGCTGAGTTTTCTTCGTGGATATTCAGTCCGTTTACTGTTGCTGTAACAGGTTAAGCTGGTGTACAGTGAACAAATTCAGTGGCTGCAGTGGCTTACTGTCAATTTGACTAGATTTACTATCATGTAGGAGACACACTTTAGGGTGTGTCTGTGAGTGTATTTCCAGAGAGATCTGACCCAGGAAAGAAGACCTACAAGGCACATGAGTGACACCATCCATTGGTTGGGTCCAAGACTAAATAAAAATGAAGAAAAGAAGAAGATCAGATGAGCAGCAGCATTGGTGTCCCTGCGTTTACTGGCTGTAAACTCAATGTAACAAGCTTTCCATCATGGATCCTCAGTGCCCTCCCATCACAATGGACTGTCCACTCAAACCATGAACCAAAATGAGCCTTTCTTTCCTCCGTTTGATTTTATCAGGTGTTTTGACACAATGGGAGGAAAGTCATTAATATAGTCACTCTACATGTTGAGATGTCTAATATCAAAAAAGTGGCATCTAGCAAGGCCTTCTTCTATCATTTGACATATTGTAAGGACACTTATACCCACACGTTGAGAAGGTTGAACAGGGCTTAGATTAATATTACAACTTTAAGGTTATTTTCTAACCACTATGTCCAGCTGCCTACAAGAGATATCTTCTACCAGCCACTTGGTTATTATGGAATTTAGTTGGAGGCTGGTTTTTGTAATGAGTATGTTTTCCTCACCGGCCCGGGCCCACGGCCATGCCAGCCCCCAAATATCACACAGAGACTCTGTATTTGATACAATGCTGTTGATCAGTTACTAGTTTCTTATCGGCCAGCTCTATCTTAATGATTAACCCCATTTCTATTAGTCTAAGTACTTCCACGTGGTTTCATCTTACCCGACAGCGGGCCTGGATCTCTGTTCACTCTGGTCTCTACATGCTGACTCCTCCTTACTACTTCCTCGAATCTTCCTTGTCTCCTAACCCCGCCTATCTTGCTTTCCTATTGGCCAACAGTGCTTTATTCATTAACCAGTATGAGAAACATATTTACAGAATAACATCTCCCATCAGGTTTTTTTTCCCCTGACATAAATAGCATGGCTTTTCGAGTAAAGTGAGCAGTTATGATACATGTGACAAGGCCAATTGTGGTGTGAAGTTTTACAGGGCAGAGAGGACACTGGCTCTGTGACCTTGGAAGGTTAAGTTTTCTCATTCTCAGTTACATCATTCGCCTAGAAGTGATAATGTTTTCCTGAAAATATACTGTTAGGAGGAACAGACGTAAGAACCATGTAAAATACATCCCCCGGCTATTGGGTGCAGCAGCCTAGCACACCTTTTAGCCTAGCAGGCAAGACACCTTCCCGTCTGCCCCTCAGCCTCACTCTCAAGTTTCACAATGTGAATTTTGGCTGTTCCACAAATACAGCCATGTTCCTCCATCCTTTCCCTTCCTTATGAATTTTCTCCACAAAGAACATCATTTCATGGCCAAAGTGATCTGTGAAAGGCTTGTCCTTCAAGGTCCAGTTCAAATTCTGTTTCCACTAAGCCTTTGTGATCACAACACTTGTGAATAGTTTTCACCCCACTTCCATTTAACCAAAAGGGTCTCCGACTTTCTCAATCCTATGCTATTTTCAGGGTCTAATACACCTGGCCCTCTTACCAGATTTGAGGTCCTTAGGACTTAGTGATAAAGCATAATATGTGTATGAGCCACAATATATTTGTTAAATGAAAGTGAAATTTTAGTAATTATAAATACATTTTAATTATGGAAGTGTGGGCAAGAACAAGGGAAAGAAAGAAAATCACCTTTAATGCACCATCCAAAATATCTTTCATCTTTTGGAGTCTGGGCTGTCCCCAACCCCTTTCACTTACATGTTTATTCAATCTATAACAACTAAAAACATACTTTTAATAAGAATTTTATTTTTTAATTATAATAATTACATCATTACCCCCTTTCTTTTCCTCCTTCAAACTCTTCCCATGCAACTCTTTTGTTTGCAAACTCTCTCTAAATCATGGTCACTTCTACTTTAATTGCTGTTACATATATATGCATATATATGTATGTATTCCTCAATACATAAATGCAACCTGCTCAATTCACACAAAGTTACTTATATGTAGATGATCCTAGGGTTGAACAATTGGTCTTGAATAACCAGTTGGGCAGATCTGCACTGAAGGAGACAATTTCTCTCACTCAACATTCCTCAGCTGATTATAGTTCTTTTTCTAGAGTTGAGCCATGAATGGTCCCCTTCTATGTTAGCATGTCCATTGCTGTCATCCTTGTTCAGACCTTGCTTGGATGGCCATATTTATCAGACTTCATAGGCATAGACTCTCTAACATTTTTAGGAGACACACTCTCACAGCAAATTTTCTGTTCCACTGGCTCTTATAATCTTCCACCCCCTCTTCTGCAATGCTCCCTGAGCCTTATGTGGAAGAGCTGTGTTCTAAGTCTATCAGTTGGAACTGAGCACCACATATTCTCCCATTATCTGCATTTTGATGGGTCCTGGTTTTCCAAAATGGCCCGTGTCCCTTGCACAGAGAAACTGCTTTGATGAGGTGTAAAAACTATACCTACCTGTTGTGTATAATAATACATATTTATAATGTAGTTAGGAATTACACGGTAAGTTCTCTTCCAGAACCCATGACTTCACTATCCCTGTGTAGCTGGGTAGGTTTCCAATACCAGGGATAGTGCCATCATGTTGAGGGGCCTTTAGTCCAATTAGAGAGCTGTTGGTTAACACCAAGGTATGATTGCTGCTATTGAAACCTTAGTGTTAGTGTGTGATGCTGGCCATTGTTGCTCATTGTTCGTTGTTGTTCATTGGTGGTGGTGGTCATTGCCCTAACACCAGGCATGAAAGTTGTCTTGAGTTGTTGGTCAAGGTTGTCCAAGAGACTCCTAAAATACTGTAGGCTATTGCTGTTCCAGAGGTGGTAAGTCCCATTGCTGAAGATACCATGCTTTTCTGACATAGTACCCAGAGGACCTGAGCTGGGTCTGACCTGAACTTTAGTGTTAGTGTGTCATGCTGGTCCCTGTTGCTCATTCAAGAGAACTAGCACTCATAATACCAGAAAGCACCATGGAAGCTTCCAAGGGAAAGAAGCAAGCAACTTTTTATACTAGTTATGAATATTTATTTCATAACATAAGTTAACATTTTGCCACATGATTGCATATGGTGAGGTGGTATGTATGGTGATTTTTAAAAGTTCCTAATCACACTGAATGAATGAACACTAGCAAATTCTGAAGGATATGGTCATGTCACACATAGTTTTGAAACAGCACTCTGGCAAGTTCTTTGTGATTCCTACAAGTTTCCTCCTACCAGTTATTAGTACTGTGACACTATTGCTCTTGGAAACAAGAACAAGTTCTATTTCTCCAATGGCATGGTTCATTATGTTCATCTGTGATCCTTTTAGTCAAGTAACATTTCAGGAGAGACATGTGACAACCCCTCCCCTGCTTCCAGGCCTTCCCAGAATTGCTGTGTTAAGCTGTGCTTTCCCTGTGACTGGGCTTAGACTGAGACTTCTCTTGAAGCCAGATGGCACTCATGAAGTTCACAGGAAATTCTTTACTCATCTTACAAGTTTTCCTTAAAAGTAACTGCAACTATTAAAGCCATATGGAGTAAGTTGCCTTATTAAATTAATTCATGTCTCTTTCAGGATGAATAGCCATATTAATCTAACACACAGGAAAGAAAGAAGACATTAAAGTCAAAATCCTCTGGGGGTAAATGAACTACATGAGGTCCAAAGACAAGATAGAATCCAGACCTCAGGCTAGACCACCCCTGGGATGATTGTCTTCTCAAATTATCAGAATGTTTACTACCTGTACTATTCACACAGCTTCTAGAAGATGATGGGAGATGTTATTCTGTAAATATTTCTCGTACTGGTTAATTAATAAAGCACTGTTGGGTCAATGGGAAAGCAAGATAGACGGGGCTAAGGGACAAGGAGGAAAGAGGAAGGAGTAAGGAGGAGTCAGCATGCAGAGCATGGAGGAAGCAAGATGCCGGCCTGCCACACTCGGATAAAATGACCACATGGAAATACTTAGATAAGTAAAAATGGGTTAATAATTAAGACAGAGCTAGCCCATAAACAATGATAGTCACTGACCCACAGGATTGTATCAAATACAGAGTCTCTGAGTGTTATTTGGGGCTCATGTGGCGGCAGTACCAGGCGGCCAGCGGGGAGGAACAAAGAGTGAGACCAGACCAGCTGTGGCAGCGGCGGGGGAAAAACCTGCCCTTAACAAGAGGATACTTCCTTGTGTTGATTAAGCTTCCTGATGTAGAACAGGCAATGCCTGAAATATATTTTCTCATAAGTTCTTGTGCACAGTATCACAAAATATCAGGGAGTATCTGAGGTATGTGAGTTCCTTGTTATACTGGAAACATTTCTGACTCAAAAATGTTAAACCTATCATTATGAAAACATAGGTGATAGTTGGATTTTCTCAATTGTGACTGCCACAACACAGTCACAATTTTGATACAAAGGTATATAAGTGACTGCAACCCAATTGCCTTTGTCAGTGTTTTTCTACTGGTTGATGATCCTAAGAATGAGAATTTTAATCCTACTGTGAAATCTCCCTCCAGTACACAGTGGGAATAGCACCAGTGTAGTTCTAATCCCACCTCAGAAAATAGTGTTCATTATCTGAGATGTTCTCTTTGCAAACAATGAGGATGAGTCTGAACTTACTCCCTTGGTATCCATTGGTATTCCCAGGATTTAGCTGACAGCCCCTTACTTATTTTTTCTGCCTACTGTGCAGAAAGCTCTTTGATGTGTACTGGGAAAAATAGGAATATACACAAGTAACCACCCATATACACGGTCCATGTGCATAAAAATATATAAATGGTGTTGTGGTTGCTCCAGACAGAAAGGATTTAAAAGAAAGAGGGAAAGAGATCAATCTTTTGTTTTGTGTAACATCAATTTTTTAAAGAAAATACATAGGAAAACATTAAGTTTTTCTTTCTATTAATGTTTGTAAGATAGTCCTTGAAAATACATTAAATAACAATAACCATAGGCAAAAGCACAAGGTCAAAGATATATTACTACAGTCAACTCCAGGTTAGTGTGTTGAATTATGACATAATTGATGACAAAAGCATGAAGGCCAAGAGTTCCAACTGCACATGAACTCATGTGGCCAACAGCAGGCCAACAATACTATAAGAGAGATAGTGTTTGTTGGGAAATTTAAGTGCTTGTCCCTTATATCTCTCTTCCTCCCCACCCAGCTGTAGAACTCCCGTGCTCTCAATGTTTTTCAAACAAGGTAGTTCTCATAACTTTCCGGTGTGCAGTGCCCATGCCTTGACCCCAGATGTGGGTGGTGCGTAATCTTCTCCTATGCTTAGCCCATCCCCTGGCTTGGGTATATAAGCCCATTACTCTCTGTAATAAATGGCAGCAGCTTCCTCTTCACTTCTTGTGGTGTTCTGTTAAGTGTTTCAACCCCGATACCGTTCGCCAAGCTTGGCGCTCTGACTGCACAGGCACATCAAGTGTTATTAAACAGAGAGTAAGGCTTATTAAAATTCTTCATAAGGCTGGGCGGTGGTGGTACACACCTTTAATCCCAGCACTCAGGAGACAGAGGCAGGAGAATCTCTGTGAGCTCATGGACAGCCTGGCTTATAAGAGCTAATTCCAGAACAGGCCCCAAAGCCACAGAAAAACCAAAACCCAAAAATAAACAAACAAACAAAAAAAAAAATCTTCATAAGAAAATAGCACTCCAATGTGAGCTAATCTTTTAATCCCTTAGGTCATTTTCTAGTTCTGTTCCCAAATTCATCAACCTTGTTTTAGGGCAAACACTAATGGTGTGGCGAGGACAAAGCAGAAGCCTAGTAATGGTCATAGAAACAGTGATAAAAGTAAAGCCTAGAACACACAACATTAATCTTAGTAAAACAATCTTCTCAAAAGAAACCTGGAGTTTGGAGCTACAGAGTTCTGCAAGAAAGTGGAGACACCCAAAATTTCTAGAAAGTAGAGGAAAGAAAACCACAGTGTCACAGTGTTTAGGCATTTTGGGTGAGCACAGTCACTCACTGCCTCAAGACGTGTGAACTTGGGGCTGGAGATACTGCTCAGTGGTTGAGCACTTGCCTGTCCCATACAATGTTCTGAGTTCAAGCTGAAGTACCACCAAAACCAACCAAGCAAATAAAGGCATGCATATTTTAAAAATATTGGAGATAAAAGATTGAGAAGAGAAAAATCTTAAGTGTTTGTAAATTTGAGGGCTGAGGAGATGTCAAGCTCCAACAAAACCCTAAAGACTTGTCCTCAGGAAAGGTTCAATCTAAACACAGAAAAAGTAGATCTACCAGACTCAGCCCTTGAATGAACATGAACTAAGACATTCTCTTCTTTACTTGACCTGCATAAAAGAATGTCAAATTACAAAACCCCAAAGCAAAAGCAAAAGCAAAGAAGACACAGATAAATGTGATAAGCACATTTAAAAAAAAAAAAAGAGCTCATGAGTAAAATAAAGTAAAAGAAGGTAAAATTGTGCCGTAGAATTAGAATCTAGCTTTTAATACAATTATAATTCTACAATAAAAAATAGAACATCTTAAATTGTCAGTATAAGACCCCAAATTAGTCGCTTTCCTTATTGCTGCAATGAAACTTCTGACAAGGACAAGCATGTGGAAGGAGGCTTTATTTGGGCTTACGATTTGAGAGGAGGGGAGTCAAGAAGGAGCTTGAGGCATCTGGTCACATGGGATCCTCAGCCAGGAGCACAGAACAATCAGTGTTGGTACATAGCCTGCCTTCTCCTTTTTCTTCAGTCTGGACCTCAGCCCTGTGAATGGTACCATCCACATTCAGGGTGAGTATCCCCACTTGAATTAATCTGATATAGAAACAGCCTCACAGGTATGCCCAGAGGTATGTATCCTATGTGAATCTACATCATGTCAAGTTGACAACCAAGATTAACAATCATCAACAACATTAACAACAAATTAGATCCAGCAGAGAAACCTCAACTGGCAAGCTGGAAGAGAAACTAATAGAAAAGGCAGAAATAGATGTGCAGGGAGAACAAATAGGTAAATGTGTTAAAGCGAAAGAGACTTATGAAATCTGGTCAAAATGTAAAAGAGAGATCCTGGGAAGTAGTAGACCATTCTTTGCCCAAGCCACGAGGCCACGAATTAATAGAATGGCAGGAGTTTGCCAAAGCTAATAAAGGATATCACGACAGATTTGGGAGGTGCAAAGCAGGATAAAGACTAAGCCACATAGCACTGGCCTGAATGGCAATGTGTTCAGGCTAGTTAGATTCCCTCAAAACAGAATAAATGAGCCTTAAAAATAGAAAAAGAAAAATAAAATAAAGGAGAAACAGTGTAGCTTTCAACTTAGCTCTTGAAAGAAATAATGGAATCCAGATAAACCAGGATAATATTGTGACAGTGCTGAAAGAGAGGCAGTCCCAGAATTCTGTATCTGCTGAAAATCTATTCCTCTAACTAAAAACAAACAAAAGTCAGAGAAACAAAAACAAGGGGCTTCATTGACAACTGGTCTGCACTCAAGGAAATAGCAAACTGAGTGTCAGACAAACTAAAATGATGACACGAGGAACATGACCCTGGAGAATGAAGGACAAAGGAAGAAACTCTGCATGTGCAGCCATAAATGAATTTGGAATATATTATGAGCTTTTGTGACACTTAAAATGCATCAACAGTTAAAATATGTAAATCATCCAAAAGATGTGAAAGAGTAATAAAGAGTGGAAAATTTCTAGAAATAATGGTGTGCCAAGCTCCAAGAAATATTAAAGATGATAAATCAATCATTTGTAATGTCAAAGACATATATTGTGATTTCTAGGTTAATCATTAATAGAAAAATAACATGCAGGATAGATAAATAAGTAATGAAAATATAAAAATGTAACTGGTTAATTAGTCAAGAAAAAAGAAAACATGAAATACCTTTAATAGCAAGCAAGTGGCAGGATGGAGGTGAACAAACAAATACAGTTCTTCTTTCATAAAAGACACATGGTTTAAATTTCCCAGGTGAAACCTCTATCTGGTTCTCACAGGAGACAGACAGTGACAGGTCAGACACAGCTGATGCAGTCATGACACCAGTCATAGCCTGAAGTCAAGATAAAGAGTTCTTAAAAGTGAGTGTGACTCAGTCCTCCATCGATAGCCTCTGGGTTGACTTTTAAAATGCACTCTGACCCCCATAAAAATATAACAATATTTCAGAACTGATAGGTGCTGTCTTACATATTCTACATCACTTGTAGTTAACCGATGTTTTGGGGTTTTTTTTGTTTTGTTTTGTTTTGTTTTTTGTGTTTTACATCCGCTCATTATGGAGTGCTTTTCTTTTCTTGATAATTTTTTTATTTAAATTTTAACAAGGTTGTTTTATATGTTAATCTCAGTTCTCTCACCCTCCATTCCTCCCCTATTCCCCCCACCAACCCCAATCCCATCCCCTTTCTGTTCCCCAAGGATGGTGAGGCTTTCCATGGGGAGTCTTCAAAGTCTGTCATATCATTTGGGACAGGGCCTAGGCCCTCCCCCATGTGTCTAGGCTGAGAGAGTATCCCGCTATGTAGAATGGGCCCCCAAAGTTCACTCATATACTAGGGATAAATACTGATCCACTACCAGAGGCCCCATAGACTTCCCAGTCCTCCTAACTGACACCCACGTTCAGGGGGTCTGGATCGGTTCTATGTTGTTTCCCCAGATATCCAGTTAACCAATGTTTTAAGAAACTATTTTGGATAAAGTATTTGACTATGAGACTTGACAAATAGGTCAGTATTTAAAATAACATACTGCTTTTGCACAAGACACATGCTGTATGGTTTACAACCACCAGTTATTGTAGCTCCAAAGAATCCAGTGCCTCTTCTGACTTCTACCAGCACCTAAGCTGACATTCACATACCTACACAGAGGCACAAACAGACACAAAAGTAAAATAAAATAAATATTTTAAAAATAAGTCACTGCTTAGAAAACAAAAAGAAAAGAAAAACAGATGCAGGGTGTCTGTGTGCATATACACACATATTCATATATATACTTCTATGTACATATATAATATATTATATATACACATATATACATACATACCAGAATATCTGTCATGCCCTTAGCCCTTTAGTCCATTTTTTTATGATGATGCTGTTTTTAAAAATCACATGGCCAAAGCACCCAGGAAGTATATAGTGCATAACACCCCGTGTCCACCCTCCAACACATGCATCCTTGAGAAGAGTGACCACAGCCCAAAGAACTCCAAAAGTCAGTCACAGTGAGAGTGAACTGATGTTGGAGACACAAACATACACCCTCAGAATGAACAGATGAGGCCTTGACTGCAGAAAAGGAAGTGCGGTTTCTTTTTTTTAAAGATTAAAGAGGCTTGTCTATGGGGAAAAGGTCAAGAAAGATATTACTTGGACTGTCCATTAGACCCTCATATTCAAGGTCGATTCTTTCAGCACCAGCAGAGGCAGATCAAATGGCCTAGTGGGCAACGAGAGGTTAATACAGAAGCAGATAGAACTAATAAGCTCCAAGGGGCCCATTTCACCAAGACTGTTAATCTGCAGCGGCCTCGCTCATTCTCTGAGTGTCAGTGTTCCACACCAATTACAGATTTCTGAAGGGCCACCCAAGCAAAACTGTGCCCTTAATATGTAAGCTGACACTGCTGTAACTAAGATTGCTATTGGACTGCAACAAATCTCCATGATCTTGATATTTGAAAATCCAAATAGATGGTTTCCATAGAAATGAATAAAAACGTTGCCAAATTACTTATTCAGGATTAATCCACTGTAGCTCTGCAAAGCAAATACATTTGATGAGGCTCAGTAAAGCAGCCAATGAAAAACAAACTAAGATTGTCCAATAAGGTGATTCCAATCACTAATAGAAAATATCTAGGCACAGTTAAATATGGGTTTAGACAAAGTGTTATTTTTTAACTCCAAGTGTATAGATCCATAAAATTAATTATTGGAAATGCTGTAAAGATTATCGGATGTGATTCTAAACAGAAGAAAAGCACAAAGACTACACAGTCTCTAATATTCTGTTGTGTCCTAGCTGGGTTGACTTGGGTCAAATAAAGTCTTCCTCCTTGGCCTTAGCATTGTGAGTTGTGAAATGAGAATGACAGGGCTTTGTCCGGAGTTTAATCAAATAGTTTTGTGTTTTCTACATGTGGGAAGATGAAGGAATGCTTTCAAGAACATTGTTAGTAAAGAAAAAAAAACTATGAATCGTAAACTGGGCTCACAGTCTCAAATAAATCCTTCCATATTATACTGATTCTGTTTATTCAAGTAGGGTAAACTGCAAAGCTGGAGAATTCTCTCAGGAATCAAAACCAAATTAATTTGGTTTCAAATGTTCTGTTGATTTAAGCCTACACACACATACAAATGGTGGTGGGGATGATGATGATGATGTTGTTCTTACTTTGGTTTTAATTGTTTAGCATTTTATCAATTCAAAATGTGAACCTTCAGTACATATACAATAATGTTAGGTGGAGTTTTTCCTGCCATCCCAAATTAAAATTGGTTCAAAAATCTTTGAAGCTGCAGACAAGTAAATATTAGCACCAAATGTGTGTTAGTTTAGATTCTTTAAATACCAAACACCTAGATGAGGATAGACTTATAAGAAATATGAGAGAGAGAGATCATAAAAGAGGGAGCCATTATAGGTTTGAAGAGAAAACTGAACTTAGAGAAATGTCCAGAGACCTATAAGACTGACCCCAAATAACAATTTGAGAAACAGTGGAAAGGCTACCATAAATGCCCTTCCCTGATCGACGACTAACTTAGCCACCATCATAGAGCCCTCATCTAGTAGCTGATAGAAACAGAAGCAGACAGCCACAACTAATCACTGAGCCAAACTGGAATCCAGATGCAGAGAGTGGGAACAAGGCCAGGCTACAGAAACACATAGAGGCAGCTGACCTGAACAAGGAGGAGCTAATGGGCCCACAGACTGATAGCTGGGAATCCAGCATGGGACTGACTCAGACCTTCTGAACATGGGTCTCAGCTAGAAGGCCTGAGCAGACTAAGAGACCTTGGACAGTGTAACCAGGATGTATTGCTGGTGCACAAATGGACTATGGGGGCACATTCCCCATGGAGGGATGCTCCCTTTACCTGGAGACAGAAGACAAGGCCTAGTCCTTACTCCAAATGACTTGACAGATTTAGATGACCCCTCCTGGAAGGTATCACCCTCTCTGTGGAATGGGGGGGGGATGGAATGGGAGGGTGGTGGAGGGGGCATGGAAGGGTGGAAGAGAGGGAAAGAGGGAGGGAGGGAAGAAGGGAGGGAGAGCAAACTGGGATCGATATGTAAAAGAAAAAGAAAAAAAGAAAGAAATATGCTGGGCAAGGAGTGTCTGTTAAGTAGAAAGGGAGTGTGCCAATAGAGGTGGGGTAATCTTGAGAATACCATTCTGGCCTGATGCTCTGATGGAGAGGAAGAGGACTGGATCTGAAGAGACTGAGCCTACAGCAAAACTCCAAGATTAGAAGCAGGCCAGTGGGAATTGCTTAGCTTAAGTCACTCACTATTCAGAAAGGTTCTCTACCTAATTACACTAGTTTATTACTCATAACACTCAGTTATTGGCTAGGGGCCGCTCATGGGGAGTGATTATGAATCCAGAGCAAGAGGCTGGGGCTGTCAGCCAAATATGCAAGACATGTGAGCACATGTTTTCATAGTTGCTGCACCAGATTGTCTGTGCGAATCACAAACTCTAAAGGACTAAGAAGCAGGAAAACCAATTCAGCGGCTATCATCATTCCTGTTCCAATGCTGGGACGAAACAACACCATGACCAAGACAACTTATAAAAGAAAGCACTTATTGGGGCCTTGCTTACAGTTTCAGAACATGGCAGGGAGCATGGTGGCAGGCAGACAGACATGGTACAGGAACGGTAGCTGAGAGCTTACATCCTGTCCACTATCAGGAAAGAGAGGGCTAATTGGAAATGTCACAGGCCTTTGAAAACTCAAAGCCTACCCCTATTGACACACCTTCTTCAACAATACCATAAGTCCCAATCCTTTACAAACAGTTCCAGCAACTGGAGACTAAGCATTCAAATATGTGAGCCTATGAGGGTCATTCTCATTTAAACCACCACAGTGGTCAAACCTTCAAGTACTTACTTTGTTTTATTTCATTTTTTTAAAACAAGGTCTTACTCTATAGCCCAGGCTCATCTAGAACTCCCTTTGTAGCCCAAGCCAGCTTCAGACTCACAGAGTTCTTCCTACCTCAGACTCCCTAGAGCTGGGATTACAGACGCTTTACCTGGTTAGCCTTCAAGTAATTCTGAAATCAAAGATTGTAATTAGAATGAGATCACCAAAGGAAATTTGTAGGAGTGGAGGTTTCTGGGACATAATGCCACTCCACAAAATTCATGGATCTGGAGGCCATCCAATTTGATAGTTGTTGGGACTGGACCTCCTATCCACTGAATAAAAGCATAGTGTGACTGCCCAGTCTTGATTGCAGAGTAGAAAGCAAAGGTACCTTTTGAAAGAGTCTATGGCATCCCCTGGAGAAGCCCGAGGTGGAATTCTTTCTTTTATTGCAAAAAAGAAAAGTGTGTGTGTGTGTGTGTGTGTGTGTGTGTGTGTGTATGTGCGCGCGTATACGTTCACAATAATTATGACATCATATAACTCCAGAGGAAGTTCTAATAGGGACACAAGAGAAGTTGGAGGTAGGAGTATTAGAAATTTTGTAATCACAGTATACTCACACTCACAAATGAAATTCAAGATAAATTAACAACAACAACAAAAAAGTGAAAAGGCCTCACCCTCCCTAGGAGGCAGAAAGGGGGTGGGATGGGGATTCAGAGGGGGAACAGAGAAGGAGGGGAGGGTAAAACAACTGGGATTGACATGTTACAAATTAAAAAAAAAAGTCAAAAGAAAGTAAAAGAAGACTGAGAGAATTCACTCTGTAAGTTTGAGATAAAATGCAACTTTCCTTTTTGTTCTCTCTCTCATTCTCTCTTTCTCCTCTATTTATTTACTTTATGGATATGGGTGTTCTGTCTGCATGTATATTTGTGCATCACATGCACCACAGATACTCATTAGAGGCCAGAAAGGGCATTGAATTCCCTTGGACTAGAGTGACAGACACTTGTGAGCCAGCATGGGTGCTGGGAATCAACCCTGGGTCTTCCAGAAGAGCAATGTTCTTAACTGCTCTGGCCCAAAAATGCAACTTTTAACTTCTATGGAAGCTTTATGGTCAAGTCTTGTGGGAAGCCACAGCCCCAAGATGGCGCCTGGCTGGATGCCAGGTAGTTGGCGCTTAGCTGTAAACAAGCCTTATTTGGAAGTGCTTGATGGATCTGGTGCGCTTCCTCCTTCTGTGGACTATCCAGGATCACCAGGTGGCATGAGCTGATTGGGCTGTGAGCACATTTAAGGGCTTGCTGGGGCTGGGAGAAGTATAAGCTGATAGAAGCAGAGTAAGCTGATGAGAGAATCAGGGTAAGCTGATGAGAGAAGCAGGGCAAGCTGATGGGAGAAACAGAAGCTGATGGGAGCAGAGGAAGCTGATGTACAAGGATCCTGAATAAATTGCTTGAAGAAAAGTCGTGGTTGCGTGTTTCCTTGCCAGCCGAGTTAGGCGCGCAACAAAGTCTGTGTACCTAATCTCTAAAAAGCACAAAGACACAAGCCTAGTTCCAGCCCTAAAGCCTGTGAACCCTCTCTGTTAGTCAGCCACATTTCCTGGAGCTAGCTCCAGACCCTTGATTTGGGAACCATCTTTCCCTGATGAATTAAATAGCTCATTTACCAGCTTTACCTGGCCTACCTCATTTCACCCACTTCCTGACCTCACCCAGTCTAAGGAAATCCAGATTATCACATCAGACACACAATCAAAGAAGAAGTCCACATGCCCAGGTCAAATCACAAAACAAAACAATATGAATGGACAAAATAGTATGCCCTCCATCAAATCCACTAACCTTACCGAAATATTCCCTAATGAGAATTACCTATATGAAGGCCAGGATAAATGATTTTCAAAACAATTTAAACTTTACCAAAGAGCTCAAGAAAGAGGACACAAACAAACACTTCACTGAACTACATGAAGATACCAATAAAAGCTTGAGTATTGTCCAAGAAAACATAAATGCATGGCTAAATGAAATGATGAAGATTATTCAGGTCCCAAAAACTAAATACAATAAATAGAAACATTGATGATAACACAGCTAAAATGGAGATGGGATTGAAAACCTCAGTATCCCCATTAGAAAACTCAAGGAAAGCCTTACAAGTAGAAGGAAATAGACAGATGAGAGACTATCGGGATGCCATAATAAAGTAAATGCTAGATGAAATAAGCAATGACATGGAAAAAATAAAACACAGGAAAGAAATACACAGGAAATTAGAACAGTGTCAAACAATAAAATCTTCCAATTAGAGGCATAGAGGGAGAATGGCAGGTCAATGACATAAAAGAAACCTTTAACAAGATCCCCAAACTAAGAAAAATACATACCCATACAGATACAAGAAGCACACAGAACTAGACAATATCTAAAAAGAAACACCCCACAGCATATTATACTTAAAACACTAAACAGAACAAAGAAAATATTGAAAGAGTCAAGAGAAAACACATATCTCACATACAAAGAAAAACCCATCAGAATGGCATCTGATTTCTTGGTAGAAAACCTGAAAGCCAGAAGAGACTGGTGCAATACAATTTGAGTTCTAAATGACCATAGCTGCTAAACCAAACTATTATACCCAGAGAAACTATCTACCACAGTTGAAGAAGGAGAAAGAAAAAAATTTCCATGATATACACTGCCTAAAAAATCCATAGCCAACAAACAACAAGAAAAACAAAGCCAAAAACAAAACACTAAAGATAATACTGAAAGCAAAACTTCAAACTGAAGAGAGGAATAAACACATACAAGAGGCTCTAGAAAAAAATACAAATAAAACTATAGTTTAATGAAATACAGAGCACAACCAAAAATATCAAGATGACAGAAAGCTACATATACCTTTAGATAATAACTTTAATACTAATGGCCTCTACTCTCTAATCAAAGGCACATGCTAGCTGAATAAATTAAGAAATCTAACTATTTGATGTCTACAAGAAACTGATCTTAGCTTTGAAGATGGATACCATATTAGAATAAAATAATGTGGAAAAGTATTGTAAGTAAATGGGATCAAGAAGCAAACAGTCCTTGTCATACTGATATCTGACAATATTGACTTCAAACTAAAACTAATCAGAACAGACTAAGAAGAGTACTTCATTCTAAGCAAGAAATAAATCAATCAGTTATATTACAATAATAAGATTTATGCACTAAATTATAGTGCACACAATTCTGTAGAAAGCATACTTAAAAAATTAAAGACACAGATTAACAAAACCTGATATTTGTAGGTGATTTCAACACCCAACTTTCTTCTACAAATAAGTCATCTGGACAAAGCAACAGAGAAACCTCAGAATTAAATGGCATCTTATAATCACAGAATATTTTACCCTAACACCAATAAATACACATTCTATTCAGCAGCACATGGAAGCTTCTCTAAAATAGACCACACACTGGGTAACAAAACAAACCTTATAAACACAGGAAAACTTAAATACTCTCATGTATACTATTCAAATATTATGCAATAAAATTTAAAATCCATAGCAAACAAAACTCAAATAAGTGTATAAACTCCTGGAGATCAAATAAACAAGTAAAAATATTCCTGGAACTAAAATAAAATGAAAACACTACACAAAAGATCTCTAGGACACAGTTCTAAGAAAGAAGTTGATAGACCTCAGTGATACATTAAAAGTTCAGAAAGAACACAAATAAATTATTTAATGATGCATATCAAGAATTTGGAAAAATAAGAACAAACAAAACCTAAACCCAGTAGGGGACAAGAAATGATAAAAATCAAAGCAGAAATTAATGAAATAGAAACAAATCAAATAACACAAATCAATGATTCTAAAAGCTGTTTCTTTGAGAAGATAAACAAGGTTGATAGATGCTTGGACCAACTAATCAAACAAAAGAGAGAGATGACCCAAATCAAAAGAATCAGAAATGAACAGAGAAACATTACAACAGACACAAAAAACTTCAGAATATTTTAAGAGAATCCTCAAAAACCTAAAAATAAATTTACCATATGACCCAGTTAGACCACTTCTTGACGTATGACCAAGGACTCATTCTACTCCACAGATACTTGCTCAGCAATATTTATTCACAATAACTAAGAAATGGAAACAACCTAAATGTCATTCAACAGATGAGTGGACAATAAAGGTGTGGTTCACATACATAGTGGAGTATTATTCAGCTGTAAAGGAAACTGAAATCACAAAATTTTCAGAAAAATGGATGGACCAGAAAGACAAATACCAAATGCTCTCTCTCATCTGTGGTCCCTAGAAACCAAAATCTTTGGATTTTGAGAGGGCAATGTGGAGCAAACATGGAAACCAGGACAGTATAAGCTGTTGGGGTTTGAGAGAACAGAAGGATACAGGTGTTGTGAAATGGGAAACAAAAATAGAAATGAGTGTAATTGTTTTTTGTTGTTGTTGTTGTTGTTTACTGTTTTTACTCTTTGAGTGGCCCCCCACCCAGCTCCCAAATAAATACACAGAGACTTAATCTTTCTTATGAATGCATGCTTTGCCCTAGCTTGGCTTATTGCTAGCCACCTTTTCTTAATTTAAATGACCCCCTCTATCTTTTGCCTCTGGGCTTTTAATCATTCTCTATTTTATATGCCTTGTTTTACTTCTTACTCTGTGACTGGCTATGTATCTGGGCGGATAATCCCTGATGTCCCCCTCTCCTTCTCTTGCTCCACCTTTTCTCTTCCCAGATTTCTCCTCCTATTTATTCTCTCTGCCTGCCAGCCCTGCCTATCCTTTCTCCTGCCTTACTATATTGAACACTCAGGTTTTTTTTTATTAGACCAATCGGGTGTTTTAGACAGGCAAAGTAACACAACTTCACAGAGATAAACAAATTCAACATAAAAGAATGTAACACATATTTGCATCATTAAACAAATATGCCACAGCATAAACAAATGTAACACATCTTCAACTAATATTCCACAGCAGAGTGGCTTTAACTGGGGAAGAGGTAGTTCAGTCAATACAGAAGAGGGACAAGTAAAAACAACTAACCCCAAGGATAGTTTCTAATGCCTCAAATCATTATTTTATATTTACCTAAATTATACACAGTATATAAGAATATGTATATACATGTATACACATATGCATGAATATACATATATGGTATCTTAAAGGAAGTTAAGCCTCTTGAGCTGATAATGTTCCTAAGATTCATAGAATAATAAAATCCTCAGTGCAGACACAAGAAATGTCCTCTTGAAGGGTTAGTCAGGGTAGTGCTAGTGATTTATAAAACAATATAGGTTATTAATGTAGCTTTTGGTTGCCTCACAGGGTTTAAGGATGCATCCCTATTACTGAAGGTATCACACCCTTTAGACACACAATTCAGATGACTCAAGATGGATCTGATCTGAAAGCCTCTTTCCTGGGGTCTAGCTTCCATAGTTTCTGAAAATACTATACAAGCTGCCAAGGAAAGAAAACAAACGGTCCTGCTCAGCTGCATCACCTTTGAACTGTGACAATCACCAGCATGTCAAAATACACATAAAAGTGAAAGAAGAGCCACTCACATGTAGATGGCAGCCAATAACTGTCTAATGGACAGGGAAACCACGCCTGGTAATAGACACCTAACCAACTTTGTGAGGCTAGTAAGATCATATACCTTAGAAAGAATCTATATTCTCCTTATGCTCACAGGTAAGTACAGCTACCACCCCTCATCAAATATGCTTGTTTTTATAGGAAATGGAATCCACCACAGAAAGCCACAATAGGATACAAGGCAGAAACCAATATGTCAAGGGAATCTCAACCACATGGATACATCTGCATCACAGCTTCTATAATCTAAGGCTCAGGAACATTACAGAACACGGGCAGGAAAGTTGTAAGAACTAGAATACTGGGTAGTGAGATGTGAAAGTGTTTTCTAGAAATAGCTGCATAAGCAAGACATGCTAAAATAGAAAGGAGAAAATGTCATGGGGTCTATTTAGTTGGCAACAAAGGGATACTTAACCTTTCTCAGCGATGAGAACACCTATTGGTCATCCAATACCAAGTGATCAGAAGTGATCAGTCCTGAAACCATATACATAAAACAACAAAACTGGACTCAGCAAGTTATATTCACATATTTGTTGGTGTGTGTGTGTGTGTGTGTGTGTGTGTGTGTGTGTGTGTGTGTGTGTGTGTGTGTGTAAGCAAAACAATAATAATAAAAAGAAGAAGGGGCTATCTGTTTGGGAGTGGGCATTGCAAGGGTTGCAGAGAGGGTATCTGGGAGTAGATGGAGGAAGAAAAGGGAAGAGAAAAAGCAATGTAATTTGATTTTAATTTAAAATGTATTTTTTAAAACAGTTCAAAGAATATAATGAAAGCAATAAAAAATTAAAGGCTAAAAGCTATTGTTGGAAATTATTAAGCAATTTCCATACAGAAAATTGATCTTAAAATGGATCTTCAGGAATATTACAGAATTTTGTGAGCATCCCATAACGTGGTTGCAAGCTAAATTGTCCCAATAAACAGGTTTTCTTTCACATGTTTGCATTAAAATTTTCAAGTTGGATGAATTTTTAAAATTAAAACCAATGACACATCTTCAACTTTTTTAAAAAGAACACCATTGAGACCCATAAGCTCCTAATTGACCAATTTAGACAAATAACCAAAGGAAAAAGAGCCTTAGCACCCAGTACCATACTCCCCATAACTTGAAAGTCCATCTTATAGTGCATTCCTGCCATACTCTATGACTAGTATTAATACATACATACATACACACACACACACACACACACACACACACACACACACACACACACGAATCTAGAAATTAGGATTCTTGCATGCACTTAAAAAATAAAATGTGAATTAAATGAAGCAAGTATAGGCTTAAAAATTCCAAATACTTTTGTAGCTTGTCTAGAGAATGGAGTGGCCACACTAGTTAGCCATAGAGGCCAGGCAATGGTACACATACCTTTAATCCCAGTTCTGGGGAGACAGGGGCAGATGGAACTCTGTTAGTTCAAGGCTACCCTGGGCTACATGAAATGGAGCCAGTCTAAAAGAGAAACAGAACCAAAAGGTTGTGACTCACACCCTTAATACCAGCATTAGGGAAGTGGGGATAGAAAGGAATGAGGCTGGGCAGGGAGAGAAATATAAGGCAGGAGGAGACAGAAGCTCAGAGCATTCAGTCTGAGGATTCTTGGGGACCAGATCACCCATTCGCTCTGAGGAGTCAGTAGAGGTTAGAACTAGTGGCTGGCTGCTCTGCTTCTCTGATCTTTCAGTATTAATCCCTATATCTGACTCTGGGATTTTATTATTAAGACCAATTAGAATTTATGCTACCTACTGATGAAATAAATCAGTAATCTAAATATTAAATAAATAGTATACTGTTGTGTCAATAAACTCTAGGTGATACAAATATAAATTCCATCCAAATAAACATATCAGTTGATCACAATTCTTATCAGAACCCCAGGGATTAGGAGGGAGAAGATGGGGGTGAATATTATAAAAATACATTACATGAAACTTTCAAATACTTAATAAAAAAAACAGCTTTTTAAATCTCAAGGCTGATTATAGGGGCAGATAAGATTACTATAAAGTTACATTAAGAAACAAATGGGGTAGAGTAATAGGCTATTTTAAATGAAAGAATAAAATGGGGGGTGTCGACCCACCCGACCTCAATTCACCACAGTAATAAACATGGAGGCAATCACAGAAAACAGAACTTTGGGTCAAGGAAGCAGAATGGGGAACCCATAGGAACCCTGCACATGTTCAGCTCCCTTTGCAGAGAGGCAAGAGAAGGGATCAAAAGCCAGAACTACGAATACCAGAGGTTAGCAGGAAAATGAGCTCAACTTCCCAGCTTCCTTAAAAAATAATGCAAAATTGTTTATGCCCTTAAATAGAAAATATGAAACAGAAAAAAGTAAGACACACAAATGAAAGAGTGATCATCTCAACATCAGAAAAGCTAAGAAGCTTCTGTTTTGTGGAAATATCTGTTAAAAGACTGATAAGAGAACTCCAGAGGAGGCCAGAGGGACTGTTCCGCGATGGAGCACTGGCTTCCCTTCCAGGAGACGTGGATTCAATTCTCTGCACCCTCATGGTGTCCCACAACCATCTGTGACTCCTGTTCAGGGGATCTGACGCCCTCTTCTGGCCGCCACATGCACACTGCATGCACGTGGTGCAAAGATAACACGCAGTACACATAAAATAAAATAAATAAATCTCTAACATTGTTAAAAAAAGGGAGCTCTAGTCCAGGAGAAAATACTTACAAATCTTATGTCAAATAAAGAAGAGAGATTTAAATTAAAGAAATATCAAGTCAGTAGTAAAGGCACAGATGACACAATTAAAAATGAGAAAAAGACAGCTGTTTTAAACAGAATATAGCATTATTTCAATAATCAAATCGGAATAGGCTCAATCTCAGTAGCTAGTAGAGAAATTAAATTAAAAATATGTGGAGACAGCACCACACACTTTTTCACAAGAGCTAAAATAGAATGCAAATGGTAAGAACAATGTGAGTTAGTCCCACATTGTTGGTGGGCTTATAAATTAATACAGCCACTCTGGAAAAGGTGGGAAGCTTATTTAAAAATCTAAATATGAGAAACAGATGCAGAAAGCCACAGACAAACATTGGGCAAAGTGTGGGGAATCCTACAGAAGAGAGGGAGAAAGAATTGTAGGAGCCAGAGGAGTCAAAGACATCACAAGAAGACCCACAGAATCCACTAACCTGGACTCCTAGGAGCTCACAGAGACGGAACCAGCAACCAGAGAGCCTGATTGGAACTGAACCAAGCCCTCTGAATATGTGTTATAGTTGTGTAGCCTTGGTCTGCTTGTGGGACTCCTAACAATGGGAGCAAGGGCTGTCCCTAATGTTTTGGCTGCCTCTTGGGAACCTATTCCTCATACCGAGTTGCCTTGCCCAGCCTTAATACAAGGGGAGTTGTTTAGTCTTATGGCAAATTGATATGTGATGCTTTGCTGATACCCATGGGAGGCCTGCTCCTTCTGAACAGAGGAGGAGTGGGTTTTGGCAGGGGGAGAGAATGGGAGCAAAGGAGGGAAGGGAAACGTTGGTCAGGATGTGAAGTAAATAAATAAAATCAAATATGAAGCAACTTACTCCAACATATGCACTACTGGTTATCTTTTCTAGGGAAATAAACATGCCTGCTCAAACTTAGCACTTGGGGAGCTAAGGCAGGAGAATGGCGAGATCAGACCAGCCTGGGATACACAAAGTCTTGTCTCAAGAAAACAAATACAAAAGGAGGGGGAAGAAAATGACTGTTCACATGAAATCTATGCACACATTTTATACTAGCTTTATCCATGATAACCTAGTACTGAAAATCATTATCCTCTCCTTCAATAAATGATTGCATAGGGAGCACACTGGAACATAGTCATACTATGGAGTATTGTTCAACAAGGAAGGAAGGAAGGAATAAAAGAGGGAGTGAGGGAGGGGTAGGAAGAAGGAAGACAGAAGGAAGGAAGGAAGGAAGGAAGGAAGGAAGGAAGGAAGGAAGGGTAGGCTGTCATTCTCTTTCCTATTATTCAAAACTAAGCAAAATGTTAAGTTTTTACTTTAAAAAAAAATTAAAAGTCCACGATACGTCCAGAAGCAATGAAGTTTTTTCAAAAATATGAAACTATGGATATCTATCATTAAATGAAAATAGGTGGTAAGAAACATAAAGACAGATGCACTGTCAAAACAGTCAATTAAACCAAAAAGAAAAAACCCAGGAATGTCTGAGGACACACTGTATTATAATATAGAGTACACCAGTGCACACATCTTTCATAATTAGCTGCTATTGATCCAAAGGCTCTTCTTGTCTTATCAAACTCTAGGAAAGCCTTTTGAGTTGATCAACGTGTGTACCATTTTCAGCCTGGTCCTTTAAAGGTAAAAGAGAACTTGAGACATGAAGGAGTCCCCCATGTCTAGATTTTCCAGAGAGTTATTTGTTTCATTTTCATGAATTTTACAGTTTCCTCTCACTAGGCATCATCCAGCAGCATCTAAAAAAGAATCTCTTGGTTTTCTCCAAAGGAGTCATAAAATAAAATTACTGTATTATTAATTCCTCCCACTGGATAACTATGCTTAATATATGGCAATCTCCAATACTATGTGTTTCTAAACTGAAGTTTTTGAATGTGTATTTTAATATTTTCCCTATAAAGTATGTTTTATAGGAAAAAGGGGTGTAGACAAATGGACGGTGAATGTTCTCATAATAAAACCAGGAAAGTAGCACCATGGTTTCCCAATTTAAAAAAAAGAAAAAGAAGAAGCTGTTAACCAAAAGTAGTTTTTTCTCAGCCTACCTCCCACTTCCATAAAAATAAATAAATAAATAAATAAGTTTATGTTTGAGGAAGTGTTTCTACTGTGTGAGCATCTTTTTGCTTGTATGTGGACATGTGTGTGTGTGTGTGTGTGTGTGTGTGTGTGTGTGTGTGTGCGTGCGTGTTGTGCGCATGTGCGTGTGCTTGTGCCTGTGCCTGTTCCTGTGTGTATGTGTGCAGGTGGAGATCTGATATAGATGCTAGGAACCGCCCTCCATCAATCTTCTCCCTTATTCTTTGAGGCAGAGTCTGTCAATCAAACCTGGAGATTTACTGACAAGTTTGCTCCATGATCTTGTTTTTGTCTTCCAAGACTGGAATTACAAGCTGGCTATAATTAATACTCATCCAGCGTTTATGTGGATACTGGAGAGCCCAACTCTAGGTCTTATGTCTTTGCAACAAGTACTTAAACCACTGAGCCCCCAAAGAAAATTATCTCATTATATTCACAGAACCCTGGCCCACCTTTGTCTAACTTCAGTAAATGCAAATCATTGACAAAATAACGCATGGAAAGGAAAACATGTACAAGTTATTTGACAGAATATGTAACTCTGCTGTCCTGGTGCATGTTAAACCGCTATAAGATGATCTGTTCATGAATGTGATGGATGATTAACATTTTGACTGGATTTGGAGTCACCAAGGAAATGGTGACACACATTTGTTAGCAGACAACAAGGCACCATTTTTTGGGCTGAGACTAGGATTGAACAAATGAAGAAAGGGAGAATGCCAGCCTAGCACTGCATTCCTGCCCCTGCATTTTGTCAACCACGATGTGAAACTCGTCCACAGCATGCCCTCCCTGCCATAAGGAGCTAACACCCCTGCAAAGTAACTCCCCACCCCGCTTTTGATCTGCTTCTGTCAAATATGCAAAAGTAGCTAAACTATGAAATGGCCAAGCTACAAAAGGAAACAAAGTAGAACATAAAATATGCCTTTACAAAGTGAGCCCACCCCATGGCTGTGAGACTTCTGTTATACCTGTCTGAAGTTAACTAGTCATCCATGTTTGAGACATCCTACCCATAATCACCTGGGAATCTGTCCTGTGTAATTCATTCACGAACCTGGGTACTGTATGCACGTGCGGGTGAAGTTTAGGACCTTAAATGGATACATTTGAAACAAAGAAGTATGTGTATTTGTACATAAAACATTACCATCCTTACTCAAACTGGTGGAAAATCCTGAAGTTTCTATTTATACTCCACATGCAAAAAAGAATATTTGTATTAGTTGCTTTCCTTATTACTGTCTCAAACACTCGGGCAAAGCCTACTTAAAGAGGGTGAAGTTTACTTTGGCTCACAGTTTGAGAGTATAGTCTGTCGTGGCAGGGAAGAGATGGTGGTTGGTAGCTGGAGCTTGCGGCAGAGGGACACCCTGCTCCTGCAGTCAGGAAGCAGAGAGTGACAGACTTGCTCAGATCATTGTCTCCTTTTATTCAGTCTATGAAACCTTAGCCATGGCCCATGGAATGGTGCCATCTGTGGTCTTCCCACGTCAATTAACCCACTCTAGAAACTCTCTCACAAACATACCAGAGGTTGGTCCCTTTGGTGATTCTGGATGCTGTCAAATTGATCAGTGACATTGACACTAACTGTCACCATACTCTAGACCAACAGTAAGGGATTAAGCTTAGGGGTTGAGCACGTGACCATCAAGTGCAAAGCTGTGGGTATAGTGTCCATTACTAGAAAAAAGACATCATAGGCAATAAATGTTCACATGTAACTAAAAGAAAACTGAGTGAAAGTAACTCTAAGTGACCACTGACCAGCTCTATGTTTGGTAACCTAGTTTCTACATCTGGCTGTGACTTCCTACTTGGAGCACCAATGCCTCTGCTAGCAGTTGATTGAAGATGCTGATTTCTCAGAAGACAGAAGCAGGGAAGGAAAACCAATCAAACAACAGAAAGTGCACGCAGGATGAACCCCACAAGGGAAACTTAAACCTGAGGCTTAGAATTTAATTTTTCTGGTAATGGTGTAATTCTTCTCTCAAGTGAATCACTCTTTACTCCACTTTACTTTGCATGTACTATCTCTATGGAGCAATATTTAATCTATAATTATCTTACTATATAATTTAGACCTTTGCATATCACAGTAAGATATACATTAGACAAGAGAGCCTAGTGCTAAATTGTGTTACCGGGATAAGGCAAACCATTCCCATTTGTTTTTACTTCTGAGAGTGTAGCTTAGTGAAGCAAGGTTATGCAACCCACATAATAATAGTGGAAATATTCAAACAAGCCTCACCAAACTGCTCAGTCAGAGTTCTGGGAAAGATACTCAGAGTCTGCCAAGAGAAGTTTACACATTTATCCTGTTTCTCCCCCAAGAACTCCAAGGCAGGGAGACCATGAAAGTGGAAGTCAAGGCAAGTGCACCAGAAAGCGGGGAGATGGGAAAGAGAAATGGAGTGAATGAAAAGAATTCTCAGTGCACAAGTGATCAAATTTGAAGAAGAGAGCACAGAGGGACTGGGACACAAGGTTCTCTCAGCCGTCATTGACTATGGGAGGTAACCACTTCCTCGACCTTTCTGGGTAATTACATGTGTATGTGTGGGTTTGTGCAGAGCTTAGCACACTCCTGAATCATGTTACAAAGCAACCTTTTTAAAGACTTAAAATACCTATGACCATCTTTTCTGTTTCATGACAGGGGATCTCTTCTGTGGGAAAAACAATACTCTGTTTCTCTAGGTCAAACTGAAAACTCCACCAAATCTACACCCCCTCATGTTTTTTTAAATTACACAATGACCAAAAAGCTTGGGAGAAATCTCTCCTTGTTCCAGGCCAGATTCTCCTTAGTCACCAGTTAACTGATAACGAATCTGCCTCTGGACTCTAAGGGTGTCTTTCCTTCCCTGTGAATTACTGTGAGAAACTAAACTGACAGCAGATCCTAAGCAAGAAATGGATCCAAATTTGTGAGTCTTGGTTCAACCTTCTCCTACCATCCAAAAGTGTGTGACATTGAAATTCTAGTTGCAGTGAACTGTGTTAATGCATATTTTAATGAATGCAAACTGTGGAGTTTAGCAGTGCCATGGAAACATTCGCTTTAAAAAGAGAAACTGTTCCAGAAGGTACCTGGATTTAATCCACTCCACTTTTTTTTAATATTTGAATTTTATTTTTTAATAATATTTTTATTTATATTTGCAACAAGCTTGTATTACATGTCAATCCCAGTTCCCTCACCCTCCCCTCCTCCCCTGTCCCCTTCCCGACCCCCATCCCATTGCCTTTCTGCTCCCCAAGGAGGGTGAGGCCTTCCGTGGGGAGTTTTCAAAATCTGTCATATCATTTGGAATAGGGGCTAGGCCCTCCCCCATGTGTCTAGGCTGAGAAATCATCCCTCTATGTGGAATGGGCTCCCAAAGTTCATTTGTATACTAGGGATAAATACTGATCCACTACCAGAGGTCCCATAGACTGCCCAGTCCTTCTAACCGACACCCACATTCAGGGGGTCTGGGTCAGTCCTATGCTAGTTTCCCAGCTATCAGCCTGGGGTTCATGAGCTCCCCCTTGTTCAGGTCATTTGATTCTGAAAACCACATCACTTTTTAAGAAGCTTATTCCCAATGAATATAAATACTTCGATTTCTGACAATCAAAGTCATAATTTAGTGATGATAAGAAAAGTGTAGAGTGTATCATGATAGTTAAAAGAAATGAACAAATGGCAAGATATAGCACTATGAGTATGGGAAGAAATAGCACTATGAGCATGTCTTACAGAGTATTGCCCATGGAACATTTTAATAGAATCATTTATGTTTTCAGCTCTAATTCTCACCTGAAATCCCCCACAAGGTTGATAAGCAGTACCATCGTATTTCCCCAAGTCATTTCATTCCAGTACTAGTACAGATGTTGAGGGCCTTTGGATGAAGCCTTAGGGTAAAGCGAGCTAAAGACTGCAAAAGCAGAATGAAAATCTAATAGTGAAAAATGTTTTCCAAAGGAAACCAAGGCAAAAATCAAGGCAATGATATGATGCAAATACAACTTCCCCTTCCCTCCCCATGAAAACTCCTGGCTTCACACAATGGACATTCATTCCTCATCTTGAGTTGCTGTGGGTCAGATTATCCCTATGGGACTCCCTCACACTGGCTGAGACTAATCCCCAAAGAAAGCCACTCCTCACAGCCTGCCCTCTAACACTGAACACATATGATGGCTCAGAGAACACACAGGGAGAGTTCATGTGGACACCCTTCTGCCAACACCCGAGTCATGTGTGTTCACAGATAGCCACCCAGAGCAGATTCCATGGCTGTGTCTTTGAGGATATCAGAAATTTCATTTTCTATCTGACCAGAAAGGAGAATGAATGTACATCTATCACAAATAAGAAACATAGAAAAAGAACAGGAGCTCAATTTATCTAAATACTTATAGGATGATTTTTTTTTCAGAATTATAGCTCATAAGTGGTTCTCCTAAGTATGACTAAAGTTTTGGGAGCCACTTGTTTGTTAGTATTTTTGGGGGGTCGGCTTTTTGTTCTGTGCCATTCTGGCATGCTATCTGAATACTTACTTTTCTTCTTCGTTTTCTCTCACAATTCAGGCTCACCTTCACTTTCATTTAGGAAAGTCAGCTTTAGAAAAACCTGAAATGCCACTCCTAGTCTGATTTATGTGACTTCATAAGGTCCAATAGTTATTATCATCTAAGGCTGAATAAAGACAAAATGTTGTTGCTATAGTTTGAATCTACAATGACCTCCGAAAGTCTATGTATTAAAGATTTGCCTCTAGCCTGTGATGTTCCTAGGGTGTGGCAGAGCTCTGTAAGAGGTAGGGTTAAATGAAAGAAAATTAGGTCCCCAGGGCCATGTTCTTGAAAGAGATATTGGGGCACTGATGTCTTCTTTCTTTTCTTTTTCCTTTATGACCACGATGAAGTTAATAAGCACCTTCCTCCATGGGTTCCAACCATGAAGTACTGTGCTACAAAAGGCCCAAAGTAACAGAACCAACAGACACATAGTAAAAGTCTCTTAAATTTGAGCCAAAGCAAAGTTTTCTTATTTTAGGTTCTTTATCTGAGAAAATTTATCATAGTGACTGAGAGCTAATTAACACAGTTCCAATATTGGTAAATGCATACAAAACTTACACTTGACATGCAGAAATGTTCAAAAGATGGCTTTATCACCATGATACCTACTTACCTACCTACCTACAGTTTACATCTTTTAATTCAATAGTCACTCTCACAAGACAGGGGAAGTTCCTTGACCTCAGGAGCCATAATAGACTCACTACTGTAGACCCATTGGCCAGCAGAAAAGCCATCATGAATAAGATATAGGAGTATTTGACCTCCATGAATGAATGTGTGAATTAGAAAGTATCATCTTTCCATACTCCTAGACTTCCAAATCCATGAACTAGGTTTCTCCCTTCCACACTTCTTCCTTGGTTTAACTCAAGGACCCCCATTCTGGTCAGTGTTTCTACCCAGTTCACACCAACATTCACTCCAGATCCAGACCTGGACCCTGGACCCCATGTATGAACACACATACACACACTCACACATTCTCTCTCTCTCCCTCTCTCTCTCTCTCTCTCTCTCTCTCTCTCTCTCTCTCTCTCTCTCTCTCTCTCTCTACACACACACACACACACACACACACACACACACACACACACACACACACACACACACACATACACACACACACACACGCACTGTTTTTCAGTGGTTCTCTCGCCTACCTCTTCACTAACTCAAACATTTCCTTGTAATCACTTGATTTGACCAGTATGCTGGCTTCTACATGCACAAATTAACAAGCAGTTCTATCTGCAATGACAACTTATGTATGAAACATGGTAACCCAAAAGTTAGAAAAGCAGATGCCAATCTGAGGGTCTAGTTTAATGGTAGAACGCTTGTCTCATCTATACACACCTCAAGTTCAATCCAGATTTATTAAAATACAGCCAATAAAAAGAAAAAAAGAAGAAACAACTGTCCAAAAATGGTCGGTATGGATTTATATGTACATTTCTAAAGAACTCTATCCCTTTCCTATTTCACATCATCTTTCTCCAATAGCCCATGTAACTGCCATATGGTTACAATGTACATGGTGAGATTTCAAATTTTATTTGTCCAACAACTTTGCATTTTTATTTTCTAAGAGTTCTGCAAAGGCCATTCTTGTGTCTAGACAGCTTACAACTCCATAATTCAGAATGATAATTTATATACATAATACTTAATACACATATGATTTCTTCTTACTCAATGAACAATACACCATCCTAAGGGTCCTCTTGTAACAGCCATATTAAAAATCAGTGTAGCTCATGATCAATAACCAGGACCAATTTTATGTCAGAGTGGCAAACATTACCACATTGTCATTATACAGCTTTGAGATGCCTTTATTAACATTCATCCTAGGGAAAGTTTGTTTTGTTTTGTTTTGTTTTGTTTTGTTTTGTTTTGTTTTACTCCTCCATACATGTGGTTTTTCCAAGAGTGACTCCAGGCTTCTGGGTGTCTTTTCCCTTTAGAGTAAAACCCTGGTGCTCTCTTCACTGTCAGCCATGAATAATTTTACAACCTCCCCGGTAGGTTATGTGCTTTGGAATTTTTCATTGGCCTGTGAAACATTTATTATATTCTGAGAACTTATCAAGCATGGTATAAAACATGGAAAAGATATAGTCCTTATCCAGTGCCCTCTCCATCTAAATAGCACAAGCAACCAAATAAAAATAGTATGTTGCAAAGATTGGTTTCAATTTCCTTCATTTCTTTTTAGGATTATGATGTCATTTTTCAAAGACCATGTCCGCAAGCTCTGGTCTAAGGAGAGCCTGTGGTCATATGAGATTAGAGGATGGTTCACCAAAGAAATGAGTTTTGAGCAAGACCCACTGAAGCAGAATTCAGGCCATACATCAGGAGAAGTGCTAAAATAGAGCTTAGCATAAAAGAACTGAAACACCAGCCTTTTAGGCGAAGCATCTGTGCTGAAACTGAACTTAGAGTAAAGGAATAGCCAAGTGCCTGGGCTTTGCTCTTAACAGTGGTGAAGTCTGTGACTTTAGGAAGATGGCTTCACCTTTCTCTATCTGTGTTTCTTTGGGAATAAGAAGATAATGGAATTTTGTGCTTTGTGTTATTTCTGTAGGGGATGGAAGTGCATAGTGCAAGTCGCAGAGGATATTTTGTGACTTTTAGTTGAAGGGAAAGGAGCATTGTTTGGTTGCCAACACTGGTCCTCTTCTCATTTGAAAGGAATGGATGGACAGAGTAGCCATAATCAGTAATAGTCCTAGACAGCTTGCCATGTGGCTTATGGAGGGGAGCAGACCTGCTTTTGCTTCCTGGACTACCTCAACAGTCCAGAGGGAGGGCAAGCATCTCTGAAACCCTGTGATGCTATGCCTTCTGTAGGGAAGAATGAGTCTGTAGGTACCCTCACATAGAGCACAACCACTCTGTGGCCACATGCTTGAGAAAGTTGTGTGCAGAAGGACCTGACCATTTCCTGTATCTGTAATGACATTAACGAGTTCTGACAAAGCAATTAACCAGCTAGAAAGCATTGTGTTACTTCATTGTATTATTGCAAGAACCCCAAGAGCTACCATTCAAGACTCTGTGCATAGCTCAATGCTTTGCAGTACATCTTACCACTTATCATCTGTATGATTTTGCACAAGCCCCACACCTCAGTCTTCAATCTAAGGATTGTAAAAATGAATCCACTACTGAGTTCAGAACAATAAATATGAATTCAAGTGTGATGGCTAGTTCATGGAAATCACTCTGTAAATGCTGGCTGTGTTTATTTAATGCATGTGTAAACAGGTGGAGAGGTTGTGAACTACAATGGTTAATTTCACATATCAATTTCACATATCAACTTGACTAAACTAAGGTATAGCCAGATAACTAGAAAAGCATTATTTTTGAGGTTTCCAAAGAGATTAGCATTTGAACCAGTCAATTGGGGGTGGGAATCATTCTATCTATTGAAGGTATAGATAGTCTAAAAGAGCAGAAAAGGAGAATTTCCTCTCTTCTTGAGTTGAAAAATCCATCTTCTACAGCCTGCTGGAATCTGAGCACCTGATTCTTGGATCTTCCAACTTTGGGGTTTATATCATGCTCCCACCTGCTTCTGTTCAAGTCTCAGGCCATCAGACACAGACTGAATTACACTGTAATCTCTCATGGCTGCCCAATTTGTAGATCTATCATGTGGCTTCTCAGCCTCCAAAGTCATATGCACTCATTTTCACAATACACTCCCTACTTCTGTATGTCCACAGATACAGTGATTTTAGGATACATCACTTACTTCTTTATGCCCATAGATGCACTAATTTTCAGATACACCCCCTACTTCTATATGTCCATAGATACACTGATTTCCCAGTTGGTTCTGTTTATCCAGGAAGCCCTGAATAATGTAACTATCTGTCTTGTGTAGGAAGTAAGTGACAGGTAAGGACTTCAATTCACTATACTCTGCTCAACACACCTGATAGGAGATGTTATTCTGTAAATATGTTTCTCATACTGGTTAATTAATAAAGCACCGTTGGGCCAATGAGATAGCAAGATAGGCGGGGCTAGGAGACAAGGAGGAAAGAGGAAGTGGTTAGGAGGAGTCAAGATGGAGACTGGGGAGGAAGGAAGACGCCAGCTGCGGCTCCCTGATAAGATGACCACGTGGAAATACTTAGATAAGTAGAAATGGGTTAATAATTAAGACAGAGCTAGCCCATAAACAACAATGGTAACTGACCAACAGGATTGTATCAAATACAGAGTCTCTGAGTGTTATTTGGGGCTGGCGCGGCTGTTTGCCCAGACTGGCGGCAGGCGGGATGGCGGGCCAGCAGGAAAAACCTGCCCTTAACACACACCCACAGGAGCCCAACCTCAGGAGCCCACATAGTTACAAACTTGCTAACAAGGAAAGTGCAGACTTCACTCCCAATAAATTGTCAGAAGATCTTGAACAGGTTAGAAATAAGCTCTTATTCCTCTTGAATAGATAAAAAAGTCCTTCTGGGTTCCCAGATACAGGGAGATGTACCCTTTGGTGGCCAGAACAAGGAGGATAATTCCTTTGAGTCATTACTCAAGATCATTATGCTCAAGCAAGCCCTCTCTACTACACAGAGTGGCCTCAAGTGCAACTGGGGTAGGATTGAAATTTGGAATCAGAGTAATGGGCACAAAATCGAGTAATGGGCACAGAGGACACACATGGAAATGTAAAGATGGCCACAGGTAAGTCTTTTACCCCAAATAAAAGCAATGTGGGCATTTGTGGAAAGTGTCTGCCTAAGACTCTGAAGGTGGTCCACTACCGTAAGGACCATGAGACTCTGAAGGTGGTCCACTACCGTAAGGACCATGAGGCTCTAAAGGTGGCCCACTACAGTAAGGACCATGAGGCTCTGAAGGTGGTCCACTACAGTAAGGACCATGAGGCTCTTAAGGTGGCCCATAACAGTAAGGACCATGAGGCTCTGAAGGTGGTCCCCTACAGTAAGGACCAGCTAATGACTCTGGAATCAAATTGCAAAGGCAATTGCTCCATCAGAATAAGAGCTCCACAAGAAAGCATACCAGTGAAGTCATATCAGCTGAGAGAACTATGTCTTCAGAGAAGAGAAGAGGCCAAGAGGGGAACTAAATAAATTATTATTTTATATGGAGGATTAAAATAGAAATTAACAAACTAGGCACTCCCATCAGTGCAGAACTCTGAAAAATCAGAAGGAAGGGGGCTTCCTTGACACCCTCGTTGCTTCTCCTTGCTTCTCAGGCTGAGGAGTTGACCATACTCAGTGTTGTTCAGCTATTAGAAAGATAAAAGTGACTAAAAATTTCATGTGACAATTGTTCATGGAGTCTCCATAATATATTAAATTGTAAACATCCAAAGGTGATGAGCAAAAATTACTGTCATCCTGGCTTCTGGAATGCAGTTTGTTAGAGATAGACCAACAGATAGTGTGAATTACAGTAAATGCCACAGAGAAATAAACCAAGTCCAGAGACCAGTGAGATACAGACATTCTTCAGGCTGGCAAAGAAGGTCTCTCCAAGTAGGCACAGTCAGTTGAAGCTTGAAGCAGAGGAGGAACATTCTAGCATAATTCATATCATTGCTCCTGAAATGGCAAAGAAAGAAGGAGGTCTAATCTCATTTTATTACATTCCTGCCTATTGGGTAGAAGAGGGGATCATAGAGACACAAAAGCATCAGCATGAGACCAGCCAGAAGCCAGTGCAGGATTCAGGAAAGGGTGATGGAATTGCATGCAGGCTGTCCTGAAATAGAGTTCAAAAGATGACCTAACAGAAAAGGACCTGGGTGGACATTGGTGGCTCAAGCCTTTAATCCCAGCACTTGGGAGGCAGAGAAAGGTGGCAGATCTGTGAGTTTGAGGCCATCCTTGTCTACATAGCTAGTTTCATGACAGGCTCCAAAGCAATACAGAGAAACCCTGTATCAAAAAACAAACAAAGAAAGAAAAAAAGAAAAAACAATGAGAGACAGGAAGGAAGGAAGGAAGGAAGGAAGGAAGGAAGGAAGGAAGGAAGGAAGGAAGGAAGGAAGGAAGAAAAGGACTTGACAGGGTGGACTGGCCAAGGTTCTCAAACTCTGCACTAAGTCTGCCTGCCCTGGAGAAAACAGCAAAGACATCACACGGAATGAAAACATCAACCAGAACACAATGAGAACACATAAGACTCTTCCAAACACAGAACAGTGCTCCACAGTGCCACTTAGTATGGTAGCCACTACAGCTTCACTTACCTGTCAAATCAATAAAAACTTAATAAATGAAATGTCTGTTTCTCAAGTTCATAAATCACATGGCCATGTGCACATATTATTCATGGCTACCGTAGTGAAGAGTATTGATTCACAGAACATTTCAGTCACAACAGAAAGTGCCATTTGACAACACTTCACTCGATGCTGAATATCTCTTCCTCCATCCTCACAAGCATGTCCTCCTTGTTCAGGTCTAAAAAGGGGTGGCCATCAGCTCGTGGCATATGCTCAAATGAACAATATTATTTTGGCACATTAATTATCTTTGAAGCTGCTATGACCTGGGATAGGTTTTGTTTTAAGCGGGAATGGCACTGTGTGGTAGAATTCCCATGAGAGGAAAACTGGAGGAGCATGTACCATGTAAAGACAAGTAGGTACAGAACTAGGATGCTAGTGTGAGATTCATCTCGTTGTCTGACCCAATGAGGCCAGGTCCAGCAGGAACTTAATTGAAGCTCAAATGAATATAAGAGGACTCTGAAAACCAAGACTTTTAGAAAAAGAGAATATCTGTGTTTTGGTAGATGATGGATTCAGTAAGGGAGGTAGGGAATATGCACAGTGAGTCCAGATATGGACATCCCATGGTCTAAGCTGCAGGAGAAAATATGATACTGAAAACCAATCTGTGGTCTTGCCCAGAGCAGTTGAAATGGAGGTGAAGATCACATCCAAGAATTATGATACTAGGATTGTGATGTAGAGTCTCTAAGGTGGAATATTTGAACTTTGCATCATGAAAAACTTCAACTTTGTGTAAAAGTTGACCCTTTTGGACAGTGTCAGCCCTAAATCCTAAATATGATAAGCACAAGCATGTCTACATGTTTAAAGAAGGATGAAAAATTGGGAATACAAATCAGTCAGTACAGTGTTTGCCTTGCTAACATGAGGACCTGAATTGAGTCATTAGAACCCACACCTTCAAAAAATAAAATAAAATAAAAAAACAGGGCATGATGGTATATTCTTGTAATGCTAGTATTGGACAAGTGGAGACAGGTAGTCCAGGTGGCTCATTGCCCATTTTAGCCTGCTTGGTGAGCTGTAGGCCAGTGAAAGGTCCTATCACAGAAACTAAAGTAGGAATACCTGAAGTTGTCCTATGATCTCATGCACACAGAAGATACAGAGACAGACAGAGGAAGGAGAGAAAGAGGGAGAGAGAGAAAGAGAGGGGTGGGAGAAAGGAGGAAGGCAAGAGAAGGAAGGAAGGAAGGAAGGAAGGAAGGAAGGAAGGAAGGAAGGAAGGAAGAAAGAAAGGAAGAAAGGAAGGAAGGGAAGAATTTACCTCCCTTTGTCAGAGGGAAAAGATAATCAGTTCTTCTGACATGACAAGTATGATGCTTGGTTTCTTACCAAAGATACTTTGGGTTTGATTTCAGTCTGTAAGTCTATTGAGCTAAGAGGACGGGTGCCACTAACCCATGTGGTTTACATTAATGCTATTCACGATGTTTATCCAAACTCTCCACAGGAAGCAGCGACACCAGATGGTCCCCATGTTCATGTGTTGCTAAAATACATTCAGAAGGAGAATTCATCAATCGTGGCGTAAATAAAACACATGTCTCTGCATTTGCTATTGAAAGCTGCATTTCAGAGTCAAGGCACTGCAACAGGACACCCACAATGAAAGGTTCAAAGCAAGCATCTTCCCAAGCCACTTGGATGGGCTGATACCTGCAAAGCAACACAGAGGCTTGGAAAAGAGAACGTCGAAGGAGTATGAATTGCAGTGGCTTCCAGGAGGAGAGCGAGTTATTCAGTGCAAAAAGGGTAAATTTCCTCAGCACCTTCCTGACTGTGAGGACATTGTGTGCATCTCAGGCGGGTACCAAGTGGTGCAGTAAAGCAGCAAATTAGAAGAATGTAAATTCTTTAGTGGGAATTGCACGCAGGGGGGAAATGCCTCCTAATGCTCATATTTGTTTTCATGTAAATAATGTACACTCTCCCTAAAATCAGACTGGCCCAGGGCTGAGTAAGATATCAAAACCTACAAGAGATAAATCCTAGACCCTAAAATGCTAGGGACATAGTTATCTTCCTTCCTGGGTGCAATTCTTCTTGGCAAACGTAAACAACACATCTGTACTGAAATCTAAAATCCAGCGTCTTCTGTCCCTTGCTTCCTCTTATTCTTGGTGTGTGTGTGTGTGTGTGTGTGTGTGTGTGTGTGTGTGTGTGTGTCTGTCTGTCTGTCTGTCTGTCTGTCTGTCTGTGTGTATGTGTATGTGTGTTGTGTTTTCAATATCTATCTGTCTGTGTGTCTCTCTGTGTGTCTCTGGGTGTTTTGTGTCTCTGTCTCTCTGTGTCTCTGTCTCTCTCCCTGGTTTCTTATTACTCTCAATTGTATGCTAATTGGTTGAGTGGTTCCAGATGATATCATTTCTATTTTAACTGGTGTAACTGCTATTGTTACTCCTCCTGAATCCTTCTGTGTGTTGCCACACAGATGAGGGGGTACCCAGAGCGTTCTCTGAGATTAATCAGAACGCTACTTTTCCACAGTAGGCAGAGTAGGTGGCCTGTTCTCTATTGTTCTCTTAGATCTAGAGACACTGATTCACAGCCTCGGCTCTAAAATGTCTTTAAATCCTCGCAGCATCACCCTCCTTTCTCTACCCCTAACAACTTATAGCACTCAGAGACTCTATCTCAAAATTTCTCACATAATTGCATCATGACCTGTATTGCTCACTGGGGACATTATTCTCTGGCAAGTTAAGCTCACTTGACCTCTGGAGAAAGCTTCTCGGGGTGCCATCATGGATCATGAGGCACTCACCACTGCTTCTGACTCTGTCCTGGGGATTAAGAAGTCCATCCCAGAGGCTCAGGCAGCCCACAGCCTAACAGCCAAGACAAATGAGCTAGCAGGATTCACAGTTCAGGACTCAGAAGGGAGTTAGTGCAGGAGGCCTAAGAAACGCTAGCAGGGTGTGAGGGAGTATCCTTGTTGTGAGGGAGTGAAGACATCAGTGTAAAGTGACATCTGAAGGGTCAAAGGGATGCATAGATAGCAATCTGTAGGGAAAGGACTGGCTGGAGTGGACATCGAGCACGTGGGTGGGGGCAAAGTCTGTGAGGGGATGAGGTAAGGAGCCTGGAGGCCAGAAGCCTAAGAAAGCACATCAAACACATACTCAGTCTCTGTCTCCATTCCAGGTTGGTTCAAAGACCCCAGAGACACCCAAATCTACAGACTTCAAGTCTCACAGAAAATGACATAGTGTTTCCTTTATAGCCTCCATATATCCTCATACATAAATGTGTGTGTGTGTGTGTGTGTGTGTGTGTATCCTAAGTCTTTACAATATCCAATATAGTATAAAGTCTGTATGCATAGTTGTCATGTTGTATTGTTTAGGAAATGATATCAAGAGCAAAACAACTCTGTCTCTATGCAGTGAACATTTGGTTTTTCAAAGAATTATTTTCCTTCGGTCGGGGGCTGTGTCTGCAAATGTGAATTTCACAAATACATTCAGCCCTGGGTGCTGTGTGCTTAGACTGAATCTTGGAAAATTACCAACATTGAATTAGAAATTTCATACTTAACAGTATAGTCTCTTAAGCGCCGTGCAATTGATACTGTCTCTGCGCCATGCGATTGATACTCTCTCTGTTGTTGCTCACACACGCACCCTTCCGTTTACGGTGCTTCCTCAGACCCTGCGTCTGAAGTAGTTGTAATCTGCCTAGAGAGGGGAATAGCGGATGCTAGATAGATTTTGCAAGGCACTAAGGAAAACTTCACCCTCCACATGAGGCCCAACTATCCTAACAGCCTCTCAACTCCAGATATTTTCTTTGTTAGTATCGTTCACATGGGAAATGACTCCCCAGTGCTGAGATGAGAGATGATCACGATGTCTGTATTGACCAGAATACTGCACAGACCTTTCCACTCATGCATGAGCAGGGTGTGAGAATCCAACTAACCTCGTAGCCCACACATCAGAGCAGCGCCCGAGGCTTGATTCAGAAATTGTCCCGAGTCCAGCTGCTGACTCAGAAGGTTCTCGTCTGAATTTGGCTGGAATGTTAGCTGAATCCCACTGCTAAGCTACTGCTTCTCCGGCACTAGTGGACCATTCATGCGAGGAGCTGGCGGAGCTCTTGAAGTGACCTAGGGCTAGGTCTTCATCAAGCTTATGGGACAGGTTACATCCTCCTCTTGAACATCTTCACTAAAAACTCTTGGGCAGAAATTGAGCTGAGCCTTGCTGGCATTAAAATCTGTGGTCTGTCCTTCAGCTTCCCCAACTTTGAACATTAACACCACCAATATCCTCCCCCCACCCCAGGAAACTCAATGTGGCTTAGGACAGTTCACAACATCTTTCTAAGCATAGGATAAGATGTGAAGCAGTTAAAGAAAAATGTTAATGAAGCTAACATTTTGGCATAAACTGGAATTATAAGATTACTGTTGCAATGATTAATGGGACAAACTTAGAGGTATTTGGGAAAGGCAGTTTCAAGGAATGTCGCAGAGAAGATAGCAGGTTTCTTCTCTAAGAAGTCTTTGATGCATAAATCAGAAAGAATCTCAGCCCTGGCCATGTGCTGCAGCACAAAGCTACATCCTTGACTTTTACATTTAAAAATGATGTGTAAACTGGTCCAGCCTCAGAGCCATGCCACGAGAGGGAGCCCACTCCTGAGGCTGCCTGGTGCACCAGGACCCAGAGGCTCAATGGCCCAGAGACCAGGATAGAAACAAACATGAATGGAGGGGGGAAAAGTCAGTGTAATGATGCTTATCGATATTCTGCTATGCCCATAGATGGGTGCCTAGCCCAATTGTCATCAGAGAGGCTTCATTCAGCAACTGATGGGAACAGATGCAGAGACCCCACAGCCAAACATTTGTACAAGCTTAGGGAATCCTGCTCATGAAAGGGAGGAAGGATTGTAGGAGCCAGACGGGTCAAGGAAACCACAAGAAAACCCACAGAATCAACTAACCTGGGTTCATAGGGGTTCACAGAGACTGAACTGACAACCAGGGAGCCTGCATGGGACTGACCTAGGCACTCTGTACATATGTGATAGATGTGTAGGTTGGTCTTCTTGTGAGACTCCTAACAGTGGGGGCAGGGGCCGTCTTTGACTGTTTTGCTACTGTTTAGGACCCTACTCCTCATTCTGGGTCACCTTGCCCAGCCTTAACACAAGGGGAGGCTCTTAGTCTAACTGCAACTTGAAATGACATGTTTTGTTGAGATCCATGGGAGGCCTGCCCTCTTCTGAATAGAGATGGAGGAGGAGTGGATTGGTGGGGGCAGAGGGGAGGTGGCAGTGGTGGAAGGGACTGGGAGAAGGGGAGGGGAAACTTCAGTCAGGATGTAAAATAAATAAATATATTTAAACAATAATAGTAATAAAGAATGGGGCATTAATATGCCCTTGGTCACATGGTGGGGTCAGGGGTTCCTTTCTAACCTTTAAGTTGGAGATAGAATCGGAGGCCTTTAGATCTTTGGTCATCTGTCCTAGTCACAATGATGCTGTGAGATCGTGTTATCACAATCCAGGTTTCCCAACTCCCTGTAAAGTGGCTCTTCAATATGCATCACACCCTAGATGGCTTATTGAAGCACAGACTGAGGGCCCCTACCTATGCTGGGCGATTCCATGGGTTTGACTGAATAGCCAGTAGGAGAAGGGCTTTAGAAGATTGGGCAGGTTCCCAACACCTAACAACTTAGGGTTATGTTGCTGGCCCCACAGATACACTGGGAACTGTGGAGCTCTATACTGTTTCCTTCTTTATCATCACCGCTGCCTCCCATCCAGGAACATCAGTTCCTGGACCATCTGGGTTTGTTCTGACCCAAGGTTGCAAACTGAACCAAATAACCCTCTCCAAATACTGTTCCATCTACAGGACCTACTCATCTGGGTTTAATAAATAGTCAACCTTCAAGAACATCAAAGGTATGTTTTATTTTTCCCCCCACAGGGTTACAGACAATCTTGCCCACCACACCAATTGCCAAAAACTACAGTTTTAGCATCACAGTGCTCTTCAAACAGGGGTGAGCATTCATTCTATAAAGCACAATTTGATTTGTGGTTTAGACAATGAGATCCCATGCTCCCCAGCAGACAGTGCTCTACTGAGAAACCATGGCAGGTCCAGAGAGACAAAGGGTGGAACACTTCAGACCATCATGGTCAAGGGAAGCAGAAGACCAGAGCAGTCACAAGCTACCTTAGCCATGACCTTAGCATTCCAAGCAGGGTTACAGCAACAGTGTCCCATCTTGAAAGTTAGGAGACCAGGAGTTCAATTTTATAATAGGGAAGCCTGGCAGGTTCACAGGAAAGAAGGTAGACAATAAATACAGGAAGAAAGCTTCCTAGCTGGGGAGGGGAGAGTCAAGCAACAGAATGAGCTAGAGGTTTGGGATTTGTTTTCATTACACACACATGCTCTCTGCTTTCTCTCTCTGGTGAGAATCACTGGTGCAGAGGTAAAAGAAAAAAAAAAAGACCAAAGGCACAAAAGAGGGAAGCAACAACTGATAGGTATGTGTCAGAAGAAATCTCCAGGATAACTATAGGAAGTAGGCCTGAATGAAGGGAGTATTTCAGCTTTCTCGGAGGCTGAGAAAGGGAAGCTGTCTCTTTGATGGCCCTTTCTGTTGCACACCTGCAACTGCCTCCTTCCTCCCTCCAATCCCAGGTGCAATCACTTCTGCCGCCTAAATGAAGACACCACTTCATTTCACCATCAGAGTTTTCCTACTTATAAAATAGTGATGGCACTCAGCCCTACAAACTCCACAGGCGCATCTTTAGCTTTGGTTCTTAGCCTCCTAAAAAGACTTAAAACAAGATGCTCCTGGAGCCAAGGAGGAGGCCAGTGATGAAGTGCTTATCCAGACTGCATAAAGCCCAGGGCACAGACTGCACCCAGTGGTGCTCACCACTGACGCCAGCACTCAGAAGATGAAAGCAGGGGGGTCATGACTTGAAGGCCATCCTCAAAGGCATGGTGAGTTTGAAGCTAACCTGGGCCACATCAGACTCTGTATCAAAATTAAAATAGAACAAGAAATAAAAAAAATGGAAAAGAAAAATGGTTGGCAATTTTGCACACCTTTAAGGACTCATCATAGATTTCCCCAGACTTAGACCATCATCTTTATAAAGGAATATGTAAAACAGAATTTGATTAGACAAACAGTGTAACGAGGGCTAAAAGACATGTACAAATCATGTATACTTATGTTTCCATTGTGCTGTTTGTATCAGAATAATGTAGATAATGTTGATGCTACATGTATATTTTGAGGTAAAACTACAATACACTGATGGCTACTACCTAAGTTATTATCCATTCAAAAAAAATTTATATTTTAAGAGACAAAAATAACATAAAAATAATTGAATTTCAGAGCATCCAGAAAACAAGGGAACAACAGCAGGCAGGAAGAGTACAGAAGCTTCCTGGAGACTGTTAGGAGATCTCAGAGCCCACCCTCACTAGGCTGCTTGGGCTCATTTTCTGTCCACTCTACTCCTGTGAGGAAGAGAAGAGTTGGTATCCTAGCCCACCAAAACAAAGAGGAAGGATGCATTGCTGTTCACCACTGCAGACCTCATACCCTGTTGTCATCCACGCCCTCCTTCAGCTTGTCTCCATGGGATCATTGTCACTATGCGGGGCAGCTTCTCTGATGGGTCAATGCCAGGAAATACTGCTCAGGAGTAAAGGGATGAAGCTACCCCTCCCTCTGTGGGGAGCGGTGATTGACTCTGTTCCTGGAAGTCATGGTCTTCCAGAACAACCTGGACCTGTGAAAAGCATTCCTCCATTGCATTAGAGAGTGCAGGCCTCCACAGCAGGAGCTCCGTGGAGGGTGTGATGCACTGCAGATAACCAAAGAGAACCAGCGGGTTCAGTCCGGTGACTGTCACTGACAACAGCATCCTCAGCCTTGAAGGAATGTGAGCATTTCCTAAAAAACAGGTGGTTTCCTGAACTTCAGCCCCAGAGACTCAAATACACTATTCATGGGGAAGCCTGTGAATTCACAGCTCTAATAAACTCACAAATGGTATTTGTTCTGTTGGAGAAGCAATCACTGTCTGAGTGGCAAAGCTTTACAAAACATAACGAGGCCAGTGTTTAACCAACAGTTTTCCCCGAAGACACATTCTCTCTCTTGGCACCGCTGCTTGTTTCCACCTCAGTCACGTGATAGGTGCTAAAAGGATCCTTCTAAACTTGAGTGACACCATTGGTTGACTCAATATTTTGGTTTTGGTCCTGGTTGAGTCTACAACAGAACCTAAGTGGCATAACACAGCACTGTGCAGTAGGGCCATAATCTAACATAAATTTAATTGGTAAATTGTCATATGCTGTGCGGGTTAAACTCACTGAGAACTGATTCTAAGAGCAAATCTTGCTCATGAGACCCAAACATATGTATCTCATGTGTCCTCTGAGGTCTTTGTGGGACAGGCTGGGCCCCTGCCTCTGTGGCAGGGAGAAAAGAGAACACCAAACAGCTGGAAGTGTTAAAAATATTGTGTCCTTGAGAACAGCTAGTAGTTAGCCATTTCCAACAGAGGTTACCTTTGTTTAATTGGTGGCCTAAAAGTCTCTGCAGTTGGAGCATAAAACTAGAAGCTTGTTGTGGTAGTTAAAAAAAAAAAAAAAAAAAAAAAAGGCCCCCATAAGGAACGGCACTATTAAGAGGTGTGGCTTTGTTGAAGTAGGTGTGTCATTGTTGGAGGAAGTGTGTCACTGTGAGGGTGGGCTTTGTGGTCTCCTGTGCTCAATCTTTACTCAGTGTAAAAGACAGTCCATTTCCTGTTTCCTGAGGATCAAGATGTAAAACTCTCAGCTCCTTCTCCAGCACCATGTCTGCCTGGATACTGCTATGTCCCACCATGATGATAAATGAACTAAATCTCTGAAAATATAAGCCACCCCGATTAAATGTTTGCCTTTATAACAGTTGTTGTGGTCATGGTGTCTCTTCCCAGCAATAGGAACCCTAACTAATATACTTATCCATATAGAGAAATCTACTCTGCCTAAAAATCTCTCAATCAAGAACTCAGTGGGGCTTTTCCCACCATTTCTCATGATATTGAAAGCTCCCAAGGTAAAGTTTTACTCCAAGTTTGCTTGTGTTTACCTAATATGAGTTCTTTTTTCCTCTTGCTAGCTACATACTTAATAAACTCACTCATTTGAAATGGAAAGTCAGCTGTCTGCTATTGTATTCTCAGTAAAGAATGAGGACAGGCCATACACTACTAGTTCATCTTCTTTTGTGTTGCAGTCCTCAATGTTGACATCTCTCCAGGCATGCTGAACTTTGTCCTCTTGCTGTCACTAACCTGAAGATGTCCAGGGCCATGCTAAATCACCCAAGGCAGCACATACCTTCTCTTTTGTCCTCCATTAAAAAAAAAAGTTTTTCAAATTCGTTTTACTTATTTATTTATTCTCTAATATATTACATCCCAACCACAGTTTCTCCTCCTTTCTCCCCTCCAAGTGTCCCCTCCACCTCTCCTCTCCCCAGATCCACCCCTCCTCCCTTCCCCTTTAGAAAACAGCAGACCTCCCAGGGCTATCAACCAAACATGGCATAAAAGTTCCAATAAGATGAAGCACATAGTTTCATATCAAGGATAGATGAGGAAACCCAGTAGGAAGAAAAGGGTCCCCAAAGCAGGTAAAACAGTTAGAGATAACCCCAACTCCCACTGTTAGGAGTCCCATAAGAATATCAAGCTACACAGCTTTAACATATACACAGAGGGCCTAGCTCAGTCCCATGCAGGATCCTTGGTTATTGATTCATTCTTCATAAGCCCTCTGTGAGAACTGGCTAGCTGATTCTGTGGGCTGTGTTCTTCTGATATCTTTAACCCTTCTGGCTTCTACAATCCTTCCTCCTCATCTTCTGAGGAATAACCTGAGCTCTGCCTAATGTCTGGCTGTGGGTCTCGCAGCTGCTCCCATCAATGGCTGGATGAAACCTCTCTGATGATAATTGTGCTAGACTCCAGTCTACAGATATAGCAGATCATCATTAGGAATCATTTCATTGAGCTTTGTTTTGCTCATTGTGTTTGATTCGGTCTGCGCTACCCAGTCTTTGGGTCCTGGTCCTCCAGGCAGTGTAGGATATGGGCTTGCTCTTTTCACGTGGGACTCAAATTGGACTAGTCATTAGTTGGCCACTAACCCAGCACATTTTGCAGGCAGGACACATTGTAGGTCAAAGATTGTGTGGCTGGGGTTCATGTTCTAGTCCTTCCACTGGAAGTCGCCTTTGCCTGGTTACAGAAGATGGCTAGTTCAGGTACTGTGTCCCCATTACTAGGAGTCTTCACTAGGGTCACCCTCATAGATTCCTGGGAGAATCCCTTGCACCAAATTTTTTTTTTACTTGACCCCAAATCCTCCCCTTTTAGTAGTCTCTTTCTTTTTAAGCCCACACTTAACCTGCTCTCGCCTGTTCTTATTCTGACCCACCCCCAGTCCATTCACAAAATCTCTTCTATTTCTCCTTCCCAGGGAGATCTGGGCATCCTCCCTTGAACCCGCTTTGTTACTCTCTGAGTATGTAGATCGTAATGTCGTTATCTTTTATTTTATAGCTAATATCCACTTGAGTGAGTACATACCATGTTTGCCTTTCACAGTCTGGGTTATCTCACTCAGGATGGTTTTTCTTTTTGTAGTTCCATCCATTTGTTGTCAAATTTCCCAGTGTCTTTGTTTTTAATAGCTGAGTAATACTCCATTGTGTAATTGTACCACATTTTCTTTATCCAATCTTCTGTTGAGGGACACCCAGGTTGTTGTTTTCAGTTTCTAGCTATTAATAGGTGTTTTAAACATAGTTGAGCTAGTGTCTTGTGGTATGGTGGAGCTTCCTTTAGGTATATGCCTAGGAGTGTTATAGCTGGGTCTTAAGGTAGGCTGATTCCAAGTTTTCTGAGAAACCACAATATTGATTTCCAAAGTAGCTGTATACGTTTGCACTCCCACCTGGAGGAGTGTTCTCCTTGCTCCACATCCTCACCAGCATGAGCTATCACTTGTGGTTTTGATCTTAACCATTCTAATAGGTGTAAGATGGAATCTCAAAGTAGCTTTGATTTGCATTTCTCTGATGTTAGGGATGTTAAACATTTCTTTAAGTGTTTCTTGGCCATTTGAGATTCTCTGTTTATATCTGCACTCCATTTTTAAAATTGGATTATTTGGGTTTCTTATGTCTAGTTGAGTTCTTTATGTATTTTGGCTATGAGCCCTGTATCAGATGTGGAGCTGGTAAAAATCTTTTCCCATTCTGTAGACAACTGTTTTGTCCTATTGGTGGTGTTCTTTGCCTTAGAGCAGCTTTTCAGTTTCATGAGGTTCCATTTATTAATTGTTAATCTTAGTGTCTGGGCTACTGGTATTCTGTTCAGGAAGCTGTGTCCTGTCCTCCTTCATGAAGACAGACACTATCCCCTTCATTAAAATGCCACCATCAGTCTTCACACAATTTGAATGTCCCAGCTCTATATTTTCATTCTTCGCTAAATTTCAATAGTGTGTGGGGGGGGGAGTATCTTTAAACCAAGTCACCTTAAACAAAAGCCACTTGTTCCTAAGAACAGCCTGTCAGAGCATTGAGAAAACTGGGAACACTTGGTTTGGTCTCTGTATCATGGCTACACTTCTACAAATTGTTCTATGTATTTTTATTGTTGTTGTTAAGTCCATAGGCATCAGTATTGAAAACACTGTATTGATTATCTTGCTAAGAGTTCTATTGTGTTGATGTTGCCAGAGAGATGTCTCATTCTGCGAAGCCCCAAAAACTACACACCTCAAAAAAGAAAATGGAAAAAAATGAACAATGAAATAAGAAAAGAATTTTATCACAGAGACTATACAAGAAAGAGCAGGATACTAATGCCTTTAGCTGTCTTCAGGGATTCTGACATGAACTTAATTGGAGACTTATATAGAAGAACTAGAGGACATGGGATATATTTCATTATGCAGTATTGATCAAACTAGCCTGGTTGATAAGTATCTTGGGTCCAGTCCTGTAAAGTTCTGGAAAACACACTGCTGTTTGTAAAGAATATTTGTCATCCTGAAATGATTGTTTCTGCTTAAGAGGACAGTCTCAGTTCCCATCATGCAAAGAGAAGGGACAACCTCATCATGGGATGATCTAACTGCATTATTCACAATACTTGGGTTTAGGGCAATGGACCTCTAGGCACTACTCAAGGAGCCTGGAAAAGAGTACTGTAAAAGGTATGAAATGACAATCTCTTGGATGATGGGAGATGTCATTTTGTAAATATTTTTCTCATACTGGTTAATGAATAAAGCACTGTTGGCCAATAGGAAAGCAAGAGAGGTGGGACTAGGAGACAAGGAGGATTCCGGAAGTGGTAGGGAGGAGTTCCAAGATGGAGGACGGAGAGAGAAAAATGCCAGCCGCTCTCTCCAGTAAGATGAGACCACGTGGAAATACTTGGATTAATAGAAATGGGTTAATATTTAAGAGAGAGCTAGCCAATAAAAAACAAGTAACTGGCCAACAGAATTATATTTAATATAGCATCTCTGTGTGTTATTTGGGGCTGGCGTGGCTGTGGGCCCAGACCAGTGGGGACGAAAAACATACTCGTAACACTTGAATATGATCTCTCTCCTAAGACTTACAGAACACCTATTGCTCTTATCTTGGTGCCATTAACCTTGAAAGTGAGCAAGTGGAGCTAGGTAAATCTGGGGCTAATAATCCTTGTATTACCAGGTTTTAGAAAGACATTCCTGAAGTGCCTGACTTGTCTGCATGTAGACAAGGCAGGAATCTAAGCCAAAATTTAAGGTAGTTTAGGGGACATACAAAATGAAAGCATGGATGCCAAGCTTTTAGATTGATTTTAGTTACCAACTCCATATATGTGGACAAGTGAAGAGCTAGGACTTTAGTTATCAACTCAACATCTGTGGGTGAGTGAAGAGCGAGGGCTTTAGTTACCAACTCAGCATCTACCCTTGAATGAAGAGCTAGGGCTTTGAGCAAAAGTAACTTTCAAGCCCTTGTCCCATTGAGTAAGAGGAACTAAAGCCCAGCCTCAAGTGTGATAGACAACGTGCTTTGGGGCAGCCCACAAACATCTGTGCAAGGAATTTTATCCTTAAGATCTTATTACTTCTTGTAACAGTTACTTTTCAACCTCATATGCTAACATACCCGACAAAAGCAACTTATAGATGGAATTTATTTTGGCTTCCAGTATGTGAGTAGACACATGGCTGGGAAGTCATGACAGAAGAATGTCAAATCGTGTCTGCACTTAGAAAGCCAAGCTATGAAAACTCATTCTCTTCTCAGTTTTCCTTCTTTACTTAGTCTTGGATCCCAGCTCACAGAGCAGTGCCAGCCACATTTAGAGTGCTCCTTCCACCTCAACCCAATCTATATATTAAAGCCTCTCAAAGACATGACTAGAGGAGGTGTGTCTCCTATGTGATTCTACATCCATTCAAGTTGATAATCAATATTAATGGCCTCTTGAGAATTGGAGAGGAAAGCCAACCTGTAACTAAGCAAACACAATTGTGACACTAGATTCTCTTGAAGAAAGCTTAGGTGAGTTTTGTTGACCCTCAGTCCATTTCTCAGACTCCATTCTGCCTTAGCTTCTGCTCCTGAATTTATAATTCCAGAGATCACCGTGTTCAAGAACTTTTAATTCTTAAGTCCTAGAAATTTTATGTCAAACCAATATTGACATCAGGGTTTTTTCTTAAATAATATATCAATCTGGAAAAATAATATTCTTTGTAGGAATGGTGATTTTGAGAATAGAATCTAGATATGAGGTCAAGTGTACATAATACATACCTGTATATACACATATTCACATGCATGTACTCACATATATACTATATTTGATCTTAGCCAAAAAGATTGAGAAGCAATATATCCACATATATGAAGCCTCATCAATTACGTATTTCTAGTCTCCCTGGTCCTTGCATCCTTCTTGACTGGCAGCCTTTGAGTACTCTGGTTGTGAGTCAAAATAGAGCCTTCTCTTTTGAGAAGGGCTAGAGTATGACTCAGCCACTCAGTTAACTTGATTAAGTAGCTTCTGCCTCTCACTAACAACCTTAAAAAAAAATAAAAACAAACAACAAAACAGAGTGTCTGGAACTCTAAATGCTTCTTGGATTTGCAAGCAAGCCTCTTCAGCGTCCAGGGCATTTGTCACTCTCCTAGCTTGCACTTCTGGCCTGGTTAATTCCCTGGAAGCTGGTCTGTCGCTTTCTTTGACAGAAAAGCCATCATTTCATTTGACCTCCAAACAGCCAGTCTTTGAAACAGAGCAACCTTTCCAAAGACACAATTCCAAATTAAAATCCTGTGTCAGGAGAAAAACATTAACTGAATTGCAAGTGTTCTTTTGAGCCTCATTTAACTCAGGTGTATAAAGTTGAGATGGCAAATTTACATAAGAATTTTTTAAGTTTGGAAGGCTTTTGGGGGTGCAAGGCAAGATCTTTATGTTTATTCATTACTATGAAAGGACTATAATAGAAATTTAGCTATTAAATTACAATGTTTTAACAATTTAGCATTTGCTCCAGGGTAATGAGGAAAGACAAAGCTAGCTAAATATTGGGCAAGTGCAATAGTGTCTGGATTGGGTGCCCTGCATACTCCCAGGTGTCCTCTGTTCAGAGCAGAGACCTAACCAACAATGAATGTCATTGCAAACCTATTCAAAACAATCTTTTCATCACTCCTAATTCCTCGTTTGTTTTTATGCACATATGCTGTAAAAACAATGATTGGTGAGGCCACAGAGATTGCTCAGCAGTTAAGAAGAGTTCTGGCTATACTTACAGAGAACCTGTTTAGGTTCTTAGCACCTACAAGGTGACTCAAATCTGTCTGCACCTATAGTTCCGGGGGAATCTGATGCCATCTTCTGGCCTCTGTGGGCACCAGTCACACACATGGTAATAGACATACATGTTAAAACACTTGTGTATATAAAATAAAAGTTTGAAAATGAGGAAAAAAGATTGCCTGCATTTTTTAAGGAAAACATGTAAATAACTTATTGGTTCTACATTTTTTTTGCAAGATCATTATAATGAAGTTTTAACTTAAAAAAGAGGACAGGAAGTTGGAAGTAAAATGCAGGAGTGGGGATTAAGAGGGCTTGGAAGGTGTATGGGAAGTGAATATGATCAAAAGGCATTATACACACGTGTGTGTGTGTGTGTGTGTGTGTGTGTGTGTGTGTGTGTGTGTGCTCGCACGCACGCACGCATAAGAGTCCCAAGGTATATATTAAACATTTTTTCCCACAAACTCTCTTTTTACTCCCTCCATCCAAGGCCATCTCTGTCCCCACCACTAATCTGAACCTATTCTTGCCAAGCTCTCCTAGTTTTGGAATCCAGCAGACACTATGTAGTACTCATATATGGACATGTCCATGAGTTCAAAGCCATTCAGCACTGGCTTCCTGCTGATTATACTGCCCTCCCTCTGGGTTGCCTGGGGCTCTCTGGTTCTTTCTTCTTTCTGGATGCTCACTTCCAGTTTCTCTCCTTTACCCCAGCTTTCCGAATTAGAGGGCCTTAGATTCTCTTCTTAATGTCTTCCTTTCTTCTCTATGTGCTCAACCTCATCAACCACACCTAGAGTAATATGGAATAATTTTACCATTGCCCATTTTCATAGAGGATGAATTATAGCCCTCCTTTAAAGTTTTTTATGTTGAATTCCTAAAACCCAGAGTCTCAGCCTGTGATTGTATTTCGATAACAGAACCTTTAAATGGGTAATTAAGCTAAAGTAGGATCCTTGGGATGGTCCTTTATCCAATGAGGATGGCATCCTCATAAGAAAAGGTAATTAAAACACAGCAAACACAAATAGGCAACCATGGAATGACATGGCTAGAAGGTGTCTAGCATTCAGTTCCATAAGCTCAGCCCCTTTTTACAGTGCCTAAATCTGCATCTCTAGCCCAGATCTCATTTCTTGGCTTTAGACCCATAATCTAACTACTTCAGAAATGAGTAAATATCTTTCCCACAAATCTATGTCTTTTCAATTCCTGTTGGTAAGAACATCAGTTGCCCAAGTCAGAAGCATTGGATGCAGCCCTTCAGGAAATTGAGTTCTCACAATGGGATGTGCATTGGTCTTACACACTTTTCTTCTTTCTCTTTTTCTTTATTATTCTCTTATACAGTACATCCCAACAATAACTTCCTCTCATTTCCCTCTTCTCAATATCCATCCTCTTCCCCTAGCCTCCAGATCCATCACTCTTCCCTTTCCCTTTAGAAAAGAGAAGGCCTCCAAGTGAACATGGCATAACAAGGTGAAATAAGATTAGGCAGAAATCTTCATATCAAAGCTGGATGAGACAACCCAGGAAGAGGAAAAAGGGTCCATGAGCAGGCAGAAGAGTCAGAGACACCATTACTTCATTTATTTGCATCACTCATAAAATGATAATGTTAACAATCCCCAACTGAAGTTGTATGTGTTAGTGTGAAAACATAATCCAGAAGTCCTCCAAGACTATCATCATGGTCAGATACTGGTTCAACAAGCCCCATAACTCATAAAGGGACTCCAGAGAGTTTCTAGGTGTCTTCTATCAGGGAAGTAGGGCAAAAAGCACTTATTTCTGTAACAGCAGGTGTGACAGCATGGTTGGAGGACTTTGAAGCGTGACTTTTCAGAGCATTGAGTCAAACTGATGGCCCTTGGATGTCTACAAATGAGACTGTTATCAAACCCTTGTCTAGACCTTGGTTAAAATATAGACATCCTTACCAGGCCTAAGGATCACATCCTAGGAACTGGTCAAGGGCCAAATCTTGATTGCACAGATATCAATAGCATATGCACAACACAATGTCCAACATTAAGCCCAAGAAATGCTCATGGCCGTCATGATTCCATTGTGCATTCTTTGTCATGTATGCCTAGTCATGACCAAATTTTGGCAAAACCACTTCTTTTGCTTTTCTCACCCCTTTCCTCCCTTTTCAAATGATACTAACCTAATATACAGTAGTGGAAATACCAGAATAAAATAGGAAATTGTGTGTTATTATAAACTACAAATTAATTTGGAGATAAAAGAGTTTCAACTTTTATTAAACCAGGTAGTCTTTTAAATTAGTGGATGTCATAAATATCAGAATGAACACAGAAAAAATAAGAGTACAATCCGAGTGTCAAGCAAATGCGCAAGCAGAGAGAAGTCTCCAGAGAATGGTGTGGTTATTTGAGAACAGCCAACAGCACAATGAGAATACCACACTATAATAGGCATAGGCATAGTCAAAAGGTGGAGGCCAAGGAACTCTTCAAGATAAAAGTGAAACACGGTAGACATAGAGGAAGGAGTTCATTGGTTTGGAGAACAGATGGGAATGGGGTATAAACATTCTGAGGAGAGTATCTTTTTAACTTGTTGAAAACTAAACTAATCTATATATATATATATATATATATATATATATATATATATGTATGTATGAGCATGGAAAGCATGGTGTGCATACAGAATTAAAGAAATCTCTGGTATGTCTTTTAGAAAGTTTTGGGAACTATATTTATCTCAGACAGGCAGACATCAGCTCTCTCTTTACTCCATTTTCCAGTCTAATTTTGGCTAGGTCTGACAAGACTGTTTTATCCAGAATCATCAACTTTCAAACAACTTTAATTATAGCCTAAGTTTTTGCATATTTTCATAAGATATGGGCAAATATTCCTTGAAATAGAGAAAGATTACAATCAAAGAGAAACTATATAAGAATAGCATGTTTTTACAGTGAGATACTACTCAAAAGTTAAAAATAATAGAATTAGATTTACATATGTAAGTTCATACATATATAGTGACCAACTATATAGCACTGGAAACGTAGCAAAATAAAGTTATCTGTAAGTTTCTAAACCCCAAAATATAGCACCCAGTAGTTTGTATATATTTACATACATTGAGCATGTGTGGACATGACTAGAATTGTACCTAGCAGCTGCAGATTATTCCTAGAAAAAGAGGACTAGGAATGATAAAGTGAAGTATGGAACTCTATGAGTTTCAACTATATCAGTAAAGCTCCATGGAAAGAGAAAATAGAGAAAACATGGACTGCCTTTGGCTCTGCAAAAATTCATGCTTTCTTTCTCTTCCCTCATCCTATACCTTTGTATATACTAGGTTCAGCTAGAGAAGGACCAATAGGGGAGGTGTGTATGTGTGTGTGTGTGTGTGTGTGTGTGTGTGTGTGTGTGTGTGTGTGTGTAATGAAATTGTTATAATGCAGCCACATAGATGAACACTGGAAATGTAGGCCAAGTGACAAGTGACTCATCTGAAATATTTACAGCAGTCACGAGGGTAGAGAGCAGACTAGAGGCTACACGGGACTGGGAAGATGAGGAAATAAGAAGTTGTTGTTTAACATGGATAGCATTTCTTGTTCTAGGTGTTGAAAATGACTAGGAAAAAGATAGTGTTAATGTCCATACAACATTGTGAATATACTAAGAGTTGATTAATTACTTGCTTTTAAAATAGTAAAGAACACAGAGGCTGGGGAGGTGATTCAGTCAGTAAATGTTTGGTCCTCAAGCTTGAGGGGTTGTGTTTGGACTCCCAGTACCCACATGAAAAATCAAGCATCACAAGGCATGAAACAGGAAATACCTAGTTCTTGTCACCCAGTCTAAATGATCCTTGAGCTTCAGGCTCACTGACAGGTCCTGCCTTAAAAATAAAGTGGGGACGTTATTAAGGAAGACAATGATATCATATATGTGTGTGCATACATCCTCACACATGACATATAAAGACACATAGACATACAGATAATTAAAACAGCAAATATTTTGTTCATACAAACACATTCACACCACACACATACCACACAGCCACACTGAAATTAATAATGAAATATGACGAAAACATCTGTTCATACACTGTAAAGGGAAAAACTGATTTGTGAATCATTACTCTTAAGACTGATTTGTAGACAGATTTATTCCTGGGAATCGGCTTCTCCAACTACAGAGTCAGGCTAGGCAAGCTGCAGTCAGCTGCCTGGAAGGACAGACTTCAGGTCTGGGCATCTGGGCACATTGATGCTGGGGTCTAGAGGAATTTCTTCTTTCCCCCCAAAGACTGTTAGGGCCTTTCAAGTAATTAAGTGGTAATAGGGGGATATCCTTCTGCATTTATGTTTCTCTTATTGATGAATAAAATACTGTTGGTCAATAAGGCAGGAAAGATAGGTGGAACTAACTAGGAGATGAGAATAATTCTGGGAGAGGTAGGCACAAGGGAGCCCACCAACAGTTGCCATGTAGTGATGGGAGATGTTATTCTGTATATATGTTTCTCATACTGGTTAATAAAGCTCTGTGGCCAATGAGATAGCAAGATAGGCCGGGCTAGGAGACAAGGAGGAAAGAGGAAGTAGTAGGGAGGAGTCGCGATGTAGACCTGGAGGAAGTAAGACGCCCACCGCGGCTCCCCCATAAGACGACCACGTGGAAATACTTAGATAAGTAGAAATGGGTTAATAATTAAGACAGAGCTAGCCCATAAACAATAATGGTAACTGGCCGACAGGATTGTATCAAATACAGAGTCTCTGAGTGTCATTTGGGGCTGGTGTGGCTGTGGGCCCAGACTGGCGGCAGGCGGGATGGAGCCGGCGGGTAGGAACAGCCTGCCGTAACATAATGGTAAGGAAAAACATGCTGTAACAATGTAGACCACAAAGGAGTAGCAGGTCTAGACTCTTCTCTGGTAAGATAAGGCCATGTGCAAATGCATAGATTGATAGAAATAGGTTAATAATTAAGACAGAGATAGCCAATAAAAAGCCCAAGTCATCAGCCAACAGCTTAATAACTAATACAGTGTCTGTGTGTTTATTTGGGGGTGAGAAGGGCAGTAGGAGCAGCCAGGACAAAGGACCTCTCATTAAAGAATGAGGCCCACCCAGATCACCCAGAAAGACTTTCCTCCTGGAATTAAACTGATTTTAAATCTTCATCATACCACAAAATACCCTTGGAGTAACACCAATATTTTTTTCAGGGGGAATGGATTTTTTTTAAAAAAAAATTATGTTTCACTCTGTAGTCTAAAACTAGCCTGAAATTCAACTCATGGAAATTATCTTGCCTCAGCCTCCCAAGTACTGGAACTACATGCATGAGTTCCCACACCTGGTTTAGCATCATTTTTTACTGTGTAACTAGTAAGGAAGGTAACCAAACTAAAGATACAGTTGAGCATCCCATTGTGGTTTTTACAACATATACTTACTGTTGTCTTCAGCTCTTGTAGGCATTCAAATCGAGTAATTTAAATTTGTGCTAAAATTGCAACAAATTCCACAGGAACCAAAAAGACCACAGAAGCATTTTGAAATATGTAGATTATTTATTTTACATGTGATATGAAAAGCTTGAGTGTAATAATAACAACTGAGTGGTGGTTCTTAATGTCTCCTAACAACTCATGGCAACTAATGGGTTTTAAAGTGTTTACCCTGAGTTCACTATCTGTCTTTTGAGAACTCAGCCTGTGGAGTAGAGCAACAACTCAATGGTGACAAGCACTTGCTGCATTGTCCTAGGGGCTGGAGCCTAGATCCCAGTGCCCAGATAATGAGCCAGACACCCTGAAAATGCCTGAAGTGTCAGCTGCTTGAACCTAATACCCTCTTCCAGCCTCCATGCCTATGAAGGTGCATGCACACACAGAGAGACAGATATAACTAAAAATACGAAAAAAATATTTTTTGAAGTATAAAATATTTTAAAGTAAACCTCTATACATATGCTAATCTTAGGCTGCCAAAATTAATAAGACACAAGGCCTAGAGTCAGGAAGTTTCCAATCCACTCCTGTTTCCAACAGTAAAACACAATCCATTCCCATACCATAATATAATGAACTCCATCTTCTCCCTGGGTTTTCCTGACCACCTGCCTGGTGTGGATCTCTTTTAAATCACTCTACCAACTGGACTGTGAACTGAAAACCAATACAAAAATGAACGTGGGAGGACAGTTATCCAACAAGAAACTCAGAGAAAGGGTTCTGAGTGTTTTCATCCTGAAGAGACAACAAATGTTTGACTTCAACAGTGCTCAATGTAGAAATGAACCAAACATCATGCCAATAAATATTCCACTAATATATAAAATTTTTATGTTTCTGTGTATCAGATAAAGCAGGTTTAATCCAAAGTTATAAAAATAATAATGAGGAGGCCAGAAGTTTTCCACAAAATGAAAGCAGTTGCCATTCTTTCAAAAAAAAAAAAATTACAGCTACTTCATTCTGACCGCTTCTTTTTCATGAAAAAGCTTCCAGAGGCAGTGTTTGCACTTGTAAGAGCATGAGGGAGACCTCTAAGGAGTAGGAGGAAACGGTGGTCCCAGGGTCCATGGTTGGCTTCTGTCCTCCAGCTTATCTGCTCTTAATCGTCCCCTCTATTCTTGCGCTGGCTCTTCCAATCTGCTTACCTCCTTGTTAATGTTTTGCTTCTTGGGTTTTGTTTGGTTGGGTTTTTTGCCTTGATCCCTCATTGTTGCTTTGGTCACCATTACCTCTACCATCACTCAGTGGTAAAGACAATGGTGTGGATGCTGGCCTACTCACTCCTGTGTCAACAGGAAGCAAGCAATAGGATGAAGCAAAGCAGAGTATAGATAGCTCAGTCAGGAAAGTGTGAGCTGCACAAGATTGGGGACCTGAATTTCATGCCCAGAAGCTGCATAAAAGAACAAGCAATGGTGATGTCTGCTGTAGTTACAGAGCTGTGGAGGCAGAGACAGGTGGATCTCTGGGGCTCACTGGCCAGCCAGCTTAGCCCAGTTGTCAAGTTCAGGTCCCAGTGCTAGACCCTATCTAAAAAGTAAAAGGTGAAAGGTGAATGGTGCCAGAAGGTTGACCTCTGGCATACACACGTGTATGCACTCAAGAACACACACACACACACACACACACACACACACACAAAGAACACACACATAGAGTTAAAAAAATGTTCAAGATGAAATATAATAAGAAATGAAAAGTCCTAAGTTCTATTTCCTTTAAGTTTGTGTAAAGTGATAATCTCCAAAGAAAGTTCTATGATTGCTTTGAGTCAATAATAATGCCTTGCCAATCATTTTGTGCTTTGGGGGAACACCACGTTATAAGAAGACAGCAACTTCTATAAAGTTGAGATCTATTAGATTTTGACTGTTTTATGCTTAAGGAAGTTTTCTCCCTTATTTCTGCTGCCTTTAATTCTTGAATGTCATTTGAAAAAGAAAATCCATAACTTTGAAAACAGAAATTACAACCTCCACCCTTATTGAGCATCAAGTAGTATGTAGTCATGCGTGCAAACTTATTGTGGGAAAATAAATCAGACTCCTATGAAAATTAATTTAATTATGCTCTCAGAGTTTTCCTATCGACAGAATGTGCACATAACTCCTTTAGGACAATAACATAGTAATGGAATCTAGTGAGCAAAGGGTTTATTGTTATTGTTTAAATCATTTAATTGCTCATTCCTCTCAGGACCATATCATGCAAGTGAGTAGTTACATTACCATTTAAAAGGAGAAACTGAGGTAAGCCTGCTATTCAACCAGAAGATCTTCCAAACACTACTGCCTGTTCTGGTATCATTTTCTTCCTGTGCATTGAAATATATGTACAATGTTGTCACTGGGAGGTGATGGAGAATCCTAGTGCTGTGTATTCATGATATTTCAGCTAAACAAATACCCAAAGGACCTTCCCAGGTGGATATAACTTGGCTTTAGGCAATTAGTGTTCAAAGCCACATTAATGTTGTCTTCCTGAAGCTGTAACTTGACAGTCTGATAAACAATAGCGCTGAGGGAGGTGTGAACTTCCACCATTTATCTCAATGGGCTGTTAACTTTGAAACCTAATTATGATCACTTAAATGCCAACGCTGTTAATCATTTCACTGCTGAGCACTGTACCAGAAACATCCAGCCACAGTGATGTGCTTCTTCCCAGGGCGGCCAGGTTCAATTGCCGTGTCCTGATGAGCTTCTGCAGACTGTCCTCTTGTTAGTGACATCAACCTCGGGCACTGGAGCCATTGGCTAAGCAAGACACTGGGGATTGTGCTTAAAACAGAGAAAAGGAATGTGTGTCTGTTGCTGGGTTGTTTCTCTGTTTAATGCAAGACATGGAGCTGTGGCAAGACCCCGGGTTTAGTTGGTAGCACCAAAAACAAACAATAAACAGATTGAGAAACACCTTTGCTTGTTTGAATGTAAAAGGAGGTTTACATAACATGTATTGTTTTCATCCAGAGAGATTACCCCAATATTGCATACTGCTTCATATTTGAAAGGAAGAAAGGAAGGAAGGATGAAGGGATGGAGGGAGGGAGGAAGGAACGAAGGAAGGAATGAAGGAAGGAAGGCAGTTCTCCAACTACATCCTGAATTCAGTTATGTTATGACAGAATTTCAGTTTGACTTATATAAAACTGGAATGTGATGAAAAGTCAGTACTGAGTAGAAGAAGAGTTCCCTGGAAAATGGGGGCAGGGGAACTAGATTTCTTTCTTCCTCTTTCTTTCTTTCTTTCTTTCTTTCTTTCTTTCTTTCTTTCTTTCTTTTTTTCCCAATTTGTGGTACAGAAGACCAAACCCAAGATCTCACACACAAAAGGCATGTTTTCTATCACTGAGCTATATTCCAGCCCAAATGCCCTGTTGCAATGAGCTCTCCAACTCAAGACTGTAGTTTTGTTTACAGGAAGAGTCTATAGCAGGGGCTCTCAAAACATGTTCCTTGAAAGGCAATTTCCCAAGCTACTGAAGATCCTCAGGGAGACTGGGCTGTGAGGCTGAAACAAGTCCTCAGGATGCTAAAGCTCACTGGTGAATAAGAACTACTGGTCCATGAGAAATCTACAGTGCTGAGGCCAGGACCTACCTGTTATTATCTGGAACCACACAACGACTTCTCAGCCTACATCAGTATTTACTCTACTACATAATTAAAAAGCGAAATCCCAGAACCCGTATTTGAAATATGTACATCATTGCACTCCTAGCCAAACGCTGCTTAGAAGCTAACATATATGACTACATTTTTACCCATTGTCCTGAGAAAGCCCTGTGCCTGAGCTAAGCAGAAAAATTAGGGAGAAATGAGAAATATACATAAAAATTTTAATAGTTAGAATACCACTTCTGGTTTCACTCTTTCTAGTGTACATCTCTTGCATACAACATAGGGAAACACTCCTAAAACCTGTTTAAAACTGTTGGAAACTTAAAAAGCTTCCACCTCAAGCTCAAAATGCAAATGATTTGATCAAAGTAAAATTTGATACAGTAAAAAAAAAATATATCATTTGATCAAAGTAAAATTGTACCTAGTGTGGTGCCACATGTCCTAATACAAATGCTTACTAGGCAGAGGCAAGTGGATGTCTGTGAGTTCAAAGCTAGCTCACCTAAATAGAGTGTTCCAGGCCAGCCATGGCTACATGGTGAGACATCTCTAAAATAAAATTGTTGTATGTGATGGTTCTATAATTTCTGGTGTCTATGAAGGATTAGATTAGGGAAGACCCACTCTTAATGTGCACAGTGCCATTACGTGGGTTTGGGTCCAGTCTGTATAAAAAGGGAAAGGCAGCTGAGTGTCAGCCTTCATTTCACTCGGCATCCTGACTGTGGATGCAATGTGACCAGCTGTCTCAAGTCCCTGATGTCATGTGTGGTGGCTTGAAAGAAATGGCCCCATAGGCTCAGAGAGAGTGGCGCTGTTAAGAGGTGTGGCCTTGTTGGAGGAAGTATGTCACTGTTAAGAGGTGTGGCCTTGTTGGAGGAAGTAGGTCACTGGAGGGCAGGCTTTGAGGTCTCAAATGCTCAAGCCGGGTCTAGAGTGACTTTCACTTCTTGCTCCCTGTCAATCCAGATTTAGAACTCTCAGCTCCTTCTCCAGCACCTCGTCTGCCTGAATACCGCTATGCTTCCCACCACGGTGATAATGGACTAAACCTCTGAAACTGTAAGCCAGCCCCAGTTAAATGTTTTTCTTTAAAAGAGTTGCAGTGTCCATGGTGTCTCTTCACAGCATTAGAAATCCTAAAATACCATACTTCCCCAGCTACAGTGGACTATGTCCCTTTGTACTATAAGCATTGTATGCCACGCCTGATACAAGGAAGCATTTAAATAGTATTTGTTTCCATCATCATCATCATCACAAATGACAGCAGTGTCCATCCTCAAATGGGCAGCTTCCCATTAGAATAGAATCTCGATTACCAAGCTCAAAAAATAAAATGTAACTGTAGAAAAACACAATGTATAAAATCATGTCAATTTTACCACCTAAGTTATGAAAACCTACATTTCTGTTTATTATAAGTAAGTATTACAGAGAATATATTTCTTAACCAGAAAGAAAATGAGGGTGAGTTTTCTAAAAAGGCATTTCTGAAAAAGCCTGCCTTCCAGTGCTATACTCAAAGCCCCCTGGGGACTGGGGACTGCATGGGGGTGAGGGGTGGCATCCCCCAATCCCGGACTGGCCTATCCAGAGGCTGCCAGCATGTGGATCGCACTTCAAAACAGTAGGAGGTAAGCTTGGACCTGCTTCCAGCTGGACTTCTGTACCCTACTTGGAGCCTCCTGAAGACTGGGACTGCATGCAGGGTAACCTGTCACAGGGGACCAGCCTATCCTGAGTCTGCCAGCACACTATTCCCACCTCCACCCACTGGAAGAGGGGAGCCATTGGAGTATTGGACCTGCTTGTGCCCACCAATGAGAACCTTGGTCCAATACCCACCAGGAGAGGGAGAGATCCCACTGGTATGAACAGGAAGACAGGATGGATAGATGACAGTATAAGAACACGGTCAACAATGGAAAGATCAATATGACAACCCCAAATTCTAGGGACTCCACACCAACAAGACCTGAATGTCTCAACACAGATGAAGCAGAAGAGAATGACTCTGAAAACATGAAGATAGAGACCCGAAAAGAGGAAATGAGAAAATCCTTTAAAGAAATGGAAGAAAAGACAAACCAAAAATTGCAAGAAACAAGTCAAATAGGGCAAGGTTTGAAAGATGAAATAGAGACCAAAAAAAAAAAAAAAAAAAAAAGAACTACAGTCTGAGGGAATGTTGGAAATAGAAAAGCTGGGTAAATGATCAGGAACTGCACATAACCAGCAAGAGATGGAAGAGAGAATCTCAGGCATTGAAGATACACTATGAGAAATAGATTCATTGACCAAAGAATATCGTAAGTCCAACAAATCCCTAACACAAAATAGCCAGGAAATATGGAAAAACCATGAAAAGGTCAAACCTAAGGATAATAGGTATAGAAGAATCCTATATTCAACAAAATCATAGAAGAAAACTTTCCCAACCTAAAAAAATCACGCCAATGAAAGTACAAGAAGCTAACAAAACACCAAATAGAGTGAACCACAAATAAAGTTCCCTTACCACATAATAATCAAAACACCAAACATACAGAATAAAGAAAGAATATTAAGATCAGCAAAGAAAAAAGGCCAAGTGACATATAAAGGCAAACCTATCAGAATTACAACTGACTTCTCCATGTAAACTCTGAAAGCCAAAAGGTCCTAGATGGATATTCTGCCAACACTAAGAGATCATGGATGCCAACCCAGACTATTACACTGAGCAATCACTATAGATGGAGAAAACAAGATATTGTATGACAAAACAAGATTCAAACAATACTTATCAACTAATCCAGCCCTACAGAAAGTTCTGGAAGAAAAACGCCAATGAAATCAACTACACACACAGAACCATAAGCAATAGAAAATCCTACTTTACCAACAGCCGAAATAAAAATGGGGGTAAATGGGACACACATAATATCACCACCAAGAACAAATCCAAAACAAACAAGAATTAACAATCAATGGTCATTAATATCCCTTAATATTAATGGTCTTAATTTGCCTATAAAAGGACATAGGCTAACAGAATGGATACAAAGACAGAATCCATCCTTCTGCTGCATACAACAAACACACCTCAAATTCAAAGACAGACATTACCTCAGAGTTAAGGGTTGGGAAAATATTTTCCAATCAAACAGACCCAAGAAACAAGCTGGTGTGGCAATCCTAATATCAAACTAAAACTAAAATCAATCTAAAGAGATGAAGAAGGGCATTTCTTATTCATCACAGGAGAAATCCATCCTGATGAAGTCTCAATTCTGAACATCTATGCCCCAAATACAAAGGCACCCACATTCATAAAAGAAACACTACTAAAACTCAAATCTCACATAAAACCTCACAAACTCAGAGTGAGAGATTTCAACACCCCACTCTCAACACTAGACAAGTCCACCAGACAGAAGCTTAACAAAGAAATAAAGAAACTAACAGAAGTTATGACCATATTGGGTTTAAAAGACATCTATAAAACATTCATCCAACCCAGTCACAAAAAGAGGAACATGGTATGTACTCACTCACATATGGATTTTAGACATAGAGAAAAGGATCACCAGCCTATAATTCACACTGCCGGAGAAACTAGGATACAAAGAGGATTCTAAAAGATTCATATAAGAAGGGGAAAGAGACAAGATCTCCTGAACATATGGGGGGGCAGTGAGTGGAGAGTGAAGTAGGAGAAAGAGAAGGGGAGGAGAGGAAAACACATGGGAATAGGAAGATTGAGTCGGGAGGAATAGACAGGAGGGAGAGAGAGAGAGAGAGAGAGAGAGAGAGAGAGAGAGAGAGAGAGAGAGACCATAAAAGAGGGAGCCATTATAGGTTTGAAGAGAAAACTGACTCTAGAGAAATGTCCAGAGATCTACAAGACTGACCCCAACTAACAATTTGAGGAACAGTGGAAAGGCTACCATAAATGCCCTTCCCTGATAATGAGATTGATAACTAACTTATCCACCATCATAGAGCCCTCATCTAGTAGCTGATGGAAACAGAAGCAGACACCCACAGCTAAACACTGAGCTGAACTAGAATCCAGATGCAGAGAGGCAGGACAAGACCAGGCTCAGAAGCACATAGAGACAGCTGACCTGCACAAGGGGGAGCTCATGGGTCCCCAAACTGATAGCTGGGAATCCAGCATGGGACAGACTCAAACCCCCTAAACATGGGTCTCAGCTAGAAGGCCTGAGCAGTCTAAGGGATCTCAGACAGTGGAGCCAGGATGTATTCTTGGTGCACAAAAGGACTTTGGGGGCACATCCCCCATGGAGGGATACTCCCTTAACCTAAAGACAGGAGGGAAGGCCTAGTCCCTACTCCAATTGACTTAACAGATTTAGATGACCCTCCTGGAGAGCATCACCCTACAAGTGGAGTGGGGGGGAAATGGGAGGGGGGTGGTCAGGGGGCATGAGAGGGTGGGAGAGAAGAAAAGAGGAAGGGAAGGAGGAAAGGAGGGAGGGAGGGAGGAAGAGGGAACTGCCATCAATATGTAAAATAAAAGTTTAAAAAAAAGAACATTTATCCAAACACAAAAGAATATAGTTTCTTCTCAGCACCACATTGAACTTTCTCTAAAATCAATCACATACTCGGCAATATAGTAAACCTCAATGGGTACCAAAAAATAGGAATAACTCCCTGTATCTTATCAGACCACCATGCTTAAAAGTTAGAATCCAACAACAACACAAATTGCAGAAACCCTACAAATTTTTGGAACCTAAACAATGCGCAATTGTACCATTCCTGGGTCAAAGAAGAAATAAAGAAAGGAATTAAAGACTTCCTAGAATTCAATGAGAATGAAGACACAACATATCCAAACTTATGGAATACTTAGAAAGCAGTGTTATGAGGAAAATTCAAAACACATGAAGAAACTGGAGAATAGTCACATTAGAGAATTAACTATAAAGCTGAAAGCTCTCAAACAAAAATAAGCAAACTCACCCCAGAGGAATAGATGCCAGGAAATAATTAAATTGAGGACAGAGATCAATAAAGTAGAAACTAGGAAAACAATACAAAGAATCAATATAACAAAGAGTTGGTTCTTCAAGAAGATCAACAAGATAGACAAACCTTTATCCAAACTAACCAAAAGGCAGATAAAGAACATGCAAATTAACAAAATCAGAAATAAAAAGGGGGACATAACAATGGCCACTAAAGAAATCCAGAGAATCTTCAGGTCATACTTTGAAAACCTGTACTCCACAAAATTTGAAAATTTAATGGAAATGGACAGTTTTCTGGATAAATATTACTTACCAAAATTAAATCAAGAACAGATAAGCAATTTAAATAGACCTATAACCCCTAGTGAAGTAGAAGCTGTCATCAAAACCTCCCAACCAAAAAAAAAAAAAACAGCCCAGGGCCAGATGATTTCAGTGCAGAATTCCACCAGAAATTCAAAGAACAACTAGTAGCAATGCTCCTCAAAGTGTTCCACACAATCGAAGAAGAAGGGTCATTGCCAAACTCTTGCTACAATTACCTTAGTACCCAAGCCACACAAAGACACAACTAAGAAAGATAACTACAGACCAATATCCCTCATGAATATTGATGCAAAAATACTCAATAAAATACTGCAAACTTGAATCCAAGAACACATCAGAGAAATCATTCACCATGATCAAGTAGGCTTCATCCCAAGGATGCAGGGATGGCTCAACATATGAAAAGCTATCAATGGAATCCACCATATAAACAAAATGAAAAAGAAAAACCACATGATCATCTCACTAGATGATGAAAAAGCCTTTGACAAAATCCAACACTCCTTCATGATTAAGTTATTGGGGAAATCAGAGATAACAGGAACATAGCTAAACATAATAAAAAGCAATATACAACAAACCAACAGCCTACATCAAACTAAATGGAGAGAAAAATCAATGTGATTCCTCTAACATCAGAAACAAGACAAGGGTTCCCACTCTTTCCATATCTCTTCAATTTTGTACTTGAAGTTCTAGCTACAGCAATAAGACAACAAAAGGAAATCAAGGGAATACAAATTGGAAAGGATGAAGTCAAACTGTCACTATTTGCAAGACAATATCATAGTTTACATAAGGACCTGAAAAACTCTTCCAAAGAACTCCTACAGTGGATAAACACCGTCAGCAAAGTGGCAGGATACAAGATTAACTTAAAAAAAAATACACATTAGCCCTACTACTATACACAGATGACAAAGGGACTGAGAAAGAAATCACCCTTTACAATAGCCACAAACAACATAAAATATCTTGGTGTAATGCTAATGAAAAAAGTAAAAGACCTATATAGCAAGAATTTTGTGTCTTTAAAGAAAGAAATTAAAGAAGATACCAGAAAATAGAAAGATCTCACATGCTCTTGGAGAGGTAGGATCAACATAGTAAAAATACCAATCTTGCCAAAAGCAATCTACAGATTCATTACAATCCTCATCAAAATACCAGCACAATTCTTCACAGACCTTGAAATAACAATATGAAACTTTATATGGAAAAATATAAGACCCAAGATAGCCAAAACAACCCTGTACAATAAAAAAAAAAAAAACTTCTGGAGGCATCACCATCTTTTATAGTGAAAACAGCTTGGTATTGACACAGAAATAGATAGGAAGACCAATGGAATCAAATTGAAAACCCTGATATTAGCCTACACACCTACCAACACCTGATTTTTGACAAAGAAGCTAAAATTATACAATGGAAAACAGAAAGCATCTTCAACAAATGGTGCTGGCATAACTGGATGCTGGTGTGTAGAAGACTGCAGGTAGATCCATATCTATCGCCATGCACTAAACTTAAGTCCAAATGGATCAAAGACCTCAACATAAATCCAACCATACTGAGCCTCTTAGAAGAGAAAGTGAGAGGTACCCTTGAATAAATTGATACAGGAGACTCCTTCCTGGAATAACACCAGTAGCACAGACACTGAGATCCACAAGTAATAAATAGGACATCCTGAAACTAAAAAGCTTCTGTAATACAAAGGACACAGTCAACAAGACAAACAAACCAGCAGCCCACAGAATAGGAAAAGGTATTCACCAACCCCATATCTGACAGAGGGCTGATCGCCAATATACAAAGAACTCAAGAAGCTAGTTACCAAAACACCAATTAATCAAATTAAAAAGTGGGGTACAGAACTAAATAGAGGATTTTCAATACAGGAATCTAAAATGGCTGAGAGATACCTAAAGTGCTCAAAATCCTTTGCCATAAGAAAAATGCAAATCAAAACTGATGTGATACTATTTCACTCTTGTCGGAATAGCTAAAATCAAAAACACCAAGGACAGTTTATGCTGGAGAGAATGTGGAGAAATGGGTACATTCCTCCACTGCTGGTAGGAGTGCAAATTGTACAGCCACTTTGGAAATCAGTATGGCATTTCTCCAGGAAAATGAGAATTAGTCTACCTCAAGATCCAGTAATTCAACTCTTAGGCATATACCCAAAAGATACACATTCATACAACAAGGATATCTGTTCAACTATGTTCATAGCAGCATTATTTGTAATAGCCAGAACCAGGATGCAAACTAAATGCCCCTCAACAGATGAATGGATGGAGAAAATTATGGTACATTTACATAATGGAGTAGTACTTGGTGAAGAAAAAAAATGGAATCTTGAAATTTGCATGCAAATGGATGGAGCTAGCAGAAACTATTCTGAGTGAGGTAACCAGTCACAAAAAGACACACATGGTATGTACACACTCGTGTGTGGATTTTAGACATAGAACAAAGGATTATCAGCCTTCAATCCACACACCAGAAAGGCTAGGAGACAAGAAGGGCGCTAAGAGAGACATATATGGTTCCCTGAAGAAGGGGAAAGAGATAAAATCTCCTGAGCAAATTGGGAGTGGAGGGAGAGGGTACAGGGAGTTAGGAGAGACAGGAAGAAAAGGAGGGGAGAGGAAGACATGAGGGAGCAGGAATATTGAGTCAGGGAAAGAATACAGTAGAGCAAGAAAAGAGATACCATAATAGAGGGAGCCATTATAGGTTTTAAGAGAAATCTGACACTAGAGAAATGTCCAGAGATCTACAAGGATGACCCCAACTAACAAGCTAAGCAATAGTGGAGAGGCTACCTTAAATGCCCTTCCCCAATAATGAGATTGATGACTTCTTTATGTACCATCCTAAAGCCTTCATCTAGTAGCTGATGGAAGCAGAAGCAGACATCCACAGCTGAACACAAGCGGAAATCCTGTAATCCAGTTCCAGAGAGGAAGGAGTGATGAGTAAAGGGGTAAAGACTAGGTTAGAGAAATCCACAGAATCAGCTGACCCGAACAAGGGGAGCTTATGGACCCGAGTCTGATATCTGGGAATCCTGCATAGGACCGACCCAGACCTCATGAATGTGGGTGTCAGGAAGACTGGGCAGTCTATGGGGCTTCTAATAGTGGATCAGAATTTATCCCCTAGTATACGAATGGACTTGGGGAGCCCATTCCACATAGTGGGATACTCTCTCAGCCTAGACACATGGAGGAGGGCCTAGGCCCTATTCCAAATGATATGACAGACTTTGAAGACTTCCCATAGAAGGCCTCACCCTCCCCGGGGAGCAGGAAGAGTATAGGATAGGGATTGGTGGGAGAACAGGGGAGGCCAGAAGGGTGTGGGAAATGGGATTGACATGTAAAACAAGTTTGTTTCAAATTTAAATTTAAAAAATTTCAAAAAATTAATAACTGTATAAAAAGGTCTTTCTGTTGGATATGGTGAGCCACACCTTTAATCCCAGCACTTGGAAGGCAGAAGCAGACAGATCTCTGTGTGTTCAAGGCCAGCCTGATCTACAAAGTGGGTTCACAGAGAAACTCTGTCTTGAAACAAACAAATATAAAAGGTCTTTCTGTGGAAAACCCCAACTCTGCCAGCTCAGATTATCCATCTTCACTTCCTTTGCTGTCAAACTTAATTCACCTTCGTCTTGGCATGGCTGGGTATTTGAACCTTAGCTTCATATTTCACTGGACTTCTCTCTTGGAAATATACAGACATGATAAAGAAATGTGGGAGGGTAAGTAGACACAGTTTAGTGGATTTATAGGTTGGACAATCCAATAAAAATTTTAATTAGAGACAATGTGGCTTATTGGTGAATACATGGGAATGTATTCATTCATTCAAAATCAGCATTAACTAACTGAGCTGCCCTCCTTAAAGATTAAACGTAATAATGTGTGCATCGAGTTTTCCAAGTGTTAAGTGCAAGTGCATGAAAGATGTTTGATAAATGTTGTTTTCCTTCCATTCCTCCAATTAATTAGGTGATGGCAAGTAAATTAAGAACCCTAAGGGCTTAAAAAGTTTGGCCCATATCCTGCTCACATTACCAATCTATGTTTCAGACGTAGGTGCCAGTGATGTGATTATATTCAAAAATGACACAAAACTGGGAGAAATAGGCAATATACTGCATGGTTGAAGTAGTGTTCAAAAAGTTTTTCACAGCCTGAGAACCTCCTAATTTAAGTTCAAAAGCTCATGATATTTTAATGTAGATTAAATACAAAACATTCTCTATTGGGTCCCATGTTCCAAAGTTAAACTCCATAAATCCCAATACTCAGATTTGTATTTTTAAAAATGAATAAGACTCTATGATTTGTAGAAAATAAATTGTGGAACTTTTTCATCCCTGGGCTATGGAGCGTCCATGCACAAACTTCTCTGTCTCATCAAAGGGAATGTGTGTATTCTTTATTGTCTATAGCTAGCCTTTCCCTCATCCATACACCCCCACTCAGGTAGGAACTTGGGGCCACTCAGCTGGTTCTGATCGCAGCCCCACAAAGACAGCTTCTGACAGGGAATATTATGTAGGCAGGTCTGTATATAGCATATCCCGAAAGGATTTACTTATAAGACACAAAATCTTAGGTCACTTATGGAAGTAGACAAAAAATGGCTATTTAGGGATCTAAAGATAGTCTAAGACAATTTGGGTATCAACCTGAAGCATTCTAACTTTCCACAACCACTGTAAGAGTCAAGTCTGTCCTCTAGATTACAACTTTTCTTAAACCTAGAATGATGTGGACAGAGAATCCATAGCTGACGTGATCCTTATCACCCATCTAAAAACACTTTAGCTTTCTTAAAAGGCATTTAGCTTGCAGTCTCCTTGACCTCAGCTGGGGAAACTTCAAATAAAAGACCTTCCGAATGGTCTCACAGATATCAGCTACCACCTGGAGAAACCTAAAGCGCTTTCCCTCCCTTCTAAGGCTGACTGCATCCCAGGCTGCCACCCCTCCCCTGCTCTTCAAAAACTATTCTTACACTGTCAAATTATTAAACAATTTCATTGAAGAAATAAAATTACATTTAAATTATTGATACTTTAAAAGACTGAATGTTGGTAATATCCAATAGGAGGAAGAGAAAAGGACATACTTAAAACCCAAGATTGACAGATTCAATCTTGCAGTGTGCATGCAATTCATAAGGAGAATACAGCTGAGTCCCTTTTGGCTTTTGCTGCTAGGAGATCCAGTGAATAGTCCCCAGACCTACATATACTGTGTCTCTCTGGATTCCCCTTAGGACTCTTTACAGAGAATGTCCAGTTTTCCCCCTCTCTGAAACTTCAACATGGTTGCCTAGTAACTTCAAAACACTGCAGTACCAGTGGCAAAAGCTCAAAGGACAATGGGCCAGCATCTTCCCTCTGAGTTTAGGGAGTGCCGACTTCAGCTCTCTGATCCCACAGGCCTGGAGAGCTATGCACATCCTTTCTCCTGCCAGAATGTATTCGCTGAGGTTAAGCACTTCCAGACCCGTGTTCCCCTCTCCCTGCCAGTTCCATCAGTGGGTTCTGTCATTCTAAGACTGTAGCTTCAATAGGTCCTATATACTGCTGATTGTCTTACCTTCATCTGGAGACTGGACAATTTACACCCATGACATTGGGATGCTTCCACATCTGCACACACAGAATCCAGGCCTTCTAGCACCTTCTGGCAGAGCAGAAAGGTTTCAAGCCCTAAATTTCTGCACCTTGGAAGTTCAGTGCCAGACCCCTATTCAGTTACATTGCTGAACCCGAGAGTCGAACAGAGAGTGAGGTCTGGGAAAACCTATAGGAAAGCAGCAAAATTAGCATACAAGAGAAAAACAGTTGCTAAAGAAGACATCAATAACAACAACACACACAGAGAAAGAGAGACAGAGAGAGAGACAGAGAGAGAGAGAGAGAGAGAGAGAGAGAGAGAGAGAGAACGAGAGAGAGAACTTACTAGAACTTGCTGAAGCCACAGAACAGGCACAGAGGCACTCCAGTGTCTGAAGGTGCCCCGTGACTCACCGTACTACTAAAACACAGCCCTGTGAGAAAATAGAAGATACTGATAAGCAATGAACGAAGTTGTATGCAACACTATCCATGATGTAGGACATGCACAAGAAAGCTCATGCTATGCAAATGACCCAGGAAGTCCATGCCACACAAACAACAACAAACCACAGACACAGAGAGAGAATGACTCATGGAAGCCCTACTAATTCTCTGTCCAGCACCATCATTTGAGATGCCCTTTCCTTTGCCCCCTCCTTGAAAGTGTATTAACTCTTAATAAACCATAGCTGCTTCTGCTGCTGTTCTGTGTGCTGTTCCATTCCTGATTCAGAGACACAAGAGCCAGAAATCACTCCCAAGGGGTGCCACTGAACCCCAACATTCACTAATATCACTGTCTGCGTCCTGTTCCTCAAATGGTGCATAGCTGTGTCCTTGGTTCCTCCTGAGCTAATTTTGTCTTCATTTAAGAGTTGGTCCTCATTGGTATTCCAAGGGTCTATCCTTCAGGCCACAGCAGTGATGAAGGATCCAAGAGGGCTCCACAGTCTGCTTCCTTCCTCCTCCCAGCACTCCCTGCTGTTACTGTTCTTTGCTCTTCCTCAACAAAACAGGGACTTCCTGGCTAATACATCCATGAGATGATCCTTGCTCTCATTCTAGACCAAGGCTTCTTGAATGCTTCCTACTTAAAAGCTGCCCTTTTGTAATTTGTGTGAGTACACTAGGTATGTGCATGGAATTTGTGTTCATTGTGTGGGTGCATGTTCATGTATGAGTATGGGGGGGTGCCACAGTGAGTGTGAGGAAGTCAGAAGATGCCTTGTCTGAGGCAGGCTCTCATTCATCACTGTGTAGGCCAGGTTAGCTGGCCTGTGAACTTCTGGAATTCCTGTCTCTGTCCGTAGGTGAGCTGGGATTATAGAAGTGCATGTCCCTATCTATCCTTGTACTCTAGGGATCCAAGCTCCCTTCCTTATACATTCCCAGCAAGTGTTTCATGAACTAATATGTATCCCAGCCGACATCCTCTTTTTTTAATATGGTCACAAATATATAGGTGTGTAAAATATGTATACAAACCGAACATTTATTGGTAATAAATCATAAAGAAATTTATTTTAAAACAATTATTTAGTATAGTGCCCACGCTACAATCTGTTCCACTAATTGGGTGAAGGCCTGGAGATTGAAATAAGAGACAAGGCAGCAGGTCATTTGTTCAACTGGAATGCTGGAATGCTGAATGCCATTTATTGAGGGGAAGGAGTATGCTTATTACTGACTGATCACCCAGGGTCAAGAATGAGTGCAAGTTTTCAGGCTCAGCTTCTCCCCAGCAGATATGTGTTAGCAAAACAGGAAGTGTACCAGTAACAACTCTGAGGGGCAAGGTGTTCCAGCCAATAGCTTCAGGCTTGCTCAAGGTGCCTTGGGAGTCCATGCAGGGCCCTACACTTTAGTACCTATATGAGTTTATCATTTGTTAAAGCTTAAAGCAAATTGCATATGAGTGAGATAGTTATGCTTATTTGCTAACAGGATGCAATCCAAAAATATACTATACTTGCATGCTGAGGAATCACTACAGAAAAGTATGAGAAGTCTTTGTTTTCCATAGTTAAATCATTGTGTTTTTATGAGAACAGAAAACTTTGTATAATCCATAAAAACATTGTAGTTCACAATACACAACAGTCTTGAATTTGAGCTGTTTCAAGAAGCATTTGTTGGCTTTCTGAAGCATGAGAATATGCTCCAGTCAAAGAACCATCCTGTGTGTGCAGAAACAAAGTCAGGTCTCATGATGCAACCCAGACAGGCATTACCAGAAACACTCGGACTCATCAATGTTTGATTTGGGGTTGGGTTTTAGTCACTGTGTGTTCAGGAATTTTCTGGTGTCACCAGATGTTTAATGACCCACACACAAGTTCATGTATGTGACTCCCATACTCACAATGTAAGAAGTTCTTTAGTTCTAACAGTATTGACCATCTACAAGATCTTCTCCCTTAGCAAAGGTAATTCTGAGTGTAAAACACATAAATATAGGGTGGTAGTGGATGGACAGAGTTCTTGTAAGATTCCATTTTTAACAGATGCATAGGGTGGTGTTTATTGAATATATTAATTTGTCGCATCCTGTTGATACCATCTGCTGAGACCCTCTTTCCCATGAGTTATCCTTCCTAGTGCAACCAAGTCATATCCTTCCCCTAAACTGAGGAAAGTTTACAGCCATCTCTAGTTTACGCAGAGTGCTTATATTCTGCCTCCACCATCAAGCTATAATAAATAAGCTGTGTTTTGTTCATCAATTATTTATAACACCTAAAGGAATGGACATTCCATGTAGACCCTTAACTCTTGTTTAATGTGTCAGTAAAAATTCTATGAACCTTGTGAACAGTGTTCTATCCAATTCTCTGGTGACCTACTTCCTCCTGTTAGGTCCATTCTTGTAAAATTTCCCAAACCTCTCCAAACAGTGCCACCAGCTGGGGACTTAGACTTATCTAAGAGCCTGTCAAAGCATGGTCACTCCTTTCTGAACTACCACAACAGAGCCCAGCACTGATACCTGCTGTCCCTGACTGCCATTATGCCTATTAAGTGACTTCATCCTCCTAGGTGAACTTTCTACTGTCAGTTATTATGTCTACACCCCTCCTCTGGTCCCCAAACAGGTGGTCTTGCTCAGACATTCTTAAGTGTATGTCTCAGTCTTTGTACTAGGGGGAGTACAAAGATGGGAATTCAAGAAGCTAGCTGCATCACATATAGAATCAAGAGTAAAGTGAGAACAGACACAGCCTTGCTTATCCATTCATTGTCTCCAATACACAAGGAGGAAAATAACTTGAACATTATATTAATAACTACAATAAGTATAAAGGGGACAGATATACCTTTAAAAGGGAAATAACTACATCCTACCTAGAACATATATGCCTTATACTTCAAAAGTGTTCCAGAAGATCATGAGAGGAAGAAGGTCTTATGGGAGCTTCCAGCTTCATTTATATTGCTGTGGTAAAATGCCCAGACAAAAATCAACACAGGGGAAGAAAGGATGTGTTTTGGTTTACAATTGCAGGCTGTAGTTCATCACTGCAGGGGAGTCACAGTGGCAGAAGTTTGAAACCACTCATCTGATCACATCCACAGTCAAGGAGCAGAGAGAGAATGAACACATATCATGCCTGTTTGCTTATGCCCAGTTAAATACATTTCTCTACACTTGTGCAGTTCAAAACCCCTACCTAGGGAATGGTGCTATCCACAGTGGGCTGGGTCTTCCTAAATCAATTAACACTCAAGAGGATCCCTAAAAGACACAGCCACAGGCCACTTTGGTTTAGATAATTCCTCATTAAGATTATCCTCTGCAGTGCTTCTAGGCTGTATCAAGTTAGCAGTAACCCAGCATACATCCATAGCAAGGTCCTATGGCCAATCAGAGTTCAAGACAAAAATCATAACAGGTTTTTTTTTTCCTGTCTAAGTCTTTGGTGTCTGTCTCTATTTAACTAGAAAGACAATTGCATACTTTTCATTAAAGCCAAATGTATTTTTTCCTACATATACTCATTTTGTAGCTTTTAATATTTTGCTTACATAGTTATATTTAATTATTTTAGTTATACAAATTTATGAAGTGCTTTGCGATCATTTCATACATGTATAAACTATATATTATGATCAAATGGGGCAGTTAACATTTATAACGCCTTAAATGTTTAGCATGTAGTAATTGCATGAATTTACAGGCTGGTGTGATATTCCAGTGCGTGTTTATAACACACACTGATCAGTGCAGGGTAATTAACTTTCCTGTCTCCTTATCATTAGTTTGTGTGTATCACCCACAAGCTCCCCTCTTTTAGTTATCCACAGAACACAGGAAGACAGGATCATTGTAAACTGTAGTTCTGTCCACCATTATTTCTAGATTTTTAAAGGGGGAAAGGGGGCACGTATGTGCCACAACATATGTGTACAGGTCAGAGAACATGATTCTCTTTGAGGCTGTCAGGCTCAGGGGCCAGTGCCTTTACCCACTGGGTCCTCTTGCCAGCCCTAGAGTGTTACTTCTATTTAACTGTGCTTGGGTATCTACTCTCCAACCTCTCACTGTCCTGCTGCCCCCCCACCCTTCTAGACTCTATCAATCGCTACCAGGAACCCTGATCAACCTTCTTCTACACAAAGAGTCTCTCTGACCTCATTTCACTTCATATATTGTCGTCTACTTTAAGATATGTTGGTGCAGATGGCAGGGTTTCATTCTCGGAGGTAGATCAACTGTGGTTTCTCAGCAACCTCCATGCTGCTCTCCATAGTGGCTGTGCTTACATTCCTTCCTTCCTGACGACAGTGCATGAGAGTTCCCTTCATCTATTCTTGTTATTTTTAAAACTTTATTCATCTCTATCATATCTTATTTATTATCTGTATTTGTGGTCATTTAGTAATAACTATTTTGGCTGGAGTGTGACGCTAGCTCCTTGGGGCTTCAACCCACATTTCCTTGATGATTAATGGAGCTCACCACTGTTTATAAACTAGCTGGCAACTTTAATTCCTTCTTTCCTTTTGAAAAGGATCTGTTCATATCCTTTGTCTATTTTTAATTGAATCATTTGTAGGGTTTTGTTACGAACACTGTTAAATTTTTCTAATGCATACTGAATATTAATCTTTGTCAGATTCATAATTTACAAAATTTTTTCCCACTCTGTACGTCATCTCTTTCCCTATTTATTGTTTCTTTTGCTATATAGAAACTTCTTCATCTGATAGCTAGCCCACTTGTGTTTTTGTTCTTATTTCCCTTATTTTGAAGAATCTTACTGAAAATTAAAAGCATTGCCTGTGCTCTCATAATTCTTCTACTAATAGTTCCATGGTTTTAAGTCTTACATTTAGATGGCTAATCCATTTGGAGTTTACTGTTTACAGTGTGAGAATCCGTTTCTGTTTCCTTAATTAGTTTCCTGCACCACTGATGAAAGGAACTGCCCCACTTTCTGGTGACTTGGTCAAGCATCACTGGACTGTGAATGAACTGGATTATTTCTTAGTGTTCTTTTTCATATTCATTGAATGATGTTTTGGAGTATTTTATTTTATATGTATTGTGTCTTCATGTGTGTTTTATAGCATGTGGATGCAGTACCTGTGGAGGCCAGAAGAGGGCATTGGCTGTCTAGGCCTGGAGAGACATATGACTATGAGCCACCATGTAGGTGTCAGGAATTGAACTCTGGTCCTCTGCAAGTACAGTCAGTGCTATTAACGACTGAGCCTTCTCTCCAGCCCCCAAAGCTGTTCAATTTTCAAGCTACACCCCCTTTGATACATTACCTTACTCTACACAAAAACAAATTCAGATAAACCCATAGAGTTGTGTTAACCAATACATTTTGCATCCAGCAGGTAAGCTTTGGCATTTCTGGAAGCACATCTTAAGCTGACTCTACACGATGTTCCCAGTGCTTTCCCAATCACCCAAACTATGACTGAGACCAGGTTCCCACTCCAGGGGGTCTAGCTTTCTCAAGGACTCCCCTATGAAGTAATTATGCCCAAGTTTCCAGGGTTGGCAGGCAGGTAGGCATGAGGAAGGTTTGAGATCAGTTCACAATTAGAGAACGGACTTGACTGGTAAGAAAGAACTCATCAGGATGCAAGTGAAACACAGACATAAGCCACCACAAGCCAAAGGTACATGACGTGTCTGGGAGATTTTACAGTGACAGAAAGATATCCAAATAGAAGGAAGAATCAGAAATTTTGGAGGCGGGGAACATTCTACAAGTCAATCAACCTAAACTGTTTGGGGGGGGGGTGGGTGGTATTATGGGAAGTGACGAAGCAGAAGGCATTGTTCTAGATATCGAGAAGAGTGACACTCCTAAAGGAAATGTGTGACATTTAAATGGATCCTAAACTCCTTGTGAAGGGCTGTAAAAGACATCTGGGGACATAGCCAGTGGGCTACATGTTACTTTGCTGCACCTGGAAGTCACACAAACATTGAGGATGAGACCACCAAAGTTAGATGAGCAGAGGCAACTTTATTCCATCGCAACAGGGGACTAGAACTTCTAACTAGATGGAGACATGGGCAGGTCAGGTTCTGACCTGAACAGAGGGAGTAGGATCATTTTTTAAAAGCAAAAGTCACAAGTCAGTGGTGGAGGGAATGGTCAAGGGTGATATAAGAGAGAATTTTTACAATTTAAGGTTAAGCTTTGGGTGGTGGTACATTCCTGAAATTTACAAATTGTGATAACATTTTACAACCAGTAGTACAATGTGTGATAACAAGGTGTTTGAACAATCTTAACAGTGGTTTTGTAAAAGCTTGTTTACACAAATCTGTGATTATCTTAACACAGCTCTTAACACAGCTGTATTATCTTAATTTTTAACCAACTGTTCTTGTAACTGCAGAGACTATGGGACAAAGGTCATGTAGCAGAAAAAGCAGGGTAGGTGGCTCATGGTTTGGAATTATTGTGGAGTCCACAAGATTACAAAGAATCCTCACCAAAGTTTGTGGTGACATCATTGCAATGAAGGATTCTATCCTTATACTTAAGTTGTATACTCAAGTAATTTTTATAAATTTTCATAAATATATATTTGACATAATATTGCTCCTCCTTCAGCTCTTCCCTGATACTCCCTCCATCCAAGTATTTTGAGGGAAGATTTCCTATCTTCTTTTTACTTTCAAATATTGTGCAAAATATTAAGTCTAATTCTAACTATATTAGAATCCAAACTAATAAAAGGAAATATATGTGTAACTAATAATGGAAGACAGACATAGGACTGGGATAAGACTTTTGTGATTAGAATGAGGAAAGTGCCCCTGAATGTAGCTAACTGGAATACATTTTGTAGAGGAGGTGGGCTCTGAGACATTTAGATATATGTCAAAATTCTGTTTCTTCTTTCAGTTGGATTGGTGATTTTCTCATGCTTCAGTAGAATGCAGAACCTGGTAACATTCCTATAAAGAAAGAATCCTTCTGAGATTAGAGAGGTTCTTGCTCTCATAGGATTGTATAGAAAGCTTGGATGTCTTTGGTATGCAAAGATGTTGTATTTAAGTGGTGCCTTACATATCACAAAAGAACTTTTTCCAAGAAAACCAAACTATCTTGTCAGATTTACACTTAAATGCTGAATGGTCTTATAGCTGATACTTCGGGAGCACAAAGTTTCAATGATGGTAAGGAAATAAGAACAGAGATCAAATGTGGCCACATGTTAACAAGTGTAAAGGGCACACAGATACACATACAGCTATTGGTCCATTTCTTCAATTATTTTTTATACATGGGGTGTTTTTTAAGATTTAAACTTTGATTTGAAGAGTATAGTTCCCTTCCTCATGGCTGGCTGGACAGGAACAAGAGTCTATCTCAGTCACTGATTATATATATTGATTATATATATATATACATATATATATGTGTATATATATATATATATATATATTCTAAAGGCTAGAGAAATCGCTCTATAGTCAAGAATGCACCCTGCTCTTCCAGATGCCCCAGCTTCAGTCTCCAGCACCCATGCCTGATAGCTCACCACCACCTGTCCCTCCAGCCCCAGGAGGCTCTGAGGCTGCTGGCTCAGGGGTTACCTGCACTCACACACTCATCCCCACACAATGCACAAAATTAAAAACTAATGAAAAAAATCTCAAAAAACCTAACTCTACATTTTTCCTTACTACAAGACTTGAAAACAAGAACAACCTCTAAAAGTGGACAGAAATTAAAGGCAGATCTTAAGCAGAATCTAAACTGAATAGTTGGGAGGCACCGAAGCCAAAAAGAGGTTTGGCAAGTTGGAGTCCGGAGCCAAAGGCCCTGCTAAATGGGAACTGGATGATCCTTCTAGAACTTAGGAAGGAGTCTCCTGCATGTGGAATTAAAACAAAGCAAAACCAAAACCAAAAAACAAAGGAAACAAACAAAACAAAACTGAAGCTAATAAACTCTGCACCACAGCCAAAGATGTGAGTGGGAAACAATGGGAGAAGTCAGAGCCCAACATGGGTCCCAGGACCGGGAGTCAATAAAATCCCTGCAAAAGCAAAAGGGAATGACACCCCCAAGAGAACCCCACCCCATCCCCAGGCCAGAGCAAGGAGGCAAGCCAGCCTGGGGCAGAAAAGAAGGAAGTTGTTGCTTTTGACTGCTGGAAACACAAAACTCCAGCCCCTAAAGCAGTGCCCCTTCTCTTTCATCTCTAACCCAGCCTCTGAAAAATGATCTTAAACTGGACTGAGGAGGTGAGCCAGCCAGTAAAGTGCCTTCTGCACAAACACATGGGCCCAGGTTGTGTCCCCAGAATCTATGTAAAAAGCCAGATACTGCACTGCGGTGGATGAATTCCAGGGCTGGGGATGCAGAGACAAACAAATCTGCTGGACTTGCTGGACCCAAATCAGGGAGCTCCAAGCCAGTGAGACACCCTGTCTCAAGAGTAAACTGGAGAGCCATAGAGGACGACAGAGATGCCAACCTCTGGCCTCCACATGCATACACACACACACACACACACACACACACACACATATATATACATATATGCATGTACATACATGTATGTACATGCATATATGTATATATATGTATATGTATATGCACACACACACGCACATTCACACACCTCACACACACATACACTCGGAAAACATACTTTAAATCCAAGCAATTTATTCTGCAGGTCCCTACTTTTATCTGATTATCATTATTATTATATTACTACTACTACTACCAATTACTATTATATTATTATTGTTGTTGTGTACAACTTGTTCTCTCTCTCTCTCTTTGTTTCCTACTTGGAAGCAGATACTTGGGAGCTTTCTGTGGTCTTAGTCCTCCAGATTGCTCAAACCTTCATAGAGAGGCAGCCTCTCTTTCTGCTCTGGTTATACAGTTTTCAAAGTGCCTTCTTCCTGGAGAGCTTTCTGCCTTTTACATTCTAGTGACTTACTGAGGAACCAACTCTTCCAGCTCAATGACCTTCCCTTCTCTTCACCATTATACAACCTGCCAAGAGATGCTTGTGGCTTATGAGATCTGACACCAGCAACAGTAGAGGACATTCACGCACACTCTCATTTGGACAAATGCTGCTTTTTAGTTCTTATGGTGCTGGATGTTGGCTTGATTGGAATTCTATTTTAGGTAGAAGAGAATGAAGATTGATTTCAGAGAATGATCAATAACTATAGTGACTGTATGCACCTTGTTTCTTTTCGATGATCATTTACTCATCTCCTAGGATGTGCCCCCCCTTCATGAGGTGTAGATTTTCCCAGGTCAATTCAAACCGTATTCTGTCTACAAAGTCGTGCAAGGACACTCTTTTGCTACATGGTTAGGACTGTAGGAAATGCCTCCTTTTTAAAGTCAGATAAAAACTTGGCCCTTATTTCCCACCATGCACTCCTAGTTCTGTCCTTCAGAGGTATAGTCAATCCTTCTGATTGACAGATTCTGTGTTGGCAAATTCGCATATGCCCTATAAAACAGCCAGTGCTGTTTGTGGCATGGTTTTGGTTATTTGCGAACATACAGAGTATTACAGAAACAAAGTCACTCACCAGGCCCTGGGGAGATGACTCAGTGGATAAAGTACAAAACATGAGAACCTGTGTTCAATTTCCAGAAGCCACAAATGAAAGTCAGGCCTGGTGGCAGACACTTTAAATCCCAGCACTGTGGAGGCAGAGACAGGGAGATCCACGGGACTCACTAGCCCAAAGCCTAATATTCCTGCCAAGTGCTAGGCCAATGAGAGACCCTGTAACAACAACAAAAGTGTGGATTGCAATGGCACTCATGTAGCCCTCTGGCCTCCGCATGCATACAATCAGTTACTCAGAAAGCACTTTATCAGCTGGAGCTGAGCAAGGTGACACACCCTTCTTCTGTTAGTTCTACTATACAGGCATCCTTCCATCTGTCTATTCACGCCACTTTGGGCACTTTGTGGGTCTTGTTGTGATGTCACTGCTTGAAATGGAGCCCAAGCATAGTGCCAAGTGTTTTCTCTAATGTTCCTGTGCATACAGAGGCTAAGCTTGCCCTCACGAAGGAAGCAAATGTGTAGGCTGAGCCTCATGCAGAAATAAGAGGTAATGATGTTGACCATGAGTTTGGTGTTAATGAACTAACACCATTAAATAACAAAACCCACATCAAATATATTGGTTGGTTGGCGGAAGGGTTCTTGTTCACCAACCTGCATTTTCCCCAGGAACAACAGTTTGGGATTTGTTTATTGGGGTTGGTGGTAAATCTCTAAAAGCAACTACAATGACTAATGAGAACTAGTGTGTTTCTTCTTTGTTTTCATGCATAATTCACTGGTGATCTGAGAAAAATTACTGTAAGTTTTACTGTTTTAGAGATAGGACAGAAGGGATATTCTCAGGGAGGAATCCAGAAATCCATGGATAGAAACCACTTTTGTATTTTCCCAATTTCTTGTTGAACACAAAGGGACCTCTCTTGGGACATGCTGAGAGTCTAAGGATCGTCAGACTAAGAACATGGCAGTTGTAACCTTTGTAACAACTTCACTTTGTGATTTATGGAGGATTGTCACAGGCTTCATCTCAATTACTTTGTATTCATACCTACACTGTGAGGAAGGACAATGTGACCCATATTCCCATATGAGGCACTGTGGCCCTCAGAGAGGAGACAACTTGAACAAGACTCGTAGCCACTCAGTGCTGTGACTAGAAATTGAACCCAGACCCTCTTATGAAGTTGTTCTGGCATTTTCCAAGCCAGTTCTGGCTGTCTGTTTCTGTGTCCCTTTCCTCTATTAGCCTCTTTCTAATTGCAGCATTCAATAATTTACTGAACCAATGGTTTCATTTTTGTGTAGCTTAGGCTGGCCTTGATCTTGGCACATAGCAGAGCTAGCCCTGGTCTTTCCGCCACCACCTCTTGAGCTGGCATTACAGGCATGTGCCATCATTACTGGATAAACTGTCATATATTTAAGAACCAAGTCATCAATAGAAAATAACTAAATTTTCACAGTTCCTGTCACTGTCAGTAATAGCCTATTGAGAGCAGGACATAGGAACAGCCTACAGCAGTGGTCCTCAACCTTCCCAATGCTGTGACACTTTAATACAGTTCCTCATGTGGCAGTGAACCCCCACCAACCATAAAATTATTTTCATTGCTACTTCATAACTGTCATTTCACTACTATTATGAATTGTAATGTAAATATCTGTGTTTCTGATAGTCTTAGATGACACCTGTGAAAGGTCCCCGAAAGTGTGGAGATCACAGGTTGAGAAGCACTGCCATAGACATGGGAACAGGGTGATGGAGGAAGTGTTGTCTTTATTTGGAGATACACAAAACAGTAAATTAGGCTGTACAATCAAATCATCACGTGTTAGGTCACTTCACAGTTGGAACATGTTGAATGTGCAACCTGGAAAGAATAACAATAGATTTGAAGCAAGGAAAGTGTTTTAGTTCCAAATACAATCATCTGTACATGTTATATGCAGTACATTTGCATACTTATTTGGTGCTGAAGAAACGTTCTGAAAAACAGGGATGTGGGGAGGGGAGAATAAGCAGAGAAACTGCAAACACTGGCATTATTGACCACACCCACAGTCTTCCATCCCTGTTCAACAGGGATATACTAGACTGTTTACATCTCTGTGTCCCCTTTAAAATTGTCCTAAAGATGAGTTCACATATGGCTGGGAGCCTAGAAACCTAAGTGAGCACATGCAAGATTTCAACAGCAATGACTACCTAGGGCCAGACTTGGGATCTGTTCCCTAAAGAAACAGAACTGACAGAATGACTTTGTATGATGTGTGTAAACATATATGCATACATACATACATACATACATACATACATACATACATACATACGTACGTATGTACATGCATGTGCATATAGTCACGTTGACAACCAAGAGTAGCATCATCATCTCAGGCAGTGGTTCCCAACCTTCCTGACATTGTGACCCTTTAATACAGATCCTCATATCATGGTGACCCCTAACCATGAAGTTATTTTCATTGCTGCATGATAACTGTAATTTTGCTACTGTTATGAATCATAATGTAAATAGTTTTGGAGACACAGATTTGCCGAAGGAGTTACAATCCAGAGGTTGAGGACCAATGCTCTAAGATAATGTCATGTTTATGTGGCTTCTGAGAAACACATGTTGACTTGGAAACTGAGAAACCATGATTTCAAAAAAAGTAAGCTGCTCTCTGGAAAAGGAGAGACGCATGGAATTGCTGAGCTGAGGGAGGCGAAGTATGTCCCCTCCACTCATGAGCTGCTCCAGTGGCTCTGAGCCCCATAACGAGGCGACTCTAAGGAGACAAAGCGCCACTCCACATGAGGACTTCAAAAGCTGAGCGCAGCCTGCCCAGTGAGCTGGTGCCCAACCATGTCCTCCGTGTTCTTTCCTCCCGCAGTGATGGACCCCCTAAGAGAACAGCTTGAAGGAGGAATGACTGGTTTTGGCTCACAATTGAAGGACTTTCAGTCCATACCATTTGCCTTCATTCTGGGTCTGCGGGGAGGAGGACCATCATGACAGCAGAAGTGTCCCACTTCACAGACCAGGAAGACATGGGACAACTTTCAGAGGCGTCCTCCAGTGAGCTGCATCCTACATCAAGGCTTTGACGCTCCAAGTTTCCATAGCCTCCCCCAAATAGTCCACCAAATGAGGATCGAGTCCTCCACAACCTGCTGGGGCATTTCAGGATCAAACCAGCATCCTCTGCGTTAGAAATCCCTGCCGATTCTGGTCACCCTGGAAAGGCATCTTGATGGTTGTTTCCATAGAGGTGTTAAGGAGAAGTCAATGAAAAGGGGCAAGGGGGTCTGTCACTGCAAGAGGAGCCTCAAGCAACCTATAATGTAGACCACGGTGTAGTTTTCTTTAAGGTGGGGACTGGGTGAAGAGACAGAACGCTGGCATGGGAAGCTGAGGTCTCTATATTCCCTCTGCTGGGAAAGGGATTTGCAGCTCCAGGTCACCAGTGACCCGCACTGTTCCGACTGGGCTGAAATGTCCCAGCCTGCAAAGCAAGGACCAGGAGACCGAGAAGGCAAAGATTCCAAGCTTTCAAAGAAGATGTGTTCAAGGCACTACCAAGGATTAGTGAAGATGGAAAATGTTGTCCAGGCTACAGGCATATTGACGGCGTTTCATGGCTGAAATAAAATACAGATTCTCCTCAGAACTAGCACTGCCTTAGCAGGTCAGCTGGAAAGCTCTCCCAGCCTTACTCCTGTGCTCACCTCACAGGCAGGACAGAGGCGTCCAACCCCGCCCACCGACAGCAGCTTTCTGCAGCAGCACATGCTGTGTAACCATCCTAGCCATCTGCCTCCATCACACAGGGAAAACGTATAGACTTCCTCACCCCATCAAACCATTCCGGAATCATTGGGAATAATCAGCAGGACAATGCTCCTGAGTTCCCAGTGCTTTCTGTGACCCCAAGACTCAGGTTTGTATTTTACATGCAGAAGGAGGCTGGCTTGGGGTGGCGGGTGAGCATCTGGTCACTCCAGTTTCTTGCCTTTCTGCCGAAATGTGGCATTTTTTTCTCAGCACTCTGCCAGATGCCTGAAATCCTTGTGTCTTTACAAAATATTTTTCTATTTAGTTGAATCAGGCGGCACAACTGCAATACGTCTTCTCCCTGTGACTGCCTTCCACAGCCTGTGCCTTCACGAGACTTAGATGAGGTTTGGGTGATTCATGGCGCTTAAACTTCTCCAGAGCACTTTTTTCCATTGGAAAATTCTCGGAAACTGAATGCATCATCAACACAGTTGTCCATGCATTAAAGAGCTACAAGCAAAACAATGAGCACCATTTTTTAAAACCTACGCTTAAGCCAAGAAAAACAGTTATATCACAAGATGTTAAAAGACCTTATATTTCAGTTTCCAGGGATCTTTCGCAAAGAACATGGCCTGTCTTTGTCTTAGGGCCACTTATTCTAGGCTTTCTAAATTACAAATGAAAGAAATAGCTTATGTTCAGTTCAGCTTGTTTTCAAGTTATTAGCATGATATATGGAGACTTAAGTAACACTGTTATATTTATGTAAAACTGATCACTCTTTGACCTCATTAATTCTTTTCTTCATTCTTAGGGACAACAGAATGTTTGGTAATTTAGCTGGCTCATTGATGCTTTTACATATTAAATCAGGAGACAGTTACCTAGCATGCTTTCGTGTGGGATCTTTTAGAGTCTCTTGTGAACATATAAATTGGACTAAGGAAAGACAAGTTGCATCTGGAACTTCGAGTGAAAGGCACGAGACTTAAGTGTGAGAGTGCATAGCTGATTCTGGAGGATTGAGAATTGATGCCAGCCTGGGCTGCATATGGAGTTCCAAGACATAAGACATATACTGAAACAAAGTATGGGACTCAAAGCAAACAAACAAACGTGTGTGTGTGTGTGTGTGTGTGTGTGTGTGTGTGTGTGTATACACACGCACATGTGCTCGCAAGTGGATGGGCATGTGTGATGTTTCTCCCATCGTTTGTATTCATGGTGCTGCTACCTAAGAATATTTTCATGTAAGTACATTGACTATATTTCTCCCACACCTCCTTACTCTCCCACTTCCCCCCTCCTTGTCCCATTGGTCCCTTCTGTTCCCCAGACAGTTTTGTTTCTACATTATATATACATACATATGACATATATATACACACATGATTTTCTGCTTCTGTATAAATGATATACCTGCCTATATTTTTGCCCATTTGTCTCTATTGCATAATGAAAATTTGTCCCAATAGGAATCCAGAGATGCAGGCTTGTGTTTATCTTAATACTCATTTGGTTTCTCCGAATGTCAAGTGGGTGTCATCTGTGTCCTCTCCTGTGTTATTCAGCAAAGTGAGACAGAAGCAGCATGGCTTTGAGGCCAGCCTGGGCAATATGGTGAAATCTCATCTCAAGGAAAAGAAATGCCTCCCATCCCAATGTGTCATATGCTTATTCTCTCTTATTTAACAAATATTTCCTGAACATAACTGTGAGTTAGAGGGAAATGTGGGCCACTGGTTAAGAGATGGCCTTGTATGTAGGAGTTCCATGTCTATAAAATGGTACTAAGCCCAGGTGTGTGCCATAATCAAACCCGTTAAGATAGGAGTCTCTGCTTGCACATAGTAAACACTCAACAAATATTAGGCACCATCAGTGCTGCTTTCACTGATTGCTATAGGAAGAAAAATGGAAAGATGGAAATGCATGACTCCTACTCTTCAGAAGACTACACTCTAATCACAGGTGGATATACAAACTTAGAAGACCAGTGGCATAAATCATAATGCAGAAAAGCTTTGCAAGGATGAATTGAACTTTTCGTGTGCTTCATATAATTTTATAAACAACTTTGCTCATCCAAGTTGTGCTTGAATCCACGAGGGTTAAATGTATGCTATTCCAGGGTTAAAAATACACCATTGCACTGTGGCTTGTCCTTGTAAAACTGCACATTTTTCACACCAATAAAAATGTTAGGAAATTTTATAATAGGACTTGAAATCAGTAGGCATGGATATGTAAGTTAGCACTCTTCTTATTACATGGAAAAGAAATTCAAATCAAATTCACTTAAGCAAAAAAGAGAATTCATTCATTACCTCATGGAGCTGAGAGATCAGTTCAGCTGGCGTATCAAGGTCAGTATCTCCCTCACACTGTCTCTCCCTCTCTCCAGATTCTATGTGTGCCCCATTCTCTGGAATAGTCCCTTCGGCCATCAACTTCCAGGCTCATACTCTCCCCACTGAGTATGCTTGGAACAGTCAGAATTTCTTTCTTCTTTGGCTCTAGCAAAACCCCCCATGTGACTCTTACTGACCTGTTTGAGTGGCGAGTCCATTCTGGAACCATTGAGAAGAAGCCCCTTGCCTCATGCCCACTTTTGGACCAGACATGAAGTCATTGCCATTGATACCGCTTCTAACTAGAATGAGAAGTTGGCAGTTTCCACAAGGAAAGAGCTTGATGACCAGAGAAATGCAAACAAAAGTGACACTGAGCTTCCACCTCACCCCAATTAGAATAAGAGTCATCCATAAAACAAGTGACAACAAATGCTGGTAAGAGTTCTGACAAAAATGAATCTTTATTCACTGCTGGTGGGACTAGCTGAGCCACTCTGGAACTCAGTGTGGATATTCCTCATCAGTCGAAGAGTAGGCCTGCCATATGACCTAGCTACATCACCGCCAGGTATTTACGCAAGTCAACACGTGGAAGAGATACTTGCACATCAATATTTACTGCATAACTAGGTGACCAGCAACCAAGGGAAGGGAAGGAAAGGTGTTTTAGGCCAGAAGTGGTGGTGCTTGCTTTTAATCCCTACACATAGGAGCTTGAAGTAGGTGGATCTCTGAGTTCAAGAACAGCCTGCTCTTCATAGTGGGTTCTAGGCCAACTAGGGCTACATACTGAAACCATGTCTCAAAAAGAAAGAAAGAGAGAGAGAGAGAGAGAGAGAGAGGAGAGAGGGAGGGAGGGAGGGAGGGAGGGAGGGAGGGAGGGAGGAAGGAAGGAAGGAAGGAAGGAAGGAAGGAAGGAAGGAAGGAAGGAAAAAGGAAAGAAAATGGCTTTATGTTACACACAGTGGAATTTTTCGGTCATAAAGAAGAATGAAGTTATGTCATTGCAGGAAAATGGATACATGCTGACAATTATATAAAGCATATGAATCTAGTATCAGAGAAAAAAATACCACATGTTTCTTTTAAATTTGTAAGTCCTATACATAATGTATAAAATCATATCTATATATAGATTATATGAAACAAGCACCAAGACAGTGGGGTAAAGGTGTATAAATTGGAGGGGTGGAGGGGTTGGGGGAAGGTAGCTGAGTATGAGGAAATATCCTTAAAGTACAGTACATACTTGCAAGGAAAGAGCATTCTATAATCCTGTAAAAAGAGCTTTTTCAGGGGCTGGGCAGAAGGCTCCTCAGTGGTGTAGAACACTGGCTCCTCTTGCAGAGGACTCGGGTTCAGTTCCCAGCACCCATATGGCAGCTCATAGACCTCCATAGGCACTGCATGATGCACTGCACATAAATTCCTAAGAGATTCATATAAGGTCCCTCACAGAAGGGGAAAGGAACAAGATCTCCTGAGCATATTGGGAGTGGAGGGAGGGGACAGTGAGTAGAGAGGGAGCTAGAAGAAAGAGAAGGGGAACAGAGGAAAACACATGGGACTAGGAAGATTGAGTCAGGGGAGGAATAGATAAGAGAAAGAGAGAGGGAGAGAGAGAGAGAGAGAGAGAGAGAGAGAGAGAGAGAGAGAGAGAGAGACAGAGAGACAGAGAGACAGAGAGAGACAGAGAGAGACAGAGAGCATAAAAGAGGGAACCATTGTAGGTTTGAAGAGAAAACTGAACCTAAAGAAATGTCCAGAGACCTACAAGACTGACCCTAACTAACAATTTCAGCAACAGTGGAAAGGCTACCATATATGCCCTTTCCTGATTATGAGATTGATGACTAACTTATCCACCATCATAGAGCCCTCATCTAGTAGCTGATGGAAACAGAAGCAGACACCCATAGCTAAATACTGAGCCGAACTGGAATCCAGATGCAGAGTGAGGACAAGACCAGGCTACAGAAGCACACAGAGACAGCTGACCTCAGCAAGGAGGAGCAAATGGGCCCCAGACTGATAGCTGGGAATCCAGCATGGGACCAACTCAGATCCCCTGAACATGGGTCTCAGCTAGAAGGCCTGGGCAGTCTAAGGAACCTCTGATAGTGGAACCAAGATGTATCCCTGGTGCACAAAAGGACTTTGGGAGCATATTCCCCATGGAGGGATACTCCCTTAACCTAGAGGTAGGAGGAAGGGCCTAGTCCCTACTCCAAATGACTTGACAGATTTTGTTGACCCCTCCTGGAAGGCATCACCCTCTCTGTGCAATGGGGGGGGGAATGGAATGGGAGGGTGGTTGGGGGGCATGGGAGGATGGGAGAGAGGGAGAGGGAGGTGGGATCTATATGCAAAATAAGATAAATAAATAAATTTCTACAGGTACACACATACAAATAAAAATGATAAATCTGTTTTTTAAAGACGGAGCCTTTGAAAAAGCAAAACAAAGCAAAAAGACGGGGCAGGATGGCAAGGTCTATAATCAGAGGGAGAGTTTGAGATTCAGTTAACATCAATGGCTGTGTGAACCTGGTCACATGCTGGAACATTCTAAGGAGGACTGCTAAGAGAGGATGGGTTAGACAGCTTTGCTAGAAGATATCTTGGTTTCTCGTCTCCTTTGAGAGACCTTTCTTTCTGTTGCTTTGTATTTCTAGGAAAATGACAAGTACATGGGATGATGGGAGACATTTGATTCTTAGAAATGAATGATGTTGTAAGAGGAAGTCATCATCCATTTCCAAAGCAGAGTTGTGCCGTGGAAGAATAAAGACAAAACGGAGTCTCATCAGGACTCCAGGCGAAGCTTCCTCTTAGAAATGTCTGAGACGCAAGCAACACGCAACTCAGTTGGTGTTACGTTATTTCCTTCTAATATCAATTGACATTTGCAGTAGTAATTAGTCAGTTTTCACGGGTTCTTTCTGGAAAAGTGAATGGATATGACAGTTTACTAATCTTACTTTATAAACACAGAAATTAAAACAATTTAAGCTGGATGTTAAAGTGAATTAAAATGTCCCAGTAGCTAAGAGTTCAAGTTAATTCGAAAATCACCAACTAGCAACATCCTCAACAAAAGTGACAGACAAAAGTCACATTGTCTGGGCCTGGAGAGATGACTTGGAGGTTAAGAAAACTTCCTGCTTCTGAAGAGGATACAGGCTCAGCTCCCAGCACCCACACAGCAGCTCACAACTGTCTGTCTACAACTCCACTTCCAGGGGATCCAGCTCCTCTTCTGGTCTCCAAGGGCACCACACACACACACACACACTTGGGGTATTCAGACATGCACACTGGAAAACACTCATACCTATCCCCAATGGCACTTACACAAAAGAGAGATCTCACACAACATGCCAAACATTTCTGACAATCTCAAGGGTACACAAGAGCAAAGTGACACGGGAGACGTTTGGCATTCTCAATCACAATAGCCATGCTTCTCATCATCTTGGCCACATTCTGGGCTCATGCACACAGGAGAAACCATGTTGATCATGAAGCATTTAAGCATTGTCCCCAGTTTGTTTCATTGTTCATAGTGTAAATTTTACTTGATCCATATTCCTGAATCCATAGTTTCTGGGATGCTTTTCTAAATCACAGACAACTGAGTTGGTTCCGCCACCAGCACTTCCGTGTTAAGGACCTTCCTGCTACCATTAACCCCCAACTGCTGTCAAATCAACTCTCCTTTCTTTGCCAGGTTACTTCCCTAAATGAAGGGACCTCTGATTTGCTGTTTAAACTTGGGTTATCCACATGCAAATCTTAGCTCATGAGCTCAATAGTACTCAGTCCCCCAATGATGATGATTTGAGGAACCAGGAGATTCACCATATTCCATGACCATAAAAAGGACTATATCATGAACAATTTAATCCAGTATCACAAGAACCATGGTGAAATGAGTCTGAATACAGTTAACTCTATGCAGTCTCCAAATATGCCCGCTTTCAAAGCCTTCCAGACTATTACTCACTTAGTCATTCCCTAGTTCAGGCACAATTTTTCCTTCATGGACACACTATAAATTAAAAGATAACAGAACGTCTTCCGGCCCAAAATGTCATAATAGGATGCTGAAAAATCTATTTCTTTTGAGTGAGTCCTGTTTAGGAAATATATTCCTTTGAGTTAAGGATTAACCTCTCTCTCTCTCTCTCTCTCTCTCTCTCTCTCTCTCTCTCTCTCTCTCTCTGTGTGTGTGTGTGTGTGTGTAAATGTGCATTAACATGTCTTGGTGTGTGTACATAAAGGTAAGACAACGATGAGCAAGAATTGGTTTTCTTCTTCTACCTCCCGGATTCCAGGGACTGAACTCCGTTCATCTGTCTTGGCAACAAATGCTTTTACCCACTGAGTCCCACCTTTAAGCTGACTATGCAATCACCTTCAAATACCTCTAAAAGTAAGGCAGATATAGCCAAGGACACCCAGAATCAGCAAATAATCCTAGTACCATTTCTAGAAATTGATGTCCCAGAGTTACCTAAGAAGGAAAAGAAAGTAAATTCTGAAGAAAAAGTTTAAATTAACTTTCTTAATGGAAATGAATATCTTCAATATATTCTTCTCTGACAGAGAATGGTTACTTCAATTGTGGTCAAATATTTCTGCTTTGATTAGATTTATGGAGTATTCATAGGATATTTTTTCTTTTCTTTTTTTTTTTTTTTTTTAGGTTTCACTACTATTTACATCAATTACTTTAGGAAGATAGGCAATTACTTTACATTTCAACATGGTTTAGAGGTCTGTGACTTACAGATAATCTCTAACTCCTGGAAAAATCAAGGCACCATTTTGTTTTACTGGTTCTGAGATTATTGGTCTGAACATGTCTTTATTTTCAAGTCTTTAGAGGTTCTTAATCTTCCTTTCCTGATAAAATATAGACACTGAGAGCATTCCTGACATCATCAAAGGTGCTATGTGTAGAACAATCAAGAAAGAAGTGACCCCTGATACCCCTAAGATACCATGGTATAAAGAACTGCTTCCTAACCTCAACATATTTGTGCCCAGAGTCTCACCATAAAGCAGGAATTTTATATCTGCATTCTAGTTGTCTAGAGAGATGTGTGTGAGGGAGGATTCAGTTATGAAACAACTGCATATTGAATTCTGCCCAGTACTGTGCCAGGCACTGGGAAAGCAGTGATGAGGTAAACCACCCCTACTCAAGGTGCTCACACTCTAATGACAAGAAGAAAGAAATACATGTCGTCATGAGGGCAAATGCTACTGTGAGGGACTGCACAGGGATCTGTGGGCTGGCTGCACATGTGTCAACTTTCCAGCCTGGAGGAAGTGAGCACTGCACAGTGAAGATGTCCCCAGGCCCGGGTGGGATGCAGTGGGCAGAATGGATGTCACTGGAAGTCAATGCACTATGGGTGCCAATGATGCTGGAGGGGTACAGGGAGAGGTGAAAAGAAAACCCACAGGGGCCTCCATCTTGGTGATTTCCTGTGCCCCGGCCCATGTGACTAGAAAAAGGGCTTCTGATGCACGTGGAAGGAGTCTGAAGAATACTTCAAAAGGATGAAATAGAGAAAGGGAAGGACTACTGAGGGAGAAAGGTTAAGGATGTGGTAGGTGAGCCAGTGCCTGCTCATTCGACAAATAATTCACTCAGCAATTTCAACAATGAAACTTCCAAATCACAAAAGATATAAATAGGAAGGAAATAATTTTTCATAAGAACATGAATCCTTTTTCTTCATATTTTTAACAATTAAACTAAACCACAGTTCAGTAGTTTGCTTTATTTCTGCTTTGTTTTATTTTTGAGGTAGGAGCTTATCTATCTCAGGCTGGCCTTGAACTCACAGGTGAGAATGATTTTGAGCACTCTTGCCTCCATCACTCTAGTGCTGGGGTTATGTCATGCTCAGTTTATGTGGCTAGGAAGGGAAGAAAACATAATTAGCTGACTGGTGTGTCAGGATGTAGTAACCTGGTTGATAGGAGAGGGAGAGTGTATTTGGAGACTACAAAAACAATCTATGTGAAGCAGGGACAATCAGCAGTCCAGAAGACAATAGAGAGAGATGTTACAGAATAGTCCAGGAGATTACAGAAAGACCAGAGAGGACACACCTCAACAGCCACCCACCATAAGGAAGTGGATGGAGACAGCAAATGTCAAGCCACAGTACACGATCATGCTCATCACCTACCATCTTCCAGGTCCCTTCTGCCCAGAGTGCATAGATATCTGGGAACCAAGGAGCCTTAGGATTGGTTGTGAGCTCACTAAGCACTATAAGCTAACAAATAAGTTCTTTCTTTTCTAAATGAACCACTTCGAAGTTTTTAAACTGCATTTGTTTATTGTACATATGTGCATGTGCTCATGGATGTGGAGGTCAAATGACAACATGCAGAAGGCAGTTTTTGCCTTTCATATGTGAGTCCTAGGGCTTGAACTCTGGTCATCAGGCTTGTCAGAAAGAGCCTAAACCCATTGAGATAATCCTGAATTTTTTCTTCTGTGTAAAGATGCTGTGACATAGCCTGGCATGCCTTTAGTCCCAACACTTGAGAGGCAGAGGCAGGCGGATCTTTGTGAATTCGAGGCCAGCCTGATCTACAAAGTGAGTTCCAGAATGGCCAGGGCTACTCAGAGAAATCGTGTCTCAAAAGACAAACAACAATGCTGCAGTAAACTCTTAAGCACACGTTCACCTGAATGTGTAGTGACTTAATGGCAAGGTGAACCAGAGTTCCTTTTGAAAAGAGCGTTTTAAACGGCTTCCTTTCCCCTCTGAGAGTTAGGCAGTTGTGACTAGATAATGCAGAATTATTGATGAGACAGACAAGGGCGTGATGGAAGCAGAGCTTCTGTAAGATTCACCTACCAGTCGTGACCATGATGTGCTGTATATTGAGAGGTATTGCTTTGCTAAGTGGCCAGGGTGTTAAACTGCGTTATCATTTACACCCACAGATTCGTGCTGTGGACAATGGGTAGTGGTTAGTGCACAGACAAGCACTGGGAGCAACTGTTGAATGCTCTGCCCTACATGACACCAAGGGCAGGACAGAGCTTCAGAAGCCCCACCCTTTCCTGGGGACCCACTGGCAGGTTCCTGGTGGAGACAGTCATTTTCTTTCTTTTTTTTTTTTTTAAAAAAAAAAATAATTTTTATTTAAATTAAAAACAATTTTGTTTTACCTGCCAATCCCACACCCCCCTCTCTCTCATCCTTCCATGCCCCACACCAACCACCCCATCCCATCCTCCATCCACTCCCCAGGGAGGATGAGGTCTCCCTTAGCTGTATAGCTACTTTTAAGTTGCCCATGTTCCCACGAATAAACTTCTATGCATATGTGCATAACCCTAACTAAACTCACAGGGCCACACACCAAAAATGGCATGAAGTAGGATGGGCTTTCTGGGAAGAAGGGCTTAATGGAAGAGGGAATAAAAGGAAATAACGGAATGTGAAAAAGACCAAAAATATATTATATACGTGTAGGCAATTGTCAAAGAATAAAACAACAGTGACACGGTGGAGGTAGAAGACAGTAGAAGATGCCAGTCCTCAAAACCCTGAACCCCTGTCCCCCACCCCTCAGTGTCATACATCGCCCACCTACAGTGGGAATTTCATGGCATTCCCTATTTTCCTCTGAAAGAAAACAAAATCCATCTCCAGTATCTTTTAAAACAACAAATCTCATTTAGGCTTTTGTATCTAGCTGTGCTCCCCATTTACTGAAGATAAAATCCGCTCCAGCATCCAAACGGAGGGACCTGAAGTTCTGGGGTCACAGCCGTGCTTTGTCCTTCCTAACAGACACTTTAGTCTGTTCGTCTTAACGTTCTAGAATTCTGCTGAGAGAGCAGACAACAGCTGGCTCTCACTACAGCACTTGCGGCCCCCTAGTGGGGCAAACGCAGTTCCAACCTGAACAGAGAATGAATGCAAATGAAATAATAAACCACAACCACAAAGGGAGAATATAAGAATACCCAGGGAGGTGCTGAAATCGTTTCTATAAAAAGCCCATCACGGGAAAACATACAAAACAACAGTAACTAAAACCGGCGCCCAGACCACAACACTGAGTCTAAGAGAGACTGTACTTGGAGTCAAAATTGTGAAAGCAAGACTCTTGGAACGGCAGCAAAGTGTCCATAATCCAAATAGTGGCTGAGAAACAATGAATGTCCTAGTGCAGGGCTGAGATTCACGTCCCACAGTCGAGCAGCACGCTCTGAGATGCTAAAGATCGCAGCCTACAGCTGCTGCTCAGGAGGACACTTGCCTTGACATGATTATTTTTCTTTGTGTCTCTCCACCAGGTACACTGCTTACAAACTGGGAGGAGGAGGAGGGTGCCAAGTTAGAGGGAAAAGAGTGACTGTTCTGATAGCCCCAGATCGTCCACACCAGTATCATCTCCTGTGACTTTACTACCTTTCCAACCATGATGGTAACAACCAGGTGGAAACTGGGATCCTTGACCCTTGGTGCTTTGCTTGCTAATTAGCGTCCTCTTTATTAGTCTCATTGGGTCAAAATGCAAAGCATATTAACAGGCTGGGCCACTGGTAAAATAGTTGCTTTGAAAGCAAAAGAATCCTAATTTGTATCCCCAGAACCCACATAAAAAAGGGGGGCAGGAATGATGGTGCACACTCAACAATCCCAGTGCTGCGGAGGTAGAGACAGAGGGTTTGCTGGCTAGCAAGCCTAGCCTACTTAAAGAATGATGGACCAGTGAGAGATTGTAGTCAACAAGAGGGAAGATGGGCCAGTGAGAGATTGTCATAAGTAAGAGGGAAGATGGCATGCAAGGCTGTGCTCTGAACTCTACATGCACACACGTACATACACACACATACCAAAATACAAACTACACTAATAACGAGTAGCCTACTGATAGTCGCCAGACATGCTGTATACTACAGGCAGGACACACTTGGCAAAATCCAGAACTATAAATCAACAAATCTCACCTCAGGCCGTGGGGCTAGCTGAGAAAGGCCAAGAATCTTTCCATCCATCGCCTGTAGGCTCTTCCCCAACCCCCAGCCACCACCCCCACTGCAAATACAGTCTTCAGGTAGTAGTGCTTTGTCTAGAGAGACATAGCTATCCCTCCTGTTCTAATGTCCCGTTTCCCCTTGTTAATTTATGCCCATAAATAATTCTCACCGTCTACGGCATCTTTCCTATCTCGAATCAAATCTGACAAGGCTTTGTTCAATATTTTAATTCTATTCTTCCCACAGGGAAGATGCATGAACACCAGCCATTGTCTTTTGTTCAAGAGTTCCAGTGTTAGAGAAATTAAATTTGTTCCTGGTCTTAGAATCATCAGATTTTTACAGCTGGGAGTAATAATAAAAATCAACTCAAATCAGCACCCCCTGCTTTGTGCCATCATCCCATGGAGGAAAAGACCCTAAGAACTTAGCTGACTCACCCAGGGAGGCCCAGTGAACTAAGCAGGGTTTACCTTCACACCACTTATTCATAAGCCCCATCCATTAAACGTGCCTTTGGGTTCTTTTGTTGCAACAATCTCCCCCTAGATGACTTACAAACCCTAGCCCATAGAGGATCCTGTATGTGGCACAGATGCTGTAATGGGGGTGATTGTGAATGGCAGATCTAGAGGCGACACTCTGCAGAGTAGCAACTTCCCCCATTTATTTCCATAGCAAAATATGAATTAAGGTAGCTTAGCGGCTGGTCCATTAGCACTAGAAGAACAGACTGGATGATCCTGAACTCAGACTTGCCTGCAGAAAATATAATTTGTTACCATTATAGGAGATACTCTGTTTCTAAAATAACAGATTTATTTTTTTTTCTAGAGTGTCAGAGGGCTTTAATTGTGCTTATGTTTCTTCATTATATAGTGGGTAAGTGGACCCTGAAGAACTAAGAGTTTTCATCTTCTATTTTCAGAAGGTGCCAAGGGCCAGGGTGCATTTATGAGTACTATTTTATGGGTCTGAATATGACAACATTAAGTATAAAAAGGAACATTTTCTTCAGTATTACTATGCTGTGATTTTGTCACTGAGTTAATTTTACTGTTTGGGTAACCTAACTTACACACTGTAGAGTGCTATCTTTCAAGGACTACACCATAATCTCATTCAGAATGGCTTCCTCTGGTTATGTGAGACCCCAAGATCAGTTTCCTTGACTATTGATGTTCCCTCGTAGAGAGGTCTGGGAAGCATCGCTGGCCTTCACCCGAGCTCCTAGCTACTCCTGCACCTTGATGATAACCACATGCAATTCTGCTCCAATTGCATGCAGTGTAGTGGCCTTGAAAGTTGACCGAAGATATACATTGTAGATGGTTAACTGAATCAGGGATTCTGTCTATGCAGATGAGGAGAAACTACCATTCATGCTAGGGTGAAATTTCCATGGTATGTGACCTCTTTGGGATCATTCACCCACCTTTAAGTAACTTCTAGCCCATGCTCTGTAAGTGGGGGGGGGACCTTGACTCCTCACATTTGACTTCAGCGCAGTCATACTTTGCCTTGTCATTGGTGCTGCATAAGGAAGGGGTCAGCATTTGTTTCCATCTCCCTAGGCAGACTTCTCACTCTGTTCCATACCCAGACTCTGTTATGACACCACTACCCTTCCTTCCATATTCCATGCAACTCCTTTCTTTCCACTGTTTTCCAAAGATTTATTTAATTGGTGTGTTGTGCGTTGTGAGAGAGAGAGAGAGAGAGAGAGAGAGAGAGAGAGAGAGAGAGAGAGAGAAGAGAGAGACAGATAGAGAAAAGAGTATGTAGTATGTATCAACACATCAACACTACATATGTGCAGGTGCCTTCAGAGGTCAGAAGAAGGCATCAGATGCCTGGAATAGGAATTACGGGCTGCCCAATATGGGTTTGGGGAAGTAAACCTGAACTCTCTGGAAGAACAGCAAGTACCCTTAACCCCTGAGCATCTCTCTAGCTCAGACCCCATTGGCCTTTTTGCAGAGCCTTTCTTCCCCTTCCTGAGAGCACAACTCTACAACACACCTGTTTCCAATCTTTTCTCCAAATAAACAGGGTCACTGCATATTCTGATCTTACTCTCCAAGAAGATGAGGACCTGATGAGTCTCATCTGCCAAGCCTTGGGAAATCTCTATCATTAATGGACTTATGGAGATCAAGGCTCTTTTAGTTACATGGAACATATATTCTCTCAGGTTCTCTCAGGCTGAATTAGAAAGGTCAGAGGAGCTTTCTGAGAGAATGGGAGAGAATCCATGCTTTTCAATACCATTTCCAATACAGTTATTTTTTTCTCTTCATCAATCCTTGGGCACTTAGTAGCTCCATCTTCTGTATATGACAGCCCCTCCAAGTGCTATAATAGCACAAGCTTCTGGAGAACAGAGATGATATTTATTGTTATAGATGCAAAAGATATACTGCAATGTGAAAAGCATGAGAGAGAGAAATCATTTCTGTTTTCCCCTCCTACATCTCTGTACACTTCACCACCCCTTAGCATTGCCCATCCCTTAGCCATACTATTCATTGCTATTCTCATTTTTCTCTCTTCTGAAAGGTTTCCCTTGTGTAGATGGCCCAATATTTGCTCTCTCGCCCCTGATACCCCCGATTCTGCATGAAACTTAGAGATCTGGGCTCAAAACTTGCCATCAAATCTCATTTCTCTTTTTCTTTCTTCTTTTTTTAATTGAAAAGAGATTCTTCTTTTACATGATATATCCTGGTTATAGTTCCCCCCCCTACTCTCCCAAGTTTCTCCCTACCCCTCTCCCCTCCTAACCCCTCTTCTTTTCTGCCTTTCATTAGAAAAGAACAGACTTCTAAAAGACAACAACCAAACATTAGCAAATAAAATACAATAAGATGACGCAGAAACTATCATATTCAAGCAGGACAGAGCAATCAAACAGGAGGAAAATAATCCCAAGACAAGACAAAAAGCTTAGAGACCCACAGTCTAGAGTCTCATAAAAATACTAAGCTAATAGCTATAATATAGACCATAGGACCTGGTGCAAACCCATGTAGGTCCTATGCTTGCTGCTTCAGTCTCTGAGACCTCATATGCACCTTACTTAGTTGATTCAGAGGGTCTTATTCTCCTGGTGCCTTTATTACCTCTGGCTCATACAATCTTTCTGCTTCTTCTTTGGGATTCCTTGAGCTCTGAGGGGAAGTATTTGATGGAGACCTCCAATTTAGAAGCTCTCTGTGAGATGTCTGACTGTGCATCTCTGCATCTGTTTCCATCTGCTGATGGAGGAAGCCTCTCTGATGATGACTGGATAAATCTCTGGGTGTAGCAGAATATCATTAGTAGTCATTTTATTGGTACTCTTTTTCTAAAAGACCAGTCATGTTTGATTTCACTCTGGGTCTCTGAGCCAAGTCTCTGGTTCTTGGCTACCCAAGCAGTGCCAAGTATGAGTTCTTTCTTTCTTTCATAGTGGACCTTGAGTCAAAACAGACATTATGAGCTACTCCCACAAATTCTGAGCCGCCATTGTCCTAGCATATGTTGCAGACCGTACAGATTATAGGTCAGAGGTTTTGGGACTAGGCTGATTTTCACTTTTCTCTTTTGGTAGCCTGCAGAATGCCTTTCCGCACCAAAGAGAGTAGGATATATGGGTGAAAGCCCCAGATAGGCACCAGGTCAACTTCGCCACGTTCAGTGAGTGGTGTGGATGTTGTCCTCAGCAATCGGGCTCTACCATCAGTTAACAGAGAGCAACCCATTTTTTTTAGCATCAGCTGCAGTTGCTTGAGGATTTCCATGGGACCCTCTTGGCCACCAACTCAATTGAATACAGCCAGAAAGAAGGCTTTTCTAGCTATACTAAATGGCCTGTTGAGACTCCATATCCCCCATTACTAGGAGTCCTCATTAGGATCGATGTCATAGATTCCAGGAAGTTACCATTGCACCCCCCAAACGACCTCCAATTCCAGCTGTCTCTCCCTTTCCGTGGGTCTCTCTCCCATGTGTGGTCCCTCCAGCTTCCACCCCCACCTACCTCCAGTCCACCTATAAAATCTGTTCTATTTCCCCTTCCCAGAGAGATCCCTGCACCCCACACCCTTTCTCTTTACTTAAGCTCTCTGGGTCTGTGGGTTATAGCTTGGCCATCATTTACTTAATGACTAAAATGTACTTATAATTGAATACATACCATATTTGTCTTTCTGTGTCTAGGTTACCTCTCTGAGAATGATATTTTCTAATTTCATCCATTTGCTTACAGATTTCATGCTGCTATTTTTTAAATCTGATTAATACTTCTTTGTGTAAGTGTACCACATTCCATTTATCCATTATTCGGTTGGGAGACATCTAAGTTGTTTCCAGTTTCTGGCTATTATGAATAAAGCTTCAATGAACATGGTTAAGCAAGTGTCCTTGTGGTAGGATGGAATGTCCTTTGAGAATATGCCCAAGAGTATAACCGGCGCTTGAGATAAATTAATTTCTAACTTTCTGAGGAACCACCATATTGATTTCCATAGTGCCTGTACAAGTTTGCACTCTCAGCAGTAATGAAGGAGTGTTCCCTTGCTCCACATCCTCTCCAGAGTGAGATGTTGTAGAGAGCTGCGAAGTGCAGTACCTTAAAGATGGCGCTGGCTTCCGCCTTCCACTTCCCCACAGGTGAGTGCTCTCTGCATAAACAAGTCCTTATTTGGTTAAGTCTGTTCAGCCTGTCTGCTTCTGCCTTAGAGTAGCCTATCTGCAGGGTCCACGTAGCTCACTGGGGTTGGTTAGTGCAAGGAGATTTAAGCCTGTGCAGGGGTCCCCAGGCCTCTCGCGGGTCAGAAGAACATGTTTCAAGGATCCTGATTAAAACTGCATAAAGAAGCTTTTCCCGGAGTCACGTCCTCCTTGCTGACAGGGGTAGGCGCGTACAAGATGTCACTTTTGTTATCTATCTTTGCCATTCTGAAAGATGAAAGATGTAATCTCGAAGGAATTTTGATTTGAATTTCCCTGTTGGCTAAGAATACTGAATATTTCAGTTTCTCAGCTATGTGAGATTGTTCAATTGAGAATTCTCTGTTCAGATTTGTACATTTTTACAATGGATTATTTGGGTTTTGCTATAAAGTTTCTTGAGTTCTTTACATATTTTGGATATTAGTCCTCTCCTAGATGTGGAGTTAGTAGAAATTTTTACCTATTCTATAGGCTACTGCTTTATCTGACTGACAATATCCTTTGCCTTACAGAAGCTTTTCAGTTTCATGAGGTCCCATTTATTGATTGTTGATTTTGGTGCCTGTGCTATCTGAGTTGTATTCAGGAAGTTGCCCCTGTGCCAATATGTTCAAGGCTATTCCCCACTTTCTCTTCTATCGGTTTCAGTACACACGTTTTATGTTGAGATCTTTGATCCACTTGGATTTGAGTTTTATGCAGAATGATAAACATGGATCTATTTGCATCATTCTACATGCAGTCATCCTGTTTGACCAACACCATTTGTTGAAGATGCTATCTTTTTTTGTTTGTTTTTGCTTTTTGTTTGTTTGTTTTCAAGACAGGGTTTCTCTGTATTGCTTTAAAGCCTCCTGGAACTAGCTCTGGAGACCAGGCTGGCCTCAAACTCATAGAGCTCTTCCTGTCTCTACCTCCCTAGTGCTGGGATTAAAGGCATGTGCCACCATGCCCAGCAAAGATACTGGGGTTTCCCCCCCCCCATTGTGTATTTCTGGCTTCTGGATCAAAAAGCAGGTGTCTGTATGTGTTTGGATTTATGTCTGCATCTTCATTTTTATTCCATTAATCAATGTTCCTGTTTTTATAACAATAAAATAAAGTTTTTATAACTATAACTCTATAGTACAACTTGAAATTGGGAATGGAGAAGTGTTCAACTGTTCTTTTATTGCTCAGGATTGTTTTAACTATCCTGAGTAGACTTCATCCCAGTGATGCAGAGATGTTTCAATATACAAAACATTAATAAACGTAAGCTGTTATGTAAACAAACTAAAAGAGAAAAAAACACATGATCATCTCATTAGATAACAAAAAAGACTTTCACAAAATCCAATACCCCTTCATGATAAAAGTATTAGCGAGATTAGGGACACAAGGGACATACTTAAACTTAATAAAGACAACTTACAACAAGCCTAGAGCCAGCATCAAATTAAATGGAGAGAATCACAAAGCAATTTCACTAAATTCAGGAACAAGATAAGGCTGTCCACTCTCTCCATATCTATTCAACATAGTACTTGAAGTTCTAGCTAGAGCAATAAGACAACTGAAAGAGATCAAGGGGATACAAATTAGAAAGGAAGAAATCAAAGCATTGTTATTTGTAGATGATATGATAGTATATGTAATTGACCCTTTTAAAAAATTGCACTAGGGAATTCCTATATCTGATAAATGCTTTCAGCGAAGTAGATGAATACAAGATTAAGTCAGAATCAGTAACCCTCCTCTATGCAAATGACAACAGATTGAGGAAGAAATTAGGGAAACATCTTTCACAATAGCCTCAAATGATATAAAATATCTTGGGGTAACTCTAACCAAGTAAATGGAAGACTTATATGATAAAAACTTAAGTCTTTGAATAAAGAAATTGAGGAAGATATTAGAAGATGGAATGATTTCCCATGCTTGTGGATCAGTAAAATTAACATAATAAAAATGTCCATCTTACCAGAAGCAATCTACAGATTCAATTCAATCCCCATCAAAAGTCCAACACAATTCTTTACAGACCTTGAAAGATCAATACTTAACTTTAAATGGAAAAACAAAAACCTCAGGGAAGCTAAAAAAAAATTTTTTTAAAAAAAAGAACAACATGTAAAAATAAATTAAAAGAAAGGATCAGGTAAGCAAATCAAAACATAAAAACCACAGGTGTTCAAAGAAAATTCTGTTTAGTCTCAAAGGCACTAGAATGTTTGTACAACTTAGCACAGTTTCTCTAAGAATCTAAGAGCAAAAATTAAATTAAATTAAGATGAGTATAATGGCACATGCCTTTAATCCTGGCACTTGAAGACAAAGATAGATAGATAGATAGATAGATAGATAGATAGATAGATAGATCTCTATGAGTTTGAGATCATCATGGTCTACACATTGAGTTCCAAGTCAGCCATTTCTATATGATGAGACCCTGCCAAAGAAAGAAAGGAATGAAGAAAAAAGAGAGAGGAGGGAGAGAAGGGGGAAAAGAGAGGAGAGACAGGGTGGAAGGGCAGAAGGGAGGGAAGGGAGGAAGGAGGGAGGAAGGAAGGACATTTTTAAATATTTTTTATTTTATAAATTTTATTTAAATTAGAAACAATTTTATTTTACATATCAATCCCAGTTCCCTCACCCTCCTGTCATCCCATGCCCCCCACCAACCCCCCCATCTCATCCCCCATCCACTCCCCAGGTCTAGTCCTCTTCAACCCAGGACTAGCTGCAACACTAGAGACAATGGATTCCCCTTTCCTTAGTGTTTTCCTCACTAAGCTTCTAGTTTTCTAGTTTCTCCCATGGGGTAGCTTCTTGGCAATATCCCATTTGCTTTCCCAAGCTACCCTATAGCAAAAAAAAAAAAAAAAAAAAAAAAAAAAAATCACTGATAGGGTTCAATCTGGACTCTCATCCCTTCTTGGTCTATCTTCAACAGTATTCTGGGTAAGTCCCATTAACCCTGACATTTTAAATTCCAGCAGTTAGCTGACGTCCCCTAAATTCGCATCTCCAGGAAAGCTCTTCAAACTGTGCTCAGATGAGTTATGTGGACTGCTACTGTGGCAGCTCCGTTTGAATGTCTGAGGGATCTCTCAGGTCAAACGCTGAAAGCTGAATTCAGTGCCTCCCCAAGCCTACTCCATAAATTCCTTCTCCACCCCCATCCTTACGCTGCTATTCCTAAGTCCCATAAACACTAATAAACATGCATAGGCCCATAAAATATGAGCCACATACTTTTCCTGATTATAGTATAATACAATCAGAATTTAAATTCAATCACTTGTTAATCTTCAAACCAGATATAAATAAATCTTAGGTAAAAGAAGAAATCAAGATTGAATTGAAATTTATTCAGAAATTAACAAAATGGAAGCTCTGCAAATGAAAACTGTGGGGCATGAATAAAAAGAAAATTGTGAAGTTTTAGATGAATTTTTCTAGCAAACAGATGAAGTTAAAAATAAAGAAATCAAATAAACAGCCAAGACATTAGAAGAAAAATCACAAAATAACCCCAATCAAAGTCAGGAAGGAAATCCAGGCATAGTGGCACACATCTAGAACCTACCATGGTAAGATGAAAGCAGGAGGGTGGAAAGTTGCAGAACCCTGCCTCCACCCCAAACCTCTGTGTGTGTGTGTGTGTGTGTGTGTGTGTGTGTGTGTGTGTGTGTGTGTGTGTGTGTAAAACAAGTGAATAAATTAGTGAAGGAGTAAATGAGTGAACAAATGTTACAGAAAAAATTATATAAATGCAAGCAACCAAATGCTAATTCATTGAGAATCAATTATATATAGCTTTACAAAGATAATCACCCTATTAAACAAAAAATTAAAGAAAATACAAACTATAAAAATCAGTAATAATGAAAAATATAAATACATACAAATATGATGAGATGCTTACAATCTCAAAGACATACACCTCTATATATCCATATGTAGAAATAGTTTTATTTTATATATATATATATATATATATATATATATACACACACACACACAATATATATATGTATATGTATATATTGAGGGGGGAGATATAAAATACTGAAAATACACCTAGAAGAGACCATCTTTAAAGAAAATAGAAAGTGCAATAGCTCAGCAATGAAGAAATGTAGAAGTTGGTTGAAGTTTTACTCCTGCAAAAATGCATAAGCCTTGGGTTGCTTTAGAGGTAATTTCTACTGCCTTTGAAAACCCATATGGTCTGCTCTAAGCTGCATTCCCAACTTACTCCCCGAGGAGACCTTTGCTCTGGCACCAATTCCGTGCTATGAGGATGCTAAAGAATCTTACTGATGGTAACAACACAAGAACTCTGAATAGCATTTTCGCAAATTAAACTCTGCAGTGTACTAACCAGTACCACATAGGCTTCAATTAGCTATTTGCCAAAGAATAAAGGAGTAATTTAATAAAAATATTACAAATGAAATAAAACATGTTTGATAAGTTACAAATGCACTTTTTCAAATTAAGCTCTAATTCCTGATTGAAGTTACAGTGTGATAGGAATAGGAACAACGTACTAAAATTCACAGGGATGTGGTATAAGACAATACAACAAGTGTCAAACTTACAAAGTGAGGCAATGGAAATGGTTGCTCAAAAAGTATGGACTGCACAACAATGCCTCTGTACATATGTTTAGCCTACATTGCTTACTCACTCCCACATTCCAATACTTATTCACACGGGACAGAAGTCTCATTATGCAGATGATATAATTACATATCTATAAATATCAAAAGTAGGGCTGGGGAGACGGATCACTCAATAAGGCACTTGCTGCACAAGCATGAGGAACCTGAGTTTGTATTCCCAGCATCCACATAAGAGGCCACAGAAACAGCTGACCTGAACAAGGGGGCGCTCGTGGACCCCAGACTGATAGCTGGGAAACCAGCATAGGACTGACCCAGATCCCCTGAACATGGATGTCAGTTAGGAGGACTGGGCAGTCTATGGGGCCTTTGGTAGAGGATCCATATTTATCCCTAGTGCAACAAATGGACTTTGGGAGTTCATTACCATAGAGGGATACTCCCTCAGCGTAGACACACAGGGGAGGGCCTAGACCCTGCCCCAAATGATATGACAGACTTTGAAGATCCCCCATGGAAGACCTCACCCTCCCTGGGGAGCAGAAAGAGAATGGGATAGGGGGCCATGCGGGGCATGGGAGGAGGGGAGGGAGGGGAATTGGGATTGACATGTAAAAAAAAAAAAAAAAAAAAAAAAAAAAAAGATTGCTTCTAATTTAAATTTTAAAAAATCATTTTAAGAAAAGAAGTCTTGGTGAAATGGCATGTGTCTGTGTCTGCACTCTCAGTCCTGAGGATGCAAAGATAAGAGAATCCCCAGGGCTTGGCAGGATGATCTTGTTTAATTGGTGACCTCCAGGTTCAGTGAGAGACCCTGACTCAAAGATGGGGAGCATAGGCGGAAGACACTCACTGTTAGCCTCAGGACTCCACATGCACTGCACATTGAGCAGCCCCTATGCACCCAAGTGCACACATGCAGAAACACACACACAAATATCAACAAATATCAACTGAGAGATCTACTAAAACTAATGAGCATAATTTAAGATTGAACTGGCTTCATTTAATACATAAATCCATGTGAAAGCAATAATCAGAAACAACAGCAAAAAATATCCATTCCAAACTTCAAGCCAAGAGGCAACATGGCTAGAAGAGAAGCCTTTTGAAATATACAGGAAATATTTATAGGAAATACTATATTTCTGAGAGTTTTGAGAGGAGCTAAGTAAGCAGTATAGTGTTCTATCATGTTAAGTGAGAAATTTCAATACTCCAGCTATTTTAGCCCTCCATAAGACATTCACAAAGTCAGTACAATTGCAATAAAAGTCCTGTTGAGATATATTTGTGAAATGTGACAAAAATCATATATTAGAAAATACCAAAGAATTTTGGGAAAAGAATAATTAATTTTAAAAAAAATGAGCTACTGCTAGTCAAAGCATATAACATTTAAAGATGCTACAATTATCAGACCAGTGTGATAGAGGAGCAGGCATAGAAAAAGTTAAATGAACCAGAATAGACATTAAGAAATATATATATAAATAAACCTAGTATATGCTAAAGATGGCATTTCAAGGACTTAGGGAATAGCTAGCAGCAACACGCCTGATTAGCGTGCATAAAGATCCACATCTGATCCCAGCCTCTCTCTCTCTCTCTCTCTCTCTCTCTCTCTCTCTCTCTCTCTCTCTCTCTCTCTCTCTCTCTCTCTCTCTCTCTCTCTCACACACACACACACACACACACACACACTCACACACACCATTTCAAAACAAATGATAAAGCTACAACATCAATATATATTATTGAGATAATTAATTGACTATTCTTTGGAGAAAATAATATTCCATAACATTAAATTTGCATATCAAAGAATAAACTGTCCAGAATAAGCCTGGCTTTTGGTCCAACTCTTAAAATATCATTTCTCATTTCTGGCATAGAGTGATGATTTTTTGTTGTTGCTGTTATTTATAAGCAGACCACATCTGAGAGTATATCAAGCAACTGTACTCATGGTGTATACTTTGCAAAAAATAAATAAATAAATAAATAAATAAATAAATAAATAAATAACAATAGGAATACTAGGCATGTCCTGAAAAGGTTAGTGCTTTGAGCTGATTGCTATGAGTCCAGTGTCCAGGAGATGGGTATGAAAAGTGAACTGAAGCATATAGGCAACAGTTCAACTGTGTGTGTGTGTAGTAATCCAATCAAGACTTTAAATAGAAAGCTTGAGTGAGCTTCCACAGTCGGCAATGTTCAGTGCTATCACATGAAAGCTAGAAGGAGAAATCCGAGGTCACAGAAAAAAGATAGACACCCCCGTCCATCACTTAGTATCCCTGTGGAATGTCTCTAATTTGTATCTTTTTGTCAGAGTAATATTGCCATCATGATGGTATATTAGATTACTTCAGTGAATTTCTAGTGAATTACCAGATCTGAAAGTAGTCATGGAAACTCATAGATTTATGGCCAGCTGGACAGAAATCAGGGTGGCCCTAGAGGTCCCTAAACCTCTAGGTGGCATCAGAAGTGAGAACAGTTTTGTGAGAGAATATATCCTTAACTTTGAACTTTAGAAATTCATCACCATGTACAAAAAGGAAACAATGGGTAATATTTTAATACTCTTAGCACTGGTAAAAAGAAAAAAAAAACCCTCCTAATACAATTCAGAACACAAAGAATCTTGGTTACTGTTCTACTGTTGTGATAAGACACAATGACCAAGATAAGAACGTCTTTAACTGGCTGTGGTGGTTTGATAGGAATGGTCCTGGTAGACTCATGCTTGAGTGCTTGGTCATTAGGGAGTGTTGCTACTTGACAGGGATTAGGAGGTGTGGCCTTGTTGGAGAAAGTGTGTTACTGGGGGTGGATTTGAGGATGTGAAATGCTCTAGCTGGGCCCAGTGTCTCTATCCAGATGTGGAACTCTCAGCTGCCTCTCCAGCACCACGTCTGCCTGTGTGCTGACCTGTTCCCCACCCTAACAATAATGAACTAAGCTTCTGAAACTGTAAGCCCCAATTAAATGCTTTCCTTTATAAGAGTTGCCATGTTCATGGTGTCTCTTCACAACAATACAACACTGACCAAGACACTTGCTTACCGTTTCAGAAAGTGAGCTCATGACCACCCTGGGGGCAGATGGAGGCAGCCAGGCATGGTGCTGGAGCAGTTGCTGAGAGCTTTACATCCTGCTCCACAAGCAGCAGGCAGAGAGAGAATAGGCTTGAAGAAGATTTGTGAAACCTCAAAGCGCACCTCTTCTAAAAACGCCACCTAACCCCCTTCCTTCCCCCAAACGGTTCTACCAGCTAGAGAGCAAACATTCAAATATAAGAGCCTTTGGAGACCACTCCATCCAAACCACCACAGAAAGTGAAAAAAAAAAAAAATGACACTGTTGATGGTATTGATCTGTAAGCATTCTCTTAAAAAAAAAAAGATCACCATGAAACAAAGTTATAGAATAAATAACAGATAAAAAAATATTTGAAACTAATAATAGACAAAGAAATGTTATTTAAATATGGGGGTATTTAAAACAATAGGAAATAACTAATTTTTAAATGGCAAAATGCAGGGACAAAACACCAAAAAAAAAAAAAAAAAAAAAAAAAACTCACAGTAAGGTTCATCCTCATTATTGCCTAAAAGTGAAAACTACTATTTTCTCACCTTTTAGAGAGGGCAGAGATTCATATGTGGCATCATCAAGGCCATGAGTTCAAAACTTCCTGAACTTTCCAAGGAAGACACTTGGGTGCTAATTTCCTCTTATAATTTGGCAGCCTATAAAGCCATTTCAAATACGGATCTCTGTTGAATTCTAGAAATCTGTGGTATAAAATCATTCCCAAGTGTGCCAGGATGTATATGTACCATGTTTCTACAACAGAATTACTTCCAGCAAAACTGAAAACAACCCACAAGTACATACCAGGCACTGTTTTAAAATGTTACATCCATACAGTCTCACGAAGAAAGTTAAGACATACTCGGAAGGGAAGGAAAATGTCACAATACATTTTGTGTTAAATTTAAGTCATACCATATGTTTAAACATTTTTCTATATAAAGGCTATGTAATATCCATACATTTTAGGAAACATTAACCATGATATAGAGGTCACAGCATGGTGATTAAGCTGCACCTCCTCCTTAGGTGGACAGATTAAAACGCTAGAAACTATGCGGATTCTGGATATAGGTAAGCCTACCACGTGAGGAGCATTAACACAAGATGGAGCTAAGCATAGGTACCCCCTGGCCTGTTTCTGTTGCTTACATCAGTAAGTGAGGTTATAGAAATAGCTTTTCTTCTCAGCACCCGGCTTCTGATGCTGGCATGCTGCTGTGAGTTGTGGTCACAGTGGATTCTCACTTCTGGCTTTCCGACCCCTGGCACACAAGTGTCCATTTCCATCTTCCTGGGGGCTGAGGTGCTTTCAGCAGTAAGTTAGGAACAGCAACTTCCTGAACTTTGGTCATATTTACAATGATTCATTGAACTCCTGTCTCTTTGAAATGGGTCATCTCGGAGTCTCAGCCTAATCCTAATCCTACATCTCTTTCAATAACTCCAAAAGCATGTAAGTCCCTGTGCTGTGTATCTTAGCGTTTGAAATGCCTGTGGGGGCTTCTGGTTCTTGCACTAAATCCTGATGAGTAAGAATGATGGGCAGGTGCTGATGTCTAGCCAGCATGGTAGGGATTCTCATGAAGTATTTCAACCAAATCCACCTAGAGAAGCATTGAAGGGAACAAAGCTTACCTCAGGTCAACCAAACAGATGGGTAATACAACCAAAATATCTTTTCTCAATACTTCAAGATTTGGGATACCATCTATAACCTTATCTGTAATGATGTCTTTAATAAGGCCTCCTAGGGGAGGCCTTACCCTCCTGAGGAGTAGACAGGAGGTGTGGGGAGGGGCGTTGGGGAGGAACAGTAGGAGAGAAGGGAGGGGAAATTGGGATTAGAATACAAAAAAAATAAATTAATAAAAATTTAAAAATAAAGATATATTTAAAATGATGTCTTTAATAGGTGGTTGGGACACAGAATGGCACTTTAGAGTTCATTGTGTCTACAGGTGTGGAAGTAGTGGTGGTCGCAAGAATTATTTCATCTGCTTCATTGACAAAATTATAATAAACTATATTTAAAGAATATTTTTCCTGGTTTTAATATGGCTAAATTCCTGATTTTGCTAACATGTCAATTATTTTTCTCTCCATTATGATCAAATACCTAACAGAAAGAATTAAAGGGGGGGTTGTGTGTATTTGGGTTCATCATTCAAGGAATATCAGTCCATCATGGTGGGGAAGGCATAGTAACTGGAGAGCATCAGTCTATGGCAATGTGGCTGGTGATATTACTGTGGCAGAAAGGAAGCAGAGAGCTTGGGCCAGAGTGCCATTGGGCTATAGCTCTTAAGGTTCTACCCACAGAGGATGGCGCATCTCCATCCATGCCTCCTTCCTTAAGGGTTCCACAAGCTCCAGGCAGCACTGCACCTGTGCTGTGGACAAAGTTCAAATACATGTCTTGTTCAATCTCTGTTCAAACCATAAACATAACTTGTGATTGCAGAACTGACTTACAATAAAGGCTTCTCTATTTACATATACTTTCATGTAAACCAGAATGTTTTTTGAAAGACGTCCAAATAAAACAAACACAAACACCCTGGCTCCTATTCTACTGTTGTATTTCTTAGTGTTGTTTGACTTGAACAGTGGTAACCCATCACTGTGCAGAAAGCAACACTCGGTAGCACGGCACTTGATGTGCCAAGAGGCTAAAAGTAGCATCCTAACAAGGCCTTCCTGGCCCTCCCCTGCACTCCCCTGACTCAGTTGCTATAGATGACAGTGCGCTTGCTTTTACATTAAGAAATAAGTCATACTTGGTGTCTTCTGGCCTGGAGATTGCCCACACCTGTACCTACCCCAGTGGACCAGGCCATCTAGAGTCCACATTGAAGTGCTAGTCCCATCTCTACCTGGGAGAGGGAGGGTCTCAGACCAGCCTGTATCCACCATCAGAGATTGGACCTGTTTGCACCTGCTGAAAAAGAACCTTGGACTCGTACCCACCAGGAGAGGTAGAAAATCCATCTGTACCCACTGGAAGAAGGGATGGGAAGACGACAGTATAAGAACACATTCAACAACAGAAAAATGAATATGATGCTACCAGAATCTAGGGAATTCGCACCAGCAACAGAGATGAAGCAGAAGACAACTGTAGCTTGTTGTTTTCCGCCAGCCCGCCCGCCACCGGTCTGGGCCCACAGCCGCGCCAGCCCCAAATAACACACTGAGACTCTGTATTTGATACAATCCTGTTGGCCAGTTACCATTATTGTTAATGGGATAGCTCTGTCTTAATTATTAACCCATTTCTACTTATCTAAGTATTTCCACGTGGTCATCTTATCAGGGAGCTGCTACCGGCATCTTCTTTCTCCATGCTCTACATCCTGACTCATCCTTACTACTACCTCTTTCCTCCTTGTCTCCTAGCCCCGCCTATCTTGCTTTCTCATTGGCCCAACAGTGCTTTATTAATTAATCAGTATGAGAAACATATGTACAGAATAACATCTCCCATCATCTCTTCTTTTCTGTCTAAAATAAAAGAAGGGGTTTAACCTTAACATAGCAAAATATATCATACAACAGTTATCAAATAAGAATCACAGTTAACAATATTTAGTCCATTCACATTTTGTAAGACTTAAAGAAAATATCTACTCATCCTATCTCTGTGAGTCTAAAGTCCTATATGTAACTTATCTTTAATCTTAAAAACAATTTTATGAAGATGATAGAGACCCTTGGAGAAGAAATGAGAAAACCCCTTAAAGAAATGGAAGAAAAAACCAAACAAACAAATCCAAGAAATGGAGGAAAAGACAAACCCAAAAATGCAAGAAATAAACAAATCTCTTAAAGAAAAGCAGGGGGGGGGCAATGCAAACAGTGCAAGGCTTGAAAGCTGAAACAATTAAAAAAAGAAAGAAAGAAAGAAAGAAAGAAGGAAAGAAAGAAAGAAAGAAAGAGAGGAAGAAAGAAAGAAAGAAAGAAAGAAAGAAGAAAGAAAGAAAGAAAGAAAGAAAGAAAGAAAGAAAGAAAGAAAGAAAACACAGTCTGAGGGAATGCTGGAAATAGAAAAAGCTGGGTAAATGATCAGGAACTACAGATTACAGATGTGAGCATAACCAACAAAATACAAGCGATGGAAGAGAAAATCTCAGGTGTTGAAGATATACTAGGAGAAATAGATTCATTGACCACTGACAATCTTAAGTCCAACAGATTTCTGGCAAAATCCAGGAAATATGGGAAACCATGAAAAGGCCAAACCGAAGAATAATAGGTATAGAAGAAGTGAAGAAACCCACCTCAAAGGTGCAGAAAACATATTCAACAAAATCATGGAAGAAAACTTTCCCAACCTAAAGAAAGGTATGCCAATAAAAGTACAAGAATCTTACAGAACACCAAATAGAGTGGACCACAAAAAAAAGTCTCCTCACCACATAATAATCAAAGCACCAAACATACAGAATAAAGAAAGAATATTGAGAGCAGCAAAGGAAAAATGTCAAGTAACATATAAAAGCAAATCCATCAGACTTCTCCACGGAAGCTCTGAAGGCTAGAAGGTCTTGGATAGATATTCTACTAGCAATAAGAGATCATGGATGCCAGCCCAGATTATTATACCCAGCAAAGCTTTCAATCACCATAGATGGAGAAAGCAGATATACCATGACAAAAACAGATTAAAACAGTACATATCCATTAATCCAACCCTACAGAAAATAAAGGAAAACTCCAAACTAAAGAAGTTAACTACACCCACAAAAATAGAGGCAATAGATAATCTCACTTTACCAAAATCCAAGAGAAAAGGGGCGGGGGAATCCACACACAATACCAACAACAACAACAAATCCAAAACAAATAAGAATTAAGAATCAATGGTCATTAATATCCCTCAATATCAATGGTCTTAACTCCCCTATAAAAAGACACCGGCTAACAGAATGGATATGAAAACAGAATCTATCCTTCCACTACATATATAAAAACACACCTCAACTTCAAAGACAGACATTACTTCAGAGGTGAGGATTGGGAGATTTTCCAATCAAATAGACCCAAGAAAGAAGCTGGTGTAGCAATCATAATATCTAACAAATTAGCAAACTAAAATCAATCAAAAGGTCATTTCATATTCATCACAGGAAAACTCCATCAAGAAAATGTCTCAATTCTGAACATATGCAAAGGCACCCATGTTCATAAAAGAAATCTTACTAAAACTCAAATCACATATAAAACCTTACATACTTATAGTGGTAGATTTCAACACCCCCACTCTTACCACGAGACAGGATCACCAGACAGAAACTTAACCAAGAAACAAGGAACTAACAGAAGTTATGACCCAATTGGATTTAACAGACCTCTATAGAACATTCCATCCAAACACAAAAGATTATACCTTCTCAGCACCATATGGAACCTTCTTTAAAATCGACCACATACTCTGCAACATAGCAAACCTCAACAAATACAAAAAAAAATTGGAATAACCTCCTGTATCTTATCAGATTACCATGCTTTAAAGTTAGAATCCAACAACAACACAAATTTCAGAAACCCTGCAAACTCATGGAAATTAAACAATGTGCAATTAGAATAACCCTGGCTCAAGGAGGAAATAAAAAAATTAAAGACTTCCTAGAATTCAATGAGAATGAAGACACAACATACCCAAACTTAGGGGACACTTTGTGCTAAGATGAAAGTTCGTAACATTAAGTGCCCACATGAGAAAACTGGAGAACAGTCACACTAGAGAATTAACAGCACACCTGAAGGCTCTAGAACAAAAATAAACAAACTCACTCCAGAGGAGTAGATGCCAGGAAATAATCAAATTGAGGACGGAACTCAATAAAGTAGAAACTAGGAAAATGATACAAAGAATCAATGAAACAAAGAGTTGGTTCTTCCGGGGAATCACCAAGATATACAAACCTTTATCCAAATTGACCAAAAAGCAGAGAGAGAACATGCAAATCAACAAAATCAGAAATGAAAAGGGGGACATAACAATGAACACTGAGGAAATCCAGAGAATCTTCAGGTCATAGGTCAGAGTTTGAAAACCTGAACTCCAAGAAATTCAAAAATCTTAAAAAAAAAAAATGATTTCCTGGATAGGCATCACTTACCAAAATCAAATCAAGAATAGACAAGCAATAGACAAGCAATTTAAACAGACCTATAACTCCTAATGAAATAGAAGCATTCACCAAAAGTCTCTCAACCAAAAAAAAGCCCAGGGCCATATGGTTTTAGTGCAGAATTCTACCAGAAATTCAAAGAACAGCTAATACCAATACTCCCCGAACTGTTCCACACAATAGAAGTCGAAGGGCCATTGCTAAACTCTTTTTATGAGGCTACAATTACCTTGCTATTCAAGCCACACAAAGACACAACTAAGAAAGAGAACTACAGACCAATATCCCTCATGAACATTGATGCAAAAATACTCAATAAGATACTGGTAAACCGAATCCAAGAACACATCAGAAAAGCCATCCACCATCTTCATCCCAGGCTTCATCCCAGGGATGCAAGGATGGCTCAACATATGAAAATCTATCAATGTAATTCATCATATGAACAAACTGAAAAAGAAAAACCACACGTTTATCTCACTATATGCTGGAAAAGTCTTTGACAAAATCCAATACCCCTTCATGATAAGAATCTTGGAGAGATCAGAGATAACAGGAACATACCTAAACATAATAAAAGCAATATATAGCAAACCAAAGCCAACATCAAAGTAAATGGAGAGAAATTAATATGATTCCTCTAAAATCAGAAACATGACAAGGCTGTTCACTCTCTCCATATCTCTTCAATATTGTGCTTGATGTTCTCGCTAGAGCAATAAGACAACAAAAAGAGATCAAGGGGATACAAATTGGAAAGGAAGAAGTCAAACTGTCTTCTTCCTTTGTATATGATATGATAGTTTACATGAGTGACTCAAAAAATTCTATCAGGGAACTCCTACAGCTAGCTGATAAACACCTTCAGCAAAGTGGCAGGATACGAGATTAACTCAAAAAAAATCAGTAGCCCTACTATATGCAGACGATAAATAGGCTGAGAAAGAAACCAGAGAAACATCACCCTGTACAATAGACACAAACAGCTTTTCCTTTCACTTCTGTGTCCACAGCCATGAGTATGCTCAGGCTATGGAAGAGGCTTGCCTCTAGCGTCCTCCGCTGTGGTAAAAAGAAGGTCTGGTTGGACCCCAGTGAGACCAATGAAATCGCCAATGCCAACTCCTATCAGCAGATCTGGAAGCTGATCAAAGATGGGCTGATCATCCGGAAGCCCACGACTGGTGCCAGAAAAACATTTTGGCTTGATGGAAGGGCAGGCATATAGGCATAGGGAAGCTTAAGGGTACTGCCAATGCAAAAATGCACAAGACAGTGGGTGACCTGTATGAAAAGGATGCAGATCCTGCATCAACTTCTGATGTAAATCCAACTGTAAATCCAAGAAGACTGGCCACCATATGTACTACAGCCTATATCTGAAGGTCAATGGGAATGTCTTAAAAAAAAAAAGCAAATTCTCATGGAGCACATCCACAAGCTGAAGGCAGACAAGGCTTTCAAGAGGCTCCTGGCTGACCAGGCTGAGGCTCACAGGTCTAAGACCAAGGAAGCACGAAATTTCTGGGAGAAACATCTCTAGGCTAAAAAGGAGGAGATAATCAAGACTCTGTCCAAGGAGGAGGAGACCAAGAAATAAAGCTTTCCTCATGTCTGTACATAGTGGGCTGCCTGAGGCCTCAGGTGGATCAGTCATTAAAATAAAACAAGCCTTTGTCTGTTGCCCTTTTAAAATTAGAAGAAAAATAGCCACAAACAACATAAAATATCTTGGGGTAACGCTAACCAAACAAGTTAGAGGCCTGTGTAACAAGAACTTTGAGTCTTAAAGAAAGAAATTACAGAAAATACCAGAAAATGGAACGATCTCCCATACTCTTGGATAGGTAGAATCAACATAGTTAAAACGGCAATCTTGCCAATAGCAATCTACAGATTCAATGCAATCCCTAACACAATTTATCACAGACCTTGAAAAAACAATACTCAACTTTATATGGAAAAACAAAAGACCCAGGATAGCCAAAACAATCCTATACAATAGAGAAACTTCCACAGGCATCACCACCCATGACTTAAAGCTCTACTATAGAGCTATAGTCCTGAAAACAGCTTGATATTGGCACAAAAATAAACAGGTAGACCAATGGAATTGAATTGGAAACCCTGATATTAACCCATACACCTAGGAACACCTGATTTTTGACAAAGAGGCCAAAATTATACAATGGGAAAAAAAGCATCTTCAATAAATGATACTGGCATAACTGGATACTGACATGTAGAAGATTGCAGAGAGATCCATATCTATTGCCATGCACAAAACTTAAATCCAAATGGATTAAAGTCCTCAACATAAATCCAGCCACACTGAGCCTCTTAGGAGAGAAAGTGAGAGGTGCCCTTGAACAAATTGGTACAGGAGACTGCTTCCTGAAATAACACCAATAGCACAGACACTGAGATCAAGAAATAATAAATGGGACCTCCTGAAACTGAGAAGCTTCTGTAAGGCAACGGACACAGTCAACAAGGCAAAATGGCAGCCACAGTGTGGGAAAAGATATTCACCAATCCTACATCTGACAGAGGGCTGATCTCCAAAATATATTAAAAAGAACTCAAGAAGCTAGTAACAAAAACACCAAATTATCCAATTAAAAAGTAGAGTACAGAACTAAATAGAAAATTATCAATAGAGAAATCTAAAATGGCTGAAAGACACTTAAGAAAGTGTTCCGCATCCTTAGTCATCAGGGAAATGCAAATCAAAAACAACTCTGAGATACCATCATGCCTCTGTTAGAATGGCTAAAATCAAAAACACCAGCAACAGTTTATGCTGGAGAGCATGTGGAGAAAGGGGAACATTCCTCTACTGCTGATGGGAGTGCAAACGTGTACAGCCACTTTAGAAATCAGTATGGCATTTCCTCAGGAAAATGGGAATTAGTCTACCTCAATATTCAGCAATTCCATTCTTAGGCATATATCCAAAGATGCACTTTCATACAACAAGGACATTTGTTCAACTATGTTCATAGCAGCATTATTTGTAATAGCCAGAACCTGGAAGCAACCTAGATGCCCCTCAACTGAAAAATGGATGGAGAAAATTTGGTACATTTACACAATGGAGTACTACTCAGTGGGGAAAAAAATGGAATCTTGAAATTCTCGGGGAAATGAATGGAGCAGACAGAAACCATCCTGAGTGAGGTAACCCAGTCACAAAAAGACAAACACAGTATGTACTCACTCATATATGGATTTTAGACATAGAACAAAGGATTACCAGCCTACACCTCCAGAAAAGCTAGGAAATGAGGACCCTAAGAGAAACATACATGGTCCACCAGAGAAGAGGAAAAGGACAAGATCTCCTGAACAAATTGGGAGGTGAGAGGGAGTTAGAAGAAAGAGAAGGGGAGAAGAGGAGAGAAGAGGAGGACATGAGGGAACAGGAAGATTGAGTCAGAGGAAGAATAAAGGAGAGCAAGAAAAGAGATACCGTAATAGAGGGAGCCATTATAGGTATGAAGAGAAATCTGGCACTAGGGAAATGTCCAGAGATCCACAAGGATGACCCCAAGTAAGAATCTAAGCAATAGTGGAGAGACTACCTTAAATGCCCTTCCCCAATATTGAGATTGATGACTACCTTATATGCCATCCTAGAGCCTTCATCCAGTAGCTGATGGAAGCTGAAGCAGACACCCACAGCTAAACACTGAGCTGAACTCAGGAGTGATGAGCAAAGGGGTCAAGACCAGGCTGGAGAAACCCACAGAAACAGCTGACCTGAACAAGACAGAGCTCATGCACCCCAGTCTGATAGCTGGGAAACCAGTATAGGACTGACCCAGACCCCCTGAAGGTGGGTGTCAGTTTGGAGGTCTGGGCAATCTATAGGGCCTCTCTGGCAGTGGATCAGTATTTATCCCTAGTATATGAATAGACTTTGGGGGCCTACTCTCCTTAGAGGAATTCTCTCTCGTCCTAGACACGGGGGAGGGCCTAGGCCCTGCTCCAAATGATGAGACAGACTTTGTTGATCTCCCATGGAATGCCTTGCCCTCCCTGGGGAGCAGAAAGAGGATGGGATGGGGGTCGGTGGGAGGGCATGGGAGAATAGGAGGGAGAGGCAACTTGGATTGATATGTAAAATAAGATTGTTTTTAATTTAAATTTTAAAAAAATAATTAAAAAACGAAATAAGTCACAAGCATTTGTTTTTTTCTGGAATAATCAATGCCAGTTTGTGACGTTTATAGATTTTTGAAGAACACCGAAAATTTATCTGAAGATAGAGAGCTCTCGCTGTTTCTTTATTTTGTTTTGTTTTGGTTTTTTTCCTGACCAGTTACAAAAAGAATTTCAAATGTCATAGAAAGGGAAAGAACTCAGGCATGCAGTGGATATTGACTTGTGTTCTTCCCATCAGCATTTGTTGACCTGTCAGGTCAATACATGTCCAAGCTTACTTAACAAGTCAATATAATTCATTTCAGTTTAGATGTAGATTTTTTAATGACCATAATAAGTTTTTTTGAGAAATAAAGACCTACTGTCAGAGAATACTAACATGTATGTTAAAAAAAAACAAACAAAAACCAAAAAAAACTAGTTTCTTTAAAACTTAAAAGTATGTATGATTATATTTTTCAAAATAATGGAAACAAATTTGAAATGACCCTTTGTCTTTCTCCCTTTCATCTTGCCTGCCCTTATTTCCCTTTTAAAAAGCTATAATGTCTAGAAAGCTGTACAAACAATTAAGCTAAATCATTCTGTAAGCGGTTCTGTGAAATGCAAGACTGATTTTTTTCTTAAAGTCCAAATGTGTAACTCAGCCTACATGAGCATATAAGCATATTTTGCTTAAATTACATTTCCATCTGACAATATTAATTTCATCAAGGAAGCTTAGTATAAAATTAATTATAGCTATCATTTATGTTATTTCATCTTCTCCTTCCATTGAAGCTTCAATGAGAATTCATCAACTGAAGGGCACGATTCACATTTTAACAACAATAATAAAGAAAATAACCAAAACTACTTTCTCCACCCCTCCTCTTCCGTTCCATGACTAAAGACTTACCACTTAATGTCATCTGAAATGTAATAATGTATTTAGAGGTTCAGGGGAAATGCCTCCAATGGCAATAATGAGGGCGCATCTAGTCACATTCTCCTGCTGACAGAGGACATTTCTGTTTCAGCGACTTGGGTGAATAACGATGGCTTAAGAAAAAAGTCCCAGAGAAGGACCAGAAGGAGATTTCCAAGGCCAAGCTGTCAAATGCGAAGATGAAAGTGCCTGCTTTGGTTCCTTGCCAGTCCCGGGACAGCAACATCTCTAACGAGAAGAACTCCATGGTCTAGACTGCGTCTTCACAGTACATCCCGCCATGAGTGTTCATAAAAACATGTGTGCAAGAAAAAGACCAAGTGCTGGAAGCAACACCCGGGCAGACAGTGGAAATGCAGACCTCAGATAGCCGGCAAAGACAAGCTGGAAGTTTGAGAAGATATGAGCTGTTTCCGAGGTGCAATCGGCTATGGGGCGTTTCAAGGGAATCGATTTCAACATCCTCAGCTTTCATGGACACGGTTTCCAGAGCTTGACCTCCTAAGACCCTCAGCCAACCTCTCTATAGTTTTCCTATTTTCAGCAATAATGATGTTTTGTTGCTTTGTTGGTGGTAACAGGAATGGTGATGGTGGTGTGGTAATGGTGTGGTGATGGTGTGGTGGGTGGCAGTGTGGATATATATGTTCCTACACACACTCACATGCCACAGCACACACATGGCCAGACAACAATTTGCAGGAATCAGTTCTCTCCTTCTACCATATAGGCTCCTAAGAGCAAGCTTGGGTTTTCAGGCTTGGCAGCCAGTGCCTTTACACTCTTGGCCATCTAACCAGCCTGATGATACTTTCTTGATGAGCACACAAAGCTAGAAGATAGAGTTAACACCTAGAGGCCACCACTGTGACTGAGAAAGACAAGAGCGGAAGAGAAATGCTCCTTCACAGCATTCTGCAGGTGGGCAGTGGTGAACGTATTTCACATGGGTCCTCAAAGAGTCCCTGGCAGAGCCAAGCTCCAGTTGTCCAGAGTAGGGACTCAGCTTGGGACATGGCCTTGGACTGGCTTTTCTTTTCTCCTGCTTGGGCCTTCTTAGCCTCTACACCCATTCCTTGGCAGTCATTGGCTGCAAGCCCTTGGCTCAGCTTCTGTTCTCGGAAAGGATGAAAGCCACACTATAAGCATGTTTGTCTGATAATCCGATTTCAGAAGAGACAAACTTTCCATGGCTGCAGCTGTAGCAGTGGTTCTCATCCTTCCTAGGCTGAGTATGACTCGACCCTTTAACACAGTTCCTCATGATGTGGGACCCCCAGCCACAAAATTATTTTGTTGTTACTTAATGACTATAATTTTGCTACCTTTATGAATTTTAATGTAATAGTCTAAAAAACAGAATATTCAATATGTGGTCCCAAAGAGGTCACAAGCCATAGGTGGAAAACCACTGACCTAGAGCATGACAGCATATCTTTGAGCTAAAAAAATATAGGGTAGTAGGTTCACATTATAAATTTTCCTATATTATTCATTAAAGTAAAAGAACAAATTTTTGCTAAAATTTGCCTAGACACTATTAGATGTTGTTGTGTAGCAGTTTCCTCCAAGATGGAAACATTCCATCCTTCAGGGAAGCTTCTTATGCAGGAAGGCAAACAGATCAAAATAGCTCCAGGAAGTCCCTGAAACTGACCAGATTCACTAGGCCCCTCCCCGCCAGAGGAAGCAATAAAAGCTTCAAGTCCTACTGAGGCTAGAAGAGCAGAGCTACGAAGACTCTCGGGAGAAGAGGTGCAAAGAAGACCCTGTGCCCAGACCTGGAAGAAGCAGGGCCAAGCAAGCTGCCTGGAAGAGGATCGACCACCTGGAAAAAGCACTACTCAACCTGTTGAGCTGCAGGCTGTGCTGTGTGAACCAGGTTCCTAGTTGTGAGTTGTGGTCCATGCTGGTGTGGGCCTCAGTGATGCGGCTTTCTCTTGATGTGTTTCTGCTCCTGTAAGTCTCTTGTAAGTAAATACAACTCATTGCTTCACCAAATTATGTGTGAGAGAGAGAGAGAGAGAGAGAGAGAGAGAGAGAGAGAGAGAGAGAGAGAGAGAGAGAGAGAGAGAGAGATCGGGGTTCAAGCTGAAGATCAGACAAACAAAGCAGCCAAGCCACTTGCTCTTACCTTTGCCTTAGACTGAAAGTGCTGATGCTATCTCCACCAGTTCTCCACCAAGCTTTAGACTGCGTCTCTTCTCAATGTGGGAGGATACTCGATCTCCACATGAGACCCTTGCTTTTTATACTTCCCTAGTGCTGGAATTAAAGGTGTGTGATCCCAAGGGCTATTTCTTTTCACTTTTGTGTAGGCCAGGGTGACCTTGAACTCAGAGATCCACTGCCTGTCTCCTGAGTCCTGGGATTAAAGATGTGTGTCACCACTGCTTGGCTAGCTAGTATGACTACTGGGATTTTATCACCACTGCCTGACCTCTATAGCTTGTGGCTGGCTTTGCTTTCACACTCCTCAGACAAACTTACTAAATCATAAATATCATCACAAAATTGGACTTTGGTCTGTTGCGGGATCCTTTTCTGGGATGAGTAGTATGTGTTGAATCTCCCCAGGAAAAGTTTTGTCACCCAACAGATACTATAGGTACACATTTCTGTTTCATTTGGATACAATATCCCACATGCCTGTGTTAATCAATTCACTTTGTGATCATATATTCCATGAATTTGGGCGTTAGGATAAAAATAAAGGGGCAGATGATGGTGACACATGCCTGTAATTCCAGCAATCAGGAGGCAGAGACAGGCAAATCTCTGTGAGTTAGAGGTCAGCCTGGTCTACAGAGTGAGTTCCAGGACAGCCAGAACTGTTATACAGAAAAACCCTGTCTCAAAAAACCTAAATAAATAAATAAATAAATAAATAAATAAATAAATAAATACGTTATAGTATGTCTTCTTCAATGAAGCATTAACTTAAGCTCTAATTTAGTGTACTGTTTAATTTAATATGCCTTTTATAATTAATAATGGTCATGTAATTTTATATACCATTGTCTACAAGAACAAAAGTTAAAATACCCCTGCTTGTCAATGTCAAGGAGCTTCTAGATGGTGTTCCAGGACACATATTTTAAATATTAATTTAAATACAGAGTTTAATATGTCACAGATATTAATATATAAGCAAATTTATCTGTCTTCCATTTTTTATTTCATTTTACATTTCAACCACAGTTCTCTCTCCCAGCCCTCCTCCTGACCCCCCCCTTACCTCTTTCTATTCCCTTATCTCCCCTCCAATCCACCCCCAGTCCACTCCTCCTCACAGGAAAGGGCTCCCATGAGGAGTCAACATAATCTGGCACAATAAGTTGGGGCAGGGCCAGACCCCTCTCCCATGCTTTAAGACTGAGCATGACATCCCACCATTGGGAGTGGGCTCCAACAAGCTAGCTTATGTACTGAGATTATATCGTAGTCCTACTGCCACTGAACATGGCATCTCACACTAAGGAATGGGCTCTAACAAGCTAGCTCATGTGCCAGTTTTGTATCATTGTCCTACTGCCAGGGGCCCCTCAGCTAGTCCAAGCTTCACAACTGTCTCCCACTTACTGAGGGCCTAGTTAGGTCCCCTGGAGTTTCTACAGTTTTAGGTCTAGAGTTCATGACTTTCCACAAGCTTGGTTCAGCTGTCTCTGTAGATTTCTCCATCATGATCTTGACCACCCTTGCTTGTGTATTCCTTCCTCCCTCTCTTCAACTAGCTTCCCAGAGCAAGGCCTTGTTCTTGGTTGTGGATTTCTGAGTCTGGTTCCATCAATTACTGGATGAGGGCTCTATGACGAGAGTTTAGGTATTCATCCATCTGATTACAGGGGTAGGTCAGTTCAGACATCCTCTACTGTTGCTAGGTGTCTTAGCTGAGGTCATCCTTGTAGATTCTTGTGGATACCCTAGCACCAAGTGTCTTTCTCCCTAAGCCCATGGTGGCTCTCTCTATTAATCTATCACTTTCATTGCTATTCCACTCCATCCTTGACTCTGACATCTCATTCCTTCCTGCACTACCCCCCCCCACTTGCCACCACCCTGTAGATCTCATCCAGTTTCCCTTCCCAGGGTGATTTATGTGCCCTCTTAGGGTCCTCCTTGTTACCTAGCTTCTCTGGAGCTAAGGATTGTAGTCTGGTTATTCTTAAGCAAGTGTATCTTAACTATATATTTTACTAAATACCAGTTTTATTTAACTAGAATTAGCTCCTCTTACAAAAATTTAATCTCATTATAATTCTGTTAATTATAAAAAAACTGCTTTCTATCATAACATGAAGTTATAGTTTATCCACATCTCTACATAATTATTCTCAGGTGTCATGACCTGACACCTGAGAGTGTCAACTTTGAGAAGACTTCCTCAATAATTAATTTGGCATTAATACATGCCACTGTCTAGAAATGGTGAATAAATCACTGACGTATGAAACATCCAGTTTTATGAGGATCTTTTCCGCAGTTTTGTGTAATTTTAGGTCAATAAACAAAAGAAACTTAGAAAGCTAAACTCTAATAGGAAAAATAGCTGATAAGTTATAAGACGGGTTTTTACCAAACTTCTCAATTGTCCTTGACCGTGACATAAAGCAAGCTGGGAGGAAAGGATTTATTTGGTTTACACTTCACATTGCTGTCCAGCACTGAAGGAAGTGAGGACGGGAACTCAAACAGAGCTGAAACCTGGAGGCAGGGGCTGATGCAGAGACTGTGGGTGTGTACTGATTATTGGCTTACTTTTCCTGGCTTGCTCAGCCTGATTTCTTTTCTTTTCTTTTTTAATTTTTTTTAATGTTTTTTTTATTTGTTCTTTGTGTCTTTCACATCATGCATCTCCATCCCATTCATTTCCCTGTCCTTTCCTATCTACCCTCTGCTCTTGCAACCCCCCTTCCACAGAATAAAATAAAATTTAAGAGAATCAATCTTGTCATGGAAGCTGTAACGTGACAACAGTGAGTCACCCCTTCATCCATGTATATCTACTTGTACATGTTCACTGCAGAGAGTCATTGGTCTGGTTCGAGGCCTTTGCTTTCTGCTACACTATCAATGCTGGGCCCTCACTAGGACTCCTCTTGGTCATCCTGCTGTTACCCTGTGTTGTGGAGATCCTGCAGCTTTGAGTCTGAAGGACCGGTCCTTTCAGACCACAGATGGGGTGGATGTTGGGGTGGGCCAACTCATACCCTGGTTCTGAGCCTGGATGGTTGCAGGGTTGGTCAGCCCACCAGCTCTCCTTTGCCCACACCACCAGAGTGAGCTCTCCAGCGCTGCCCTGGCTAGTCAGACCACTGCTTGCAGCAAAGAGCAAGGGGTGGGGCCAGCTCTCCTGCCAATGGCATCGGATCTATTGTGCTTCCCAGGCGACGTGCATAGCCTGTTTCTTATAGAACCCTGGACTAACAGCCCACAGCAATCACTAATTAAGAAAATGCCTTAAAGGCTTGCCTACAGCTGGATCTTGTTGGGGAATATTATTTTAAGGTATGTGACTTTTGTTTGTGCTGCATTTGTTTAACTCCGTGGAGCTGTGTTACTGTGCCTGTGTGAAATTCCTGGTGGTAAAGAGCTAAATGGTCAATAGCAAGGCAGGGTTGGTGGCAGAGAGGATAAATAGATGCATGGATAACTAAGGAAGAGAACAAGGAGAGGAGGTTGTCAGGGGCCAGTCATCCAGCTATACAGCCATCCATTGAGTAAGATTATGATTTACAGAAGTAAGGTAACAAAAAAAGCCCAGAGGCAAAAGGTAGATGGGATAATTTAAATTATAGAAAGCTGGAAAGAAACAAGTACAGCTAAGGCCAGGCATGTATAATTAAGAATAAACCTCTGAGTGTGATTTATTTGGGAGCTGGATAGCGAGCCCCTCAAAAAAGACCAAAGAGCCAAAAGAGTAAGAGCAAAACAACATTACAGGATCATATGAAACCAATTATTGAAAGTTAAATGGATTTGATGACTGCATAGCAAACTCTCTGCAAATCAGATGGTTTGTAGTGCTGTCCACTTGCAGAATTATATGAGTTCATCAGCCACTCAGTAATTAGTAATACTTCTGATGATGATTGCTAGATTTGGGGGCACACACCTTAGAGGGATTTCAAATAACTGGGTTAGATATTCCTATATAAAATTCTGCCCCTTACCAAAATTTTGTCAGCTAGTTTCTTAGTACAGACCTGAGATTGAAAAAGAAAAGATAGTGGAAGAAAATGAGGTAAGGTCCATGAGATGGTAGGAAAAGAAAAGAAGAAAGGAGGAGAGAGAGAAATAGAGAATACATGCACACTCTATTGTTAATATATTCATGTGTAGGTTTGCAGGATGATGAAAGATAAAGTCTGCCTCGTTCATCTCATCAGAGATGAATTAACCACAAAATCTTGTATTTTATATTTAGTAATTATCCAATTTTATCATATATCTACATGGTTTTGATAACTTATACAGATAATTTTAAACAATTCAACAATTAAAAATATTAGCATTTGAAGACTTATCAAAGATGGTGGATACCCTTTTGATTTCTAAGCCTATTTTATTGTCATAACAGAGTGCCTCTACAAGTGACTGTAGCAATTCTGGCAAGAAAGGACTAGGCTTTAGACAAAGAAAAGAAATAACAAAGCCAGGTTTTAACAAAACCCTGGAGGCACAGTGCCTTGTGAGACCTCAGAGATGGGGTCAGGTGAAATATAAGAAATTATTTGGAAACTGAGTGTGGGTACCTAGGAGAATAGTGATGTCAGTGAACAGACTTCATTGCCCTGGTGGTCCAATTTACAAGGTTAAGGCTTTGAGAGCAGGTCAAGACAGTTCACACAGCCCCCAAAATTGGGATGGGAAGATATGGAGGTTCAGTCAGGGCATGAGAAAACTTCCTATACCTGGCATCCCTACATGCTGTGTGGAAACATGTAAGCTATAAGCTGTCTTTATCAAGCTTGGCAAAACCCCAGCTTGGAGTCTTGGAATGGAATGGCCATCTCTGTGTACTTGTGTTATAACTTCTTCTGATGTCATTTTAATTTGAAAGGCTATGATGACTTTACTCTTGCTTCTCATAGCTCTCACTGAGGAAAAGCTTAAGCTTAAGCACCAGCTCTGCCCACTTTTCCTCAGGAATCCTACAGCATCCCTGTTCTAAAGAGAAGGTGTCATTCTTGCTAAGTCTGCCAGGCTATTCTGAGAAAAGCCTTTCGCAAAAAGTTAAGACACTAAATCACAAGCCTGCCCTCTTTCACAAGTGACTCATTCTTTAACTGTAGACCTTGGGGGGCTGACATCTCTCTTCAAAATACTTTCAAAATGTATTGTTTATAGACAGACAAATTCATCTTTGTAATTAGATGCCATGTGTCTCTAGTTTGAGATCGTTTTCTCCTCTCCAATGATAGCTATAGTGAACCCCTAAATTTCGTATTGCTGTTAAGCAGTCATTTTGAGTGACACCACTCTTCATTTTACCTAAAATTTGTGAAAATTCAAAAAATAATATGGACTGGTAGAACCTTGACACTTTAGCAACATCGTTGTTGTTAAAACCACAAGAGGGGCTGGAGAGATGTCTTTGTGGTTAAGAGCACGGGCTGCTCTTCAAGAGGACCTGGGTTTAATTCCCAGCACCCACACTTATCTATAACTGCAGTTCCAGGGGACCCAATACCCTCTTTGGACCTTTTCAAGCATCTACATGGTGTACACGCCAGCAAAACACCCATAGCATAAAATAAAATGATTTTTTATTTTAATTAATTTACTTTTTACATTCCAATATCAGTTCCCCCTCCCTCCTTTCCTCCTACTGCCTCCACTTCCCCCTCCTCTCATCTGCAACACTGAAAGTCTACACTTAGTAGACTTCCTCCCATAGGAAGTCTACTAAGTCTCATCATCTAGTTGAGACAGGACAAAGGCATCTCTCCACCCCCAAACCCCTGTGTCTAGGCTGGGCATGGTATCTCTCCATATAGAATGGGCTCCACTAAGTCAGTTTGTGCATTAGTGTTAGGTCTTGGACCCACTGCCAGTGGCCTCGTATATTGTACCAACCACAACATTGTCACCTATACTAAGGGAGTCTGGACTTATGCAGATCTCCCCTTTGTCAGACCTGTGTCAGTGATCTCTCATTAGCTCAGGTCAGCTGATTCTATGGGTTTCCCATCATGGTCTTGATTCCTTTGTTCAGATTTTCGCTCCTCCCTCACTTAGATTGTACTCCAAGAGCTTGGCCCATTGGTTAATTGTGGATTTCTGCATCTGCTTCCATCTGTTTCTGGAAGAGGGTTCAAGCTTCTCTGAGGTTATGGCTGATAGGCCGGATATCTTTTGCTTTATTTCTGGTATCCACTTATGAGTGAGTACATACTATATTTGTTTTTCTGGTTTGGGATTACCTCACTTAGGATGTTTTCACTAGCTCTGCCCATTTACCTGGAATTTTAGTATGCCATTGTTTCTTACCTCTGAGTAATATACCATTGTGTAAATATATAACATTTTCTTCATTCTTCAATTGAGGGGCATCTAGGCTGATTCCAAGACCTAGCTATTACAAATAATGTTGCTATGAACATAGTTAAGCAAATGTCCTTATGGTGTGAATGTATATACCCAAAGGTGGTTTTGCAGGGTCTTGAGGTATAGTTGATCCCTAATTTTCTGAGAAATCATCATACTTATTTCCACAGTGGCTGTACAAGTTTGTACTCCCACCATCAATGGAGGAGTGTTCCCCTTTCTCCACATCCTCGCTAGCATAAGCTGTCATTGGTGTTTTTTATTTTAGCCATTCTGATCTGTGTAAGATGAAATCTCAGAGTGGTATTGATTTGTGTTTCCCCAATGACTAAGGATGTTGAGCAAAATAAAATAAATTTTTAAGAAAGATATGTACTAGACACAAAACATGGAATTGTCCATCTTTTCATCTGCCTTCAGTAATCTGCTTTTCCACCCAGCATTGTGTTCCATAAATCTGTCTGCTTGATAGGGGGTTAAGGTACCAGCCATTATTTGTTGACTAGCTTCATGATATAGAACACTTAATATTGACCAATGCAACTCTGTTCGTTTTGCCTCTATTACACTCCAAACGTTACAATTCTTCAAGCATATGGCAACCAAAAAGATCACCTTGCCTTTCTTTTATTTTAAATGCCTTCCAGGCACTTAACATTGCATCTTGGGTTGCTAGCACACATATGTTCCCATTTCTGGTTTCATGCATAGGGTCATGCTTTGTGTGAGTTACTCATCCTTACAGTGCACTCAGTTCATTGACCTCCACCTGTTATTCTAGGACCTAGTGTAACACATCCCTCTCCCATGATCACACACACACACATACTTTCCTGTACCATTTATCTCCCTCCAGAAGGAGAAGGGAGAAGGGAGGACAAGAGAGAAGAATTCATCCTCATTGTCTACTGAGAGTCCTGCCTCCTCTCCATCCTTGGTTCACTCAAAGGCCTGGTCAGCTATCAGTCTTTCAAATCAATTGTGCATTTTAGCCAAAGGCTTGTACTGGAAACATCCACCATACAACTACTTCGTCGTTTTTATTGTTGCAGGAATAAATTAGGTCCTCATTTAACTAGCACTAATAGAGAGTGTATACTAGAAGATATTGCACATAGACTAACCAGGTTGTCCTTCAAGAGCTGTGGACCACACAAAGAAGGGAGTCTTGCATGGCTTTGTCAATGCTGCTATAGGATTTCCTGAGTTTTCAGAGGTATTTTAGGAGCAGAGAATGAAGAATCAAGCTATACTGTTTGAGATCCTACTGCTTTTGTGCACAGTTGATTTAAATACTGCTTTTGAAACTTTACATTTATGGTGATTATTAAAGTATTCATCCAAGTTTAGGTTTTTCACAAAGAAATCTTTAGCCTTTTGCCTCACTTCACATCCTTAATGCCATTAAAATTATTCGAAATTATGAAATTGTAAAGTTAATTCCTGGCATATCACCCTGATATGTCATTTTGATGCTGACAGTTTTAGAGAGCATTAAATTTAGTCTTAATTTTCATGACCGTTTTCCTTAACACTGAGCGATGCCTTCTTAAATACTCTCCCTAACTCATTTTATTTGTTTCTCTTTGGGGATTAAGGGAATTGATTTGTCTAGGAGCCAGAGACATTCAGCAGAACTAAAGAGTTTTCCAAGATGTACACACAAAGGCCAATCTATGAAAAACCATAGAACATCCAAAATTTATCTTGGGCTGGGGATGTGGCTCAGGGGTAGAACTTTTGCTCAGGTAAGACCTAGATTAGAGCACCAGCACTGAGAAGCAGACAAGCAACAAAAACTATTCATCTTGAAGTACTCAGATTTTATGCCTTCACCTCATCCAACTCTGAAATAACCTTTCTTTTCTCTGACAAGTGCCACTAATTTTACACAGGTTCCATATTACAGCTGCTCATGGGAACAGTGTTTGAGAATGAAGGCATCAGACTCTTACCTATCTTCAATATGGGAATATGAAGGCAGGAACTATTCTAGGGAAAGTGACGGTAAGGCTTTAAACTAGAAGGGTTGAACCCCTTGAATAAGAAACTCAGAGTGAGCCTGGCAAGGTGGTGCATGCCTTTAATCCCAGCACCTGGGAAGCAGAAGCAGGTGGCACTCTGTGGGTTCAAGGCCTGCCAGTGATACATAGTAATACCCTGTCCATGCCCATTCCAATAAAAAGAAAAAAGATGTTGAGTGTATCACTGAAATCAAGATGTTTGGGTGTGGAGGAAACTTCCAGCTGCTGTGTTCTATAGGCTCTCACGTCAGACAGTACTCTTTCCCATTGAACAGTATGCAGCCTGGGATGGCTGCCTTGGACCCTGTTACTTCTATAGTATAGTATCCACCCTATATGTTTGTTCTTCTGATAAAACATCTGGGATCTGCCATTATTTTGAAGATTTGAAATTATAAATAAACTATGTAATAGTTTATTTCATTTTTTAAGTTGCACTACTTTTCCATTGCTATGACAAAACATGACCAAGGCAACTTATAGAGGAAATATTTAACTGAGCTCACAACTTTGGAAGGTCAAAGTCCACAATGGCCCAGCAAAGGCATAGCAGCAGGAAAACTGAACGCTCACATCTTATCCACAAGCAGGGAGCAGAGAGAAAGCACTGGGGATGTTGGGAGGCTTCTGAAGCACCAAATCATGCCCCTGTGACAGACCTTCTCCAACAAGATCACACTTCCTAACCCTCTCACAAACAATCCCACAAACTAAGGACCAAGTCTCCAAAGATATGAGCCTATGAGGGACATTCTCATTCAATCACATTCGCTTCCTCCAAAAAAGAATCTGCTCATCATCACCTACTATGTGCTTGAAGAGATATTAAGTCCTCTAAATAAAACTGAATGAAAAGTAGTCTAAGCCACAAGGCAATAAATCTAATATGGGAGTTGGGGGAGGGATAGCTGATCTACAATATACTAAGAAGAGGCTTTGTAGAAAGAACAGTGGCACTTTCCAAAAACAAAAGAGGATCATCCTGACCAATGGGATGACCTGTGAGAAGTGATGGCACGGCTGTGCCTTGAGAGCCCAATCAGAGTTAGCCAAGCATAATGGAGGAAGGGGGTTATACAGGGAGTGTGAGAGCAAAGTCTTGTACTTCCCTAACTGACCCACTTTTGAGTCCTCAGCTTCTGCTGTTTGAAGGGCTGTGACCCTTTTGGAGGTGAGGACTGACTGGTGCAAGAAATGATGTAGGTCTCTTGAAAGTTATTCCTGCCCCCGTCCATCATTTAAACAAGGCGTCTCCCCATTGCCTTTCACCACAGACGAGGTCACTTCCACTTTCATGCCTTCTCAGCAGGAAGGACTGAAATGGCCCTGACACTCTAGCCAAAATAAACAGTTCCTCCCTTTAGTTATTCCTGTCAGCTGTTTTGGAGACAATGATGTAAACATAACCATAACAGAGTATTGAGAAGAATTCGCTGGAGGCCAATTACTTGAGATTAAGTTTCTGTACTAGATAACCCAGCAGAACACACAAAATGGAGTCGTGCTAAGTGCCACACAATAAAATTCAACCCTTAAGCAGGAAAACCTCCCAGCAGATTGGTTCTCCTTTTAAAAACTGATAGAGTGTTGCCAACCAATGAGAAAAAAACATAGTCAACCCAAACCAACGAGATAGGAACTTCACCCCTGCTTTGCATATGCAGAGAAAGCTACCTGCCCTGGCCAGCCCAGGACGTGATCCTTCTCTATAGACAAGCTGCTGCTCCTGTCTTGGGTCACTCATACAACTGTGTTCAATCTTTAAGCTAAATTTATTAAAATGTTTGGTTTTACCAAAAATTAGTCAGAATAGAAAAGGGGAGAAGAGACCTGATCAGGAAATTGAGACCCAGGTCTTAGTGTACTTTCTGATCACTTCAGGGTATTTCAACTTCACCAGGAGGCAACAGGAAACAGCAATGGGGTTTTCAACAGATGTCTGGGTCCACAGAGATGGCTTTGCTTCATCTGGACTTAAGGTCAGAGGGTTCAAACCGATCCTTACTCTTGCAAGGTTAAAGTCATAAGACCTAAAGGTTTCAGGTGTGGCCACTGCAGGATGTTTGGTCTTAGGTGTGGCTACCTTATCTAAATAACAAGAGAGCCATCTCCTAAGTCAGGTCTGGTGTTAAACTGCATGGCAGGTGAGCTGGCTCAACACCACTGCATTGTATAATGGAGAAACTAGAAGAAAGGAGTTTGGGGTGCTGACACTGGAGAAATGGTGTTTGCACTGAGGAGCTTGAGCCATGGTTTGATCACTGTAGAGTGCATATGTGTATCAAACATCATAACATGTATAACTGGGACTGGAAAGAGGGCTCAATTGTTAAGAGCACTAAGTGCTCTGTGGAGGATCTGAGTTCAGTTCCCAGCACCCTCATCGCTGTTCAAAATTTCCTGTGACTCCAGTTCCAGTGGATCCAGCAACCTCTTCTGACACAACAGGCTTCTGCATGCACACAGAGCACACTCACACACTCAGGCACACACACACACACACACATACAAATCAAATAGGTAAGTTTTTAAAGATATATAGTCCTGTGTCCATATACATCCAAACCAAACATTTTCCTTTAAAGCGATAAGAAAGGTTGAGATGGAGATGAACCATGTTCACAAGCATTATTAGACAGCAGAAGTTTAATCACTGAGTACATAACTCAGCGACAAAGGAACAAAGAGTGTATCACCTTGACTTAAGAACACAGGAGCAAAAACAATTTTCCAGGCCGGGGTGAGGGGGTGGGGGAGGGCAGTAATAAGCTCAGTTGGAACTACTCACGTTTGAGATCCCTGGAGGCTACTACACAGTGTTTCATTCTGCTACATGGGCTGCCCAAGCCCAGACGACACCAGTGACACAGCTACAGTAACAATATCCTCCCTGGGAAGGGCAATGGCCAGACTGCAAATGTATAGCACAGGAGAGATATTCTGATTGTTACAGAAAGTGTGGGGGGGGGGGGAAGGGGGGGAGGCACATGTAAATGACATGTGAATAAATTCCCTTACCCTTAGAGAGAGTATTGGGACAAGAGGGCAAAGAACTCAAATAAGTCGTATTTACTAAGCATACAAAGAAGACACCCAAGAAAATAAGCAAGATAGGGGAACAGAATACAACCCAGGGGACAAGTCACCGCAAGGCAAGAGGACTGTGAAGTTCAGGTAATCGCCACCAGGTGGAGTATGGTCTCTGGGTTATAGTCTCTTCTAACCTAAGTTCCCATAAGCACATTAAATCGGCAGACGCGGGTGAGCATGTGTCTGTCACTTGGTCCACAACTCTTGGCAGAGTCAAAAATAGGATTTCCATGCATAATGCAGAGAAGTAAGGAATCGGGAGGGAGAAACAGCTTCCCCTCTCACTGTTGCACGAAAACCTCCAGCTAGGCTCTTTGTCTCTTGTCTTCAGTGTCTTCACGTTAAGGAACAAATGACGGTAAACTAGGTTTTCCCGTCCCTCTAACTGAAATATGATAAACAACAACAAGAAGAACAACCACAGAAAATACCTGCCCCGACACTGTCTCACAGACTGGGAAAAATGAAAAGGAGCAATGTAGGCGCTTGTCTTCCAAGGTCTAACATTCCTTCGGGTTTAGACATACTTGTAAGCTAAGGTTGCAACACTATATCAAGTGTGGCAATGAGTCCCACCCACAGCTCCATGCAGCCAAGAATAACTATGAGCATAACCTAAAATCATAAAGTTGCTCATAACATTATGAGATTGGGGGGTCACGTTATTACTGTTGTTTTGTTCTAGTGTGTGTGTGTGTGTGTGTGTGTGTGTGTGTGTGTGTGTGTGTACAAGGTTTTCAGGCATGATTTTATAGACAACAGTGTTGTAGCACAATGTCAGAAGTCTGTATAGGAAAGCCCTGGTCTGGAGTCCTCACATAGGGGGTAACCCTAGGATGAACTTTCCCTGTGAGTAGGAGTCTTCAAGAGATCATGGTGAAAAAAAACCCTATGCATACGGTGCCAAGGCCTGGAGGTATAGTCCATGTACATAAAGGGAACTAGCTGCAAATGGAAAAGCAGGCATGGGGCAGCCTGCTCTTTGCACGATTTACTTAAGCTTTATTTACTTAACAAACAATTCTAGACACAGATGTGCAGGGACGGTGACATGCTACTTACAGATACTTACTCACTTAATCGTAGCAAAACTCCGATGCAACAATACTACAGCCACCCCCACCCCGTCCTACAGAGAGGAAACGCTCGCAGAGGGTTTGTAACACCTTTTATCCTCATGATGCTATGATCAAGTAAGGCAGTTGTGGTTCTAGTGGAGGGTGTTTGGCTCATAAACCTCAGTTGTTATCCAGACTATATTGGGATGAGCCAGTTGGATTTTCAAGTAAGAATAAGCATATGCTTTGCATTTTAGACACGTCCCGCCGGCCGAGGTGAAAAGGCTAGGTTGCCGAGCTTGCGATAGATACTGATGGAGTCAGCAGTGTAGGAGGGAAACCTAGGAATTATTAATCATGGGTGGGCAGGGAGGGTCATCAGGAAAGAGTGGGCTACTATTGGCCTTAAAGTTAAACAAAAGGAATTAAAAATCAAGGATGAGATTCAGGGCAGGAAGATTTTTCCCAGGGCATCTGGTGCCAGGCAGTCACCACTACGATTCTTGGAGGCAGGGTCCTGCCTGACATCATAACAGATGAAGAGAACCACACCCAGGCCTGGGGTGGACTAACTGGGCTCTGAAGAGGAAGCAGGGTCCTGCCCAGAGTCATGATGGACTGAGCAAGGACAAGGAGACCACGCAGTACCAGACAGATGGACACTATTATGGTGAGCAAATGCATGGTGTGGTATGGGAGAGAAACGGGCAGAATGGCTCATGCCCTGTGGACAGAGGCATATCTGAAGAGGAGAAGGTGATGAGTGGGCTGACGTGGGTGACCTCATTGCCACCCAGGGCCATGGTAATGTCTGAGCAAAAGCCGGGGCCCATGCCTGGGTTCATGGCTCTCATGCAGACGCAGCGTGTGGTAATATTTGTGGCTCCTGATACCACCAGAGGCCAAGAGGATAGGGCCGCACAGAGTTGGCCCCGCCCCCTCACAGGCTGTAACACTAGGGAGAACTAACTGGTCCTGACCCTCACCAGCACCCAGGAGAGAGGGTCCTACACCGCACCTAGGCAGCACAACAGAGCTGACCCTGTTTGCAGGGGCGTGAGCAAGCTGGCCCTGAGGGTGTGAGAATGGAGAGCAGGCTGTACCCCTCTCCATATGCCATGTGGTGGCAGGGTGAGGGAAAGGTGCCCTCCTCTCCTTGATTCTCACCCCCTGCAGCAGGTGGGGGACCTGACCCAACCCCTCACCAGCTGCAGCACTCTGGAGAACAGGCCCTGCGCCTTACCTGGGCACCACGGTAGAGTTAACCCTGTAAACAGGTGAGCCAGCCTTGAGAGTATGAGAGGGACATCGCTGGTACCACCTTCCTCATTGGTGGTATAGTAATGAGGGGTGAGGGAAAGATGCCCTCCCCTCTTGCCCTTACCACCTCCAGCTGGCACAGGAGCTGACCCTCCCCTTCACCAGCTACAACACTTGGGAAAGTGAGCCTTGCTGCTGACCCTACTGGTAGGGTGAGCTAACCCTGAGAACATGAGGGCATGAGATCTGGCCCCTCCCCTCCCCTGCCATATGGCAGTGCAGATGAGAGAGATGCCTTCCCCCACCCCTCACTGCATGTGGCAGGTGGGAGAGCTAGCTCTGAGGTCTACGAGTGGGAGAGATGTCCCTGCCCCTCACCAGCTACAGCACTCAGCAGAGTAGCCCCTACACCTCAGTAGAGCTGGTGGTGTGGGTGTGGGAGAGCCCACCCGGAGGGCATGAAAGCGCAGGTGCTGGCCCCGCCCTTTGCTCTTTGCTGCAAGGCATGAACTCGCCAAGGCAATGCTGGAGGGTTCAGCCTGATGGTGTGGACAAAGGAGAGCTGATAGGTTAACCAACCTGCAAGTACACAGGCCCCGACACACCCCAGCATCCACCCCATCTGTGATCTGCTGGGGCACGTGAAGGGATCTAGCCTGCAGACTCAAAGCTGCAGGATCTCCACGACACAGGGCAGTAACACAACAACCGAGAGGAGTTCCCGTGAGGGCCCAGCATCAAGAATACAGCAGAAACCAGACCAGTGACTCTTTGCAATGAATGCCTGCAAGTAAAGATACATGGATAAGGGGTTTACAGTACGACTCACTGCGCCACACTGCAGCTTCCATGATAAGGTTGATTTTTTTTTCCCCTTTTTTCCCACTTTTTCTCTTAAGTTTTATTTTATTTTGAGGGAAGCAAGTTGCAAGGGCAGAAGGTGGATATGAAGGTAGGGAGAAAGGAATGGGGTCAGCATGCATGATGTGAAAGACACAAAGAATAAATAAAGGAGAGTTTAAAAATCAAGGATGAAATCTTCAAGGGAAGAGAAAGATCAAGTAAAAGGCCTGTCGCGTTTTCATTATTTAATATTTTCCTTTGTTCCAGGAGAGCAAACTCTTGTTTGGGTAAAGATATTTTAGCATTGCATAGCCCTTTCTGTGGGCATGTGTCAATCCAAGGATGCTTAGTGTTGTAACTCACTCATGAGGCTCGTCAGCAGGTGCCATTACCCATTGAGCCACCTCAGCATCCCCGATCACTTATCTTAAATTCTTTCCAAATGAAGGCTGCTTAGATGGCTCAAGAGGTAAAGATGTATGCCACCAGGTAAGACAATCCTGGCAACCTGACTTAGTTCCCAGGGACACACGGGGAAGAAGGAAAGAACCAACTCTCACAAGCTTGTCCTCCAGCTTCCACATGAGTGTTACAGCATGCCACAGGCTCCTTCCTCCAATAATAAAGGAATGCAATTTTAAGGACTTTTAAACTCTTCCCAAATGAACTTTTAAAACATGAGTATAAGTCCCAGATCATAATTCTCCCACACACACACACCAAAAAACAAAAACAGAAAACAAACAAACAAAAAAACATAAACCTGCATGTCCCTACCTCCCATTATACAAAATTCAGACGGTAGGAACCTCAGAGATCATGGGCCCTGGAGTGAAGTAGACTCCATGGAGTTCCCACAGCCCTATTCTCCGACTTTGGAAAAGTCATTTAATCTTGCCGTACCTCCATTTTCTCATTTGAAGAATGATAATTACTTTGTGTACTTGGTGTCTGAGAGAATAAGATCCATGGTAGGATTGACAGCTGTTGTAGAGTGATGCTCAACAGCTCTGAGGCCCCTTCTCCTCTTGGGCCATGTTATAACTAAACCATGTTTCAATGAAAGCTCCTCACAAGATACACTCTTCTTTGGGGCTTAGGACTCTCCATATCCCAAAGGGCCACCAGGCAGTAATAATGCTCATTAAGGGGACTCAGAAGAGGCGTTTCTCACCCCAAGATAATTGACTCCTCAGGCAGTATTCTGAGTTCTGGTCCCAGAATGTCATGTCTGCAATATTTTAACCTTACAAACATGGCCATCTCTACAGATGAAACACAAACCACCCCATGTTCGAATATTAACAATACTAACATTATCTGGCAAAAAAAAAAAAAAAAAAAAAAAGATTTAATGAGAAAGAACTACTTAGATATACATCATAGAACTTGCTGATTCCCTTAAAGTGTTTTGAATTATTTCTTACCTTGGTCTAACCTTGGTTTTAGTTTCCTCACGTTAATTGTGATTCATTCCTATGATGGCAGAAGGCTGTGCTTAACCTTAGAGCTTGGCAAACTTCGGGGAAAGCTGCCTGACCCTCATCTGCTGGAGGATTAACTCACCTCATTAGCAGGCCTAGGAGCTACTTCAGCCAACACAGCATTCACAAGATTCCCGCATCCACATGCCATCTCAGAACCTAGTCACTCATGTTTCTACCCAAGCTAAGACAGAAAATCCTGGGATTCCAAGGACCCAACACCATTGGCTTCTGATGGAAATCCCCTCCCCTAGAGTCCCCCAGGCTCCTGCAGGCATGTCCTGTGCTCCTGTCTTCTCTTGGGGAGGGGAAGGGCTGGGGATCAAACCCAGAGCCTGGTGCATGTGTTTAAGCAAGTGTTCTACCACTGAGCCACACCCCTCACACTCCTGGCCTTTCTGTTATCTCTTGCATGGTGACATAGTATCAGGTCTGGGTTCCTCTGGATCATGTGTTCTTAGAATTCTGAACTTGACTAAGCTTTCTACTGTGGACAATTTTGAGTTCTAAAAGCAAAGGATATGAGAGAGGGGGGAGAGAGAGAGAGAGAGAGAGAGAGAGAGAGAGAGAGAGAGAGAGAGAGAGAGAGAGAACCATTGTTTTGAAGGCTGTGAATCTTTGTGTGACATTGTGATGGAGGATGCTTGCCATTCATTTGCCTAAAGCCCCAGAGTCTACAATCCCAAGAGTAGATCTTGATGTTCGATGTGGACCCTGAGTAAAGGCTTGAGGACTGTACCAAATGGACCAGTCAAGGGGGTGAGGGGCATCAGGGGCTGCAAGTGCTGGGCAGGGTTATGGAATTCTGCACTTCCCTCTGCATTTTGCTGTGATTCTAAAACTACTCCTAGAAGCACAGTCTACTGAATGGAGGAAAGGGTATCATTTACAAGGCAGTTTCTATGCTGTGATGCACAAGGAAGCTGCTGGTCCTTACTAAGCATGCCTTTCTGGGCTGCCCACACAGCAGTGAGCGAGTTGGATTTGGTTCTCATCTTTAGGACTTCTGCAATCGAAACGAAAGGGAAACATGAATTAAGTCATCCAACTGAGTATTTCATTTCACCCTGAAAGTGTGAAGAAAGCACTCTGCATGGTTGTCAGGAAGCAGCTATGAAGGGCTCCTCTGGCTCTTCTTAACTGGCCCCCTCTTAACTTGTGCCCCATGCTGAGCAGTCAGTACACTGTATGTTAACTCTGCCCTTTTTCACCTCCAATCGTGTTAAAGGAAGGCTTGAACCTCTAATACCAGTTAGCTCAAGTGTTTCTAAAAGGCGCGTGATGGAGCTGACACCATGTGGGCCCAGGCTATAGTTCAAAACACAGAGCAAGAAGGTCCAGTTTCCCCAAGCCCCCCTTCTGCTTTTCTACTCCCATCTGCAAGCTAGTGATACAAAGCACAGAGGACCAGCAGAGTTGAATACATTTCCCTCCCAGTTTTTATTTCTGTTTGTTTTTAACCAGAGTCTCATATAACCAAGGCTAGTCTCAAACTCTCTATGCAGCTAAAGGCGGTCTTGAACTTCTGATTCCCCTGTCTCTACCTCCCAAGTGCTAGATGTTCAGGCATACGTCACCATACCCAGTTGATGCAGTGCTGGGGATTGGACTCAGGGCATGATAGGAGGCAATCATCTACCAACTTAGCTACATCTTCAATGCCCACCTAGGTCCCCTTTTCCCTAAATTGTCTAACTTATTGCATCACAATGAAAAGTAGATGTACAGAGAGATACACACTTTCCCTTGACAGCCTATGTGTCAAGTTCAGTAATCATCTTCTAAGAAGGAAGTTGATGCATGGGTACCTTTCATCCCACCCAGTAGAATGGGCCTTTACAGAGAGTGATATGCAGTTGTCCAACAAAGAAAAAGTCACCATAACCTCTGACTGGACTTGCACGCTTCTGGAATGGTTCTTTTAGGAACACATAGGACAAAGACATCCAGAAAAATGTCTATTGCTGTGGAATGTAATATAACATAAGGAAGCAGCTAACTCACATGCCCCTCCAAGAATTGTTAAAGACAGTATGGCCCACCTGTAGAATGAGAATGAAATAGAACTGGAGCCCCTGGATGGACAGAAGAGTGATGAAGGCAAGTCACTAGCTCAGATCATCATCTCTAGGATGCTCTCATTATCTAGAAAGGAAATGTTCAAATGTGTGCTTGCATATGCATTTTCTGAAGTCTAGACAGCTAGACAAGTGACTTATGGAACATCATCCTTGGGGGTTTAGGGAAAGGGATAATGCATTCACTGTGTGAGATACTTTCAGTAATTTGACCATTAGTTATAATGAGTGGCTATTGTGTACATGTGCTCATGGGAAGTATAGTTGTGGGCAAGGGTGTGTGCAAGTATCGTGTGTGCACATGGAAGTTGGAAGTCAACATCAGTGCACTGTTGAAAGGTGTGCCATTCACCTTGTGTTTTCAGATAGGGTTTCTCATTTCATCTGGAGCTCAGCAGTTTGGCTAGACTGATTGCAGCAAGCCCCATGATGACACCTGTCTCCACCTTTCTAGCACTGGGATTATAAGCATGCACCACCATGTTTTAGGAGTAAAGAGTGAAAATGGTCAGGCAGTGGTGGTGCACACCTTTAATCCCAGCACTTGGGAGCCAGAGGCAGGCAGATCTCTGGGAGTTGGAGGCCAGCTTAGTTTACAGAGCTAGTTCCAAGACAGCTAGGGCTGTTATACAGAGAAACTCTATCTCAAAACAAAACAAAACAAACAAACAAAAAAAACAAGAGAGGGAGAGAGGACACTAGAGATGAGGAAAGGAAATAAGGAAAGAGCAAAGAGAAACTAAAATGGCTTTTGAGATGGGGAAGTGCAGGGGGAAGGATGGGAGCTCTGGGTAGAAGGGGGTGTGGACACATCAGTACAGCTGTGCACATAAAGTGAAACTCAGTCAAAATGTAAATAAAACAGAAACAAAAACTTGCCTAATCTGCATAGGGAGAGGCCATGATGCTCTTAAACTATGCAGTCTGGTCTCATGTCTATTATTATCCATTTGTACGTTAAGTCTAACATGTCTCTAACAATTTAACCTAGAAAGCTAACATTATTGGTTAACTGTGATACAACAAGTCACTTAGCGATATACATTATTTTCATCCTTAACCAAAAACTATTCTAACAGGAAGCTATCTCTATTTGATGGAAACCACCACAACCATCCTCTCTCCCCCCCAAAAAAAACCCACAATCCTGAAATCCTAAATATCTGCCTAACATCCTGTGGCTTTCAGGATATGGGTCCAGGATTACTCCCAGTTCTTGGTCTCTGGGACTTCTGCTTCCTCTGGCATCCTCACAGATTTCTTCATGACAACTTCAACATGGATAGATACTGTTAACCCCATTTGGGAGATGAGAATGAAAAAAAACCAAAAGGTTAGGAAATTTAAATAGCCTTATTTTATCATGGTATGAGGAAAAGAGGATCAAAGGCTGAGACTGTATGTCAGGGGCACAATGTCTACCCCACATGCACAAGACCCTGACCCTGAGTTCTACCTCCAACAAAGGGTTAGGGGTGGGGACAGACTCAGGTGGTTGCCTTTATTCTTACCCACGCGGCAGGTCGTCTTCTTGGTAACACTTTTTACCAAGCTCATTACTGGGCAGGTAAAAGTGCTTCCCACCAAGCCTGATGACCCAAGTTCAATCCCCAAACCCTTTGGGGTGAAGGGAAGAACCTACAAGCTGTCCCCTGACCTCCAAGTGTGCACACTCCCTATGACGCACGAAGAACTAAATATAATATCTTTTTATTTTCCAGAATCTGTTTCTAACAAAATAAAAGAAGACATTTCCTTAGGCATACACGGTTCAAAATGTAATTTTGAAAAAGAAAAGGGGCCCAGTACACACAAAGCCCTGGTTTGATCCCAGTACCCCATAATATCGGGTGTGGTGACAAATGCCTTAACCTCAGCAATTAGGGACTGAAGGCAGGAAGATCAGGGGTCACACATAGTGAGTAGATCTGCGTGAGCTTCATGTAAACCATGCCTCAAAAACAAATACATAAAGATTAGAAAGGAAGAGGGAGGAAGGGAGGGAGGGGAAGGGAGGGACAGACAGAGACGGGGAGGGAGGGAGGAATGAAAAAAGGGAGGAAGGAAAATGCTGGGGAAAGAGACACCTACTTCCTAAATGAAGATCGCATTCTCTGGAATCCAGCATGGAGAATGCACCTCCACATCAGGTCACACAAAGGTTCACCTGTGTTCTTGGGACTGTCCATCAGCATGTCTCACTCCTCACAACCATTGCTCTAGCAAAGCTTGCAACTTCCGGGAGGGGGAGAGGAGGTGGGCGCTGAGGTTGGATAAATAAGGACATTGTGCAATGAACCGTGTGGGTTGTGGGAAGGCAATTTGAGCGCTTGCCCTCTGCACTTCAGGATGAGCTTACTCATCCATGATGTTCCAGGGCAGGGGAAAACTCTGCCAGATGACAGATAGGCCATCCTTCACAGGTGAGGCCTGAGCCATTGACCCGCTGTTGGAGGGCATGACATTGAATTGCCAAGCAGCAGGGGTGATGGATTTGCACTGGTCTCTGTGTGTTCTCTGCTCCTTTGTCCCATCATGAGCGATGGCAAGTATCTGAGGGCATTGGAATTCAAGACGTGGTATTGTCATGATATACGAGATTAGCAATTGCCTATGCTACCTGAGAGCAAGGACAAAGAGCAGGATCCTGTGCAAACTTTAACCCTGTGGATGTGTGACCCATTTTCTCTCTGGCTTTATACAATTGCTTGAAGAGATAAGAAATTACATGGAATTGCTTTCAATGTCAGCAACAGCTCATGATTCCATAAATAGAAAGAAACAGAGAACTCAAGCAGAGTGCCCTGAGCTTACTGGGAGACAGTTCTTTTTATGGTATGTGTTAGATTTATATGCCTCTCTCTCTGTGCTTTATAACAAGGCCATCCTGCAAACATGCCCTTAGAATGGGAGAGATGCAATATTTCCTTCTGGTGAGAGACAGGGATGGGGGGGGGAAGCAGCCTTATTATGCAAAGGAGCTATAAGAAGGATGCTTCCCTCACCCTCTGTAAGAGGCCCTTAGAGAGGGTGAGTAGTGAAGGACAGCATGCAAAAGGCTCAGTGACTATTTATCTAATAAAAGCTGATTATAAGCAACAGGTGAGCTAGCATATAAACTACCTTGAAGTCATCAGGAAACTCTAAAGAGAGCTGCACCAAATTGCAAATGATATGACTTTCCTCTAATGATAGGTATTAATTATACAGGGAAGATTGCAATAGGACCATAAATGGGTGGTTGCCTCTTCATTATTCAGTATTTCATGGCATGATGATAAAGCCATAATGACAGAATAGTAAACAAGCTTTTTATTTATATATTTGCCTCACTGGAAGCCAGACTTTGAAAGTCAAATCCAAGTCTGGAGGAAGTTGGCAAAAGGCACGCAGAAACACCTGCCAGGGGTGAGCAGAGATCTCAGGGATGGGAAGAGAGGTCAGCCAACAGACGGTAGAAAGATGTGTGTTTCCTTAAGACGAACACGCTCTTGAGACTGGGTCCAAGTTAAGACAAAAAAAAAAAAAAAAAAAACCAACTCACCACTAGGTGATGGCAGCATGTTGTTCAAAGAATGCACAGATCCTATCCTATGAAATGATAGTTTCTTCCCATGGCTTGGAGGGGAGCTCTTGTGTCATCCACAGAGCAGCACCTGTCACTTTTATCATTGCTAAAAGCTCTGTGGGCTCCTGAGGCCCTGGTAAAGGGCAAAACCTGGCTGTGGGAGAAGAAGGGTGGGTGGAAAGGCTACCAGACTGAGATCACCTTCAAGCCAAGCCAAGAAACAAGGGCAGGAAACAGTGGGAGGGAAGGCAGGCGAGAACAGTGCCTGATCACACAACACAAACAAACCTGTGACCAGAAGAGGAAGATCTGTATCATAATTTACCAAATGGCTTGTCAAAACTTAAGGCAAATTGGGAGAGGAGAAGGGAAGAGATGGGCAGTGATTTGACTTGCCTAGAATTCTGAATTTCCCTCTCAGAAGAAACTGTGATAAGGGCTCTGGTTAACAAATCACTTCCCCAGCCAGCCTGCCTCCTCTCTGTCTTGTTATGTCTCTGTGTTTCAAAATCCACTCAGTTTGATGTTTTCCAAGATTGAGTTTGTAGTCTTGATTGCTTGTGACTCTTTTTTCCATGATTTTTTCCCCTCCTAATGGAGAAAACAAGTACCTTTTCTATTTCAAAGAAAAGTGGCTCACTCTGCATTTTTCTTCTAATGCTTTCTCTGGAGACAGAGGTAAAGGAATGGGATTGTGTTTGTATTTTATCATTTAAGACTCCAGTTTCGTTGGGTTGTTTTGTCTTGTCAGTATGAGTATAGAAACCCAATCTGGAAAGGAAAGGAGGTAGGCAAAGAAAGAAAACCAACTACATTCATCCCACTGGCCCTGAAATAGTGACAACTTTCTGGGAAAGGGTACCTTTTTAAAAAATATCAGCAGTGAAATTAACAATGTAAAAAGAATTTAAGAGGGCTGAGAGGGGTGGAATCTTAGTGTAGAGCAATTTTGTGGATGTATGAGGCACTAGGTTCCATCCTCAGCAGCAAAGAAAGGGAAGGAAAGAGAGAGGGGGAAGGAAGAAGGAGGAGGGAGGAGAGGAAAGAGGGAGGGAGGAAGGATGGGAGGGATGGAGGAAAGAAGGAAGGAAGGAAGGAAGTTAGCTCACAGTTCAACTTACCAAACAACACCTCACCTTGCCAATTATGTTATCTGTTGGCTTAAGGCCACACCCCTCCTTTATGTACCATGTATGTTGCTGTGTGCTGAGATTATACCTGCACTGCTGTAGGGTCCTGCATGGACCCCCAAGGCACCTTGAGCAAGCTTGAAGCTGCTGGCCGGAACTCCTTGCCCCAGAGCTGCTATTGGTACTCTTCCTGATTTGCTAACACACAACTTGTGGGGAAGAGCTAAGGCTGGAAATCCTGTCATTTTCCACTGTGCTGTAAGTCAGTATATAAGCCCACTCCATCCCCTCAATGTCATTCAGCATTCCGACATTGCCACTGAACGAATGACCCGCTGTCTTGTCTCTTATTTCAATCTCTAGGCCTTCGCTCGAATACTGCATTTGTAGTTCATTTGTTTCTGGAACTGTATCCCAAGGAACAAAGTCACTCTGTTTCCATCCCCTTCAGGTAGCAAGCCTGTGGACTGAAAGGCTGAATGTATCACACACTGAACATCTGTTTTCGAGTCATATGGAGCAGTTTCACAAGAACAGGTGTTGGGCTGACTCAGGGGAATGGTATCTCCTGAGAAGGAAGAACAATGACTAAGAGCACACTTGCTCTGTCTTCACATTCAAACATCAAACACCAAATCTTCCACAGCATTGAGAAACTGCTCAGTCTTCTCTAGGGGCCACCCAATGGGACATCTAGTTGCAAGATAGTTCATCCAAAAGTTACAAGTTTTCCTAAGTGAACCTAGATCTGAGCAGTTAAGAGGGGAAACTGAGGCTCTGTCTCTCTTCCCTGATGTATTTGTTCCATGAAAACTTACTAGCTATTAGTGCACACAAAGTAATTAGAAAATAAATTATTCATGGTGCTTGGATATAGCTCAGTTGGTAGAGTGCTTGCTTAGCATGCAACGAAGTCCTGGATTCAATCTGCCACCTGTATAAAAGTGGGTACAGGGCACACATCTTTAATCCCGGAATTCTGGAGGTCGAGGCAAGATCATCCTCAACTGCACAGCTGATTTAAGGCCAGCCTGGGTATGTCATGTCCTGTCTCAAAAAATAACTACAATATGTGTGTCTGTCTTCTGTCTGGAAAAGAAAGTTAGATGAGGGGCAGGAAAATTGCTTCTATGGCAAGGAGTTGAGAATAGACTTAAGGCTACAGTGTTGAGGAAGTAATTACTTTCAATGGGAGACAAAAGGGAGTTTTCCAGGTAAGAGCAACACAGTCTTTGTTGTTTGAATCTGAAACATCCCCCACGGGCTGGTGTTTTCTATGCTCTGGCCCCAGACCATGGCTGTTTTGAAAGTTGTGGAGGTAGGAGCCAGGTGATAGAAGCCGGTCACTAGGGGTAGGCTTGGGCGGTTCTGTCGCCCATGGTTCTAGCCTGAGCTCTCTGCCTCCTTGTCCACCAGGATGTGAGGTTGTTCCATGACACATTGCCACCATCATGAACTCCTCCATGTGTCCCCACCATGATGGGCTGAACATCTCCTGCAGCTGTAAAGCTTTACTCCTTTGGGGTTGCGAATTTTGGCCACCACGATGCTAAAGTGACTACTACACACAAAAAGCAAGTAATCTGAGCAGAGGACCTGGGCCATTGGGATAACATTTAGAGATTTGGGTGGAGAAGGGGAAATAGGAGTTTGTTTTGAGAACCAGGCTATTTAATCAAGAAATACTTGTCAAAATACTGTAAAGTGCCAGACACTAACAACAAAGGTTAAAAAGTGGCGTAAAGTCCTTCCCGCCACAGTGGCATTGGTGACATCTGGGCGTCATTAGCAATGAATCACTTCAGGACCCACTTTGTAACTAATGAGTCAGATGATGCACTTTAATCAAATCTTGAGGCGGTTTCCATGAGCCTTAACTTGGAGTGCTGATGTCATATGTTGTTCATATCCAAGGGGCCTGAAGTTTTGTGAATGTGATGAACAAGCAAACCAGCAAATGTCATGTACTACGAAACATGTCATGAGAGATAAAGGCAGGGTAGCTTGGTGAGGTAAGCAATGCAGATGAGGCAAAAGCGGCTGGAGTGGGAAGAAGGGTGTGGTCACACAATTATTTCTTAAGTGCGGTATACAATAGCCATGTGACAATAGCCATGTGTAGATGGTGGGAAGGTATTTATCAGAAACAGAAGGCACATACGTATTTCTCCACTGCCCTTGACGCTAAGCACTGTTGCTTCAAGTATGGTTCAGTCCTTTACCACCACTTTCTTTCTGCTCCCATCTAGCCTATTACGTTACTTGGGCATTGTGGTGTTGGAATAAGAATAGCACCTATATACGCATATATTTCATGCTTAGGGAATGACACTAAGAGGTGTGGCTTTCCGGCACTGAAGCCATAAGAGCAAGATAACTCCCCTAGGCTGCCACCAGCTACAACACGTGGGAGAGCAGGCCCTGTACCTTGTGTGGGCAGTACAATAGAGCCAATCCTATTGGCGGCGGTGTGTGTGAGCCAGCCCTGAAGCTGTGAACGTGGAAGAGCTGTTCCCACTCATGTGGTGGCATGGGCAGAGGAGAGATCCACCACACCGGCTGCCCATCAATGCCTGCGGCAGGAGGGGGAGCTGCCCCTCATCAGCTGTAACACTCCCGAGAGTGGTCCCTAAGCCACACCTGGGCAGCATGGTAGAGCTGACCCTGAAACCCTGAGGACATGGAAGCAGATGAATTGGCCCCACGCCTTGCTCTTTGCGGCAAGGCGTAAACCCACCAGGGCAATGCAGGAGAGCTCACCCTGATGGTGAGGATGAGTAAGAGCTGACCAGTCCAAGGTTATTTGTTGACCCACCCCAACATCCATCCCATCTGTGGCCTGCTGCAGCACGTGAAGGGGGCCAGTCCTGCAGACCCACAGCTGCAGGGTCTCCTGTGGAGCAACACAGGGCAGCAACAGGATAACCAAGAGGAGTTCTAATAGGGCCCAGCATCAATAGTGTAGCAGAATCTAGAGGCTTCCCACTAGACCAGTGACCCTTTGCAATGAATGCTTGCAAGTAAAGATATACAGATAAAGGGTTTGCTATGTGACTGGCTGTGTCACACTACAGTGTCCAAGATTAGATGGATTTTCCTTCTTTATTTTTTCTGTTTTCTTTTCTTCCCCTTAAATTTTATTTTTTTAGGGGGGAGGAGATTGCAAGAGCCAAGGGTGGGTATAAAGGGATAGGGAAATGAATGGGAAGGAGATGCAGAATATGAAAGACGAAGAATAAATAAAAAGGAAGTTAAAAAAAAAATAAGTAAAAAAGAGGCGTGGTTTTGTTGGTGCAGCCATGGCCTTGTTGGAGGAAGTGTGTCACTGGGGCAAGTTTTGGGGTTTCAGAAGCTCAAGCCAGGCCCAGTGGCTGACCCTTACTTCCTGTTGCCTGCAGATCAAGATGGAGGATTCTCAGCTACTTCTCCAGCACCGTGTCTGCCTGTACACTGCCATGTTCCCCACCATGATGATAGGGGAATAGACCTCTGGACTGTAAGCCAGCTCCAGTTAAATGTTTTCCTTTGTGATAGTTGCTGTGGTCATGGTGCCTCTTCACAGCTACAGAAACCTTAAGACAGGCATCTATGTGCTTAAAATTCCTCAATATTTCTCCATTGTTGCTTAATGGGGTTCTCAATGCCATGGTGAACAGATCCTTTTGTAACCCACCCTTCCCCGAGTCCTCTCCAGTACCCTTCATTCCAACCAGCAGGTCTTTCCTTGGGCCCCTATAACCCTCATACTTTCTCCTGCCATAGGCAGTATAAAATTGAGGTTCTCCAAGCCACTCCCACCCTGAAGACCTCAAGCCACCTCCTACTAGAACATGCCTGAGGTCACATCTCCCTTGAGAGAGGTTGTCTATAGTCCATTTCACGACTGTACTGTTGTACCACCACATGCAGTGTGTTATCCACTAATTAAACCTTAGTTTTCACCAGGTCCAAAGACCTGTTCTGTTTTTATATTACCTCCACCTCCTCTGAGGATAGTTATGGTCCATATTAACACTGAAAATACATTTGCTTGATCAGTGAGTCATTTTTTTTATTTAAATTAGAAACAATCTTATTTTATATATCACAGTTCCCTATCCCTCCCATTATCCCATGCCCTCCTCTGACCCCAATCCCATCTCTCTTCTGCTCCAAAGAAAGGGTAAGGACTTCTATTGGGGAATCATCAAAGTCTGTCACATCATTTGGGGCAGGGCCTAGGCCCTCCCCTGTGTGTAGGCTGAGAGAATATCCCTTTATGGTGAGTAGGTCCCCAATGTCCATCGTATACTAGGTATAAATGCTGTTCCATTACCAGAGACCCCATAGATTGCCTCCTAACTGTCACCCACATTCAGGGGTCCTGGTTTTGTTCTATGCTGGTTTCCAAGCTGTCAGTCTGGGGTTCATGAGCTCCCCCTTATTCAGGTCAGCTGTTTCTGTGGATTTCCACAGCATGGCCTTAACGCCTTTGCTCATCACTCCTCCCTCTCTGTAACTGGATTCCAGGAATTCAGCTCAGTGTTTAACTGTGGGTGTCTGCTTCTGCTTCTATCAGCTACTATATGAAGGCTCTAGGATGGCATATAAGGTAGTCATCATTCTCATTATCAGGGAAGGGCATTTAAGATAGCCTCTCCGCTATTGCTTAGATTCTTACTTGGGGTCATCCTTGTAGATCTCTGGACATTTCCCTAGTACCAGATTTCTCTCTAAACCTATAATGGCTCCCTCTTTTATGGTATCTCTTTTCTTGCTCTCCTCTATTCTTCCCCCGACTCAATCTTCCTGCTCCCTCATGTTTTCCTCCCCCTCCTATTCTCCCCTTCTCTTTCTCCTAACTCCCTCTCCCCTTCCCACCCCACCCCCGTGCTCCCAATTTGCTTGGGAGATCTTGTCTCTTTCCCCTTTCTCTGGGGAACCATGTAAATCTCTTTTGGAATCCCCCTTGTTTCCTAGTTTTCCTGGAGGTGTGGATTATAGGCTGGTAATCCTTTGCACTATGCAATGACTCATTTCCATGGAGTATTTCTAGGTATAAATGCTGGTAGTTGTATTTCTGACAAAAGATCAGTAAAAAGATACTTTGAAGAAATTCAGTGGGTTGGAAGTTATTAGGTGAGCATGGATTTTGTGATAAGATTGCCATTGTGGTTTAAATATGAAAAGTCTCCCATTGGCTATGTGTTTGAACACTTGGTCCCCAGCTAAAGACACTATTTTAGAAGGTTGTAACTTTTAGGAGGTGTAGCCTTGCTGGAGAAAGTAGGTCAACTGGGTGGGCTTGGACATTTGGTAGTCTGGCCCCACATCCTATCTACTCTCTACTTCCTGACTCTGAATACATAACCAGTGGTCCCACACTGCTACATCATGCCTTTCCTACCATGATGGACTAGTCCCTTCCAACTGTAAGCCAAACTAAACCCTTCCCCCTTAGGAATCTGGCTTCTTGTGTGGTCTCAGCAATGACAAAGTAGCTAATCAATCCCTAATGGCAGCTAAGTAGTTTCAGTAGCAATATCACCAAAGAGAATCCTTGAAGTGTAATTAAACAGAGACAGGAATGTGGACAATCTGATTATCACTGGAGGAGAAATGACGATTGAAAGAGATGCTGAAATGATACATCAAAGTCAAGGAAAGGCTGCCTGAAGAGG